>JAMJFZ010003161.1:3542500-3612500 GCA_026225945.1 Cricetomys ansorgei
TGCCATTAACCCAGCCTCCTGGAGTGGGGCTGACCACAGCACAGAATATATTTTTGGGGGAGGGGAGAGGTTGGAGATGGAGAATTGCAGCATAAATCTCTCCCTGTGGCCCAGCCCTCTCTCTGTATAATTGGAACCCATTTATCTGGGCAGACCGGAGAGAATTTTACAGTCTCCCCATCGCCCTCACAGATACCGGTGGCGGGTATTTGTTGCTTGGATTTGGGATGGTTTTTCCATTTGAACTTCCCATCCCTCCTAAATTTGTGTTTTAATTTCTATTTCCTAGGCCGATTTTTTTTTTCCCCTTTCCATTCTGACACTAATTATGCCAACCCGCATTGGGAGCTCTCACTGCTGGGAGGTACCCAGCTTAAGTGTTAAGAAGGGTTTTAAAAACAGGCTGAACTCTTTCTTAATGAGGCTCAATCGGGTTCTCCTCCGGGTGGTTTTGTTTTGCTGATCTGTCAGTTTTTCAGGGATTTAATTGCACTTTTTTTTCTTCGTGTTAGTCTTTGAGATTGGCCTATACAATCTCGCTATCAAATACTTCTTCAAAAAAGGCAAAAGTTAATAGTTTTTATCCCTCGCCCCTTTCTATTTTTTATCCTTTGCCTTGATGGCTCCAAGGCCATCTTTTGCAAGTCACTCTGGGGGACCAGCTGCACTGAAGAGTTCAGAGTGGGGATGCACGGACCCGTAGAGACCCTGGTTGGGTTTGTAGGCCTGCACGCCATTCCCAAAGATCCCAGGCCTTCCTTCTCTCTCCTCTCAGAGGCAGGGCAGAGCAGGCACAAAGGCTGCTCCTTCGGGTATGGAGGCGGCTGGCTCCATCAGGTGGTGCCAGCCCAGCTAGCTCATATCTTGAGTCCTCCAACATGGCAGCCAGGACAGAATCCCACAGACAGAAGGCAGAAGTTGTCAAACAGAGGAAGGGAGCCTAGGCAAAGGCCGTGTCCTTTGTGCCGTTATCTTTATGGCATAGAGAAACATGCTTGGAGCAATCGCCAGGAAATTCTTAATTGCTTTGCTTACTTCTGCTCCCCTCATGGGACAGATTGCGCAAATGTAGGAGCTGCCAGGCCCCTCGTGTTAGCGCACTGTCCTTGCTGGACGCAGTGTTTTTAACTAGTGCTTTGTTTTGCAAAGATACACAAAGCTTTTTCTTTCTTTGTGCCCCCCCCGCCCCCTCTACTGAAGGATGCTAAGAAACAGCAGAGGCAGGGGAGAGCAGCTTCGCTCAGGAAGGATGGCAGCAGCGAAACATCCTGAAGCCTGGGCACCCAGCTCTGTCTACATGGCTGCCTTCCGCCTCTTCCCTTGCGTTTTAATCCCCGGCCCTCGGCACGAGTGTTCATTTTCTTTTGGGCCTCTCAAATTTTCCTGCAGACCGGCCTGTTTTCCTCTCTCCCTCTCCACGTCTTTCCAGTGTGGCTTGCATCCCTCACCCCCTCGATTCTGACGTGCATCTTCCTCTTGAAGATTCTCAGTCCCCTCTCATGAGGATGTTAAAAAAAAAAAAAAAAAATCCAAGAACCAGATCTCCGAGATTTCAAAATAAAATAAAAGTAAACTCTGCTTAAAAAACACTTTAGCAGGAAAGCCAGGCTAATTGTAAATCAATGGGTCTTAAAATGCAGCATCGATCTCCAGTTAGAAGTTTGAAGGAGAAAAGCAGTAATTACTGCACCAGAAGGTAGTTTTCCTTCTTAGTAAGTTCTGGGCAGAAAGAAGGCTCATTAGGGCAGCACTTCGGAATCTGAGTAATTAGTTTAAAAAGTACTTTTGTGGTGTTATTCCCTTAGCTGGAAATTATTGGAGTCTTCACAGATTTATAGCTCAATTCTGATAAGATTTGATTTATTGTTGTGTTTGGTATGTCACCCGGGTGCAGGTCCCAGAAAGTATGGGTCAGTCTCAGGAATAAAGGGGTCTTTTAGAGTTGCCAGATCTTGATTCTTTAATGATCTCTCCTGCTTGAGAGTGTTGGGGGAGCTAACTTAGAACCCCAGCATGGCGGGCCAGGGGCCAGTGGTGAGCTGAGATCCTCAGGAAGCCCAGTTCCTTCTTGTCTACACACCTCCTGGCAGAGTCGTTGGATTTCAGCCACCCATGCGATGTCACCCACAGCGGGTCTGCAGAGGGGTAGGTTCCACGAGGGTAGGAGTACACCATCCAGCCCAATGGGAGCCAGAGGAGCCAGAACCTAGTAGGCATGAGCCAGGACACATCCAACTGTGATTATGGAGCAAACCAGTGGACAGACAGACTTTTCTTAGATGTCATTGAGAAAATTGGCACGGGGACCTTTTGGTCAGATTACCACCAGGGAAGCCGCTACTCTGAGCATTTCCCATTGCGGGGACTGCGTTTGCTCCCAGGACAAGCCGTATCGAGGTCGTTCTCCCCAGTCCCGACTGAAGACAGTCTATAGCATATAATAGTACTTCGAAGCCAGGCGTCACCCGCTAGCCACGGCGCAGCCTTATCTTGGTTCACGGTTTTTTCGCTTGCCCCGTGTAGGAGTCATAGCCAGTTAAGTGCGTGGGAGTGGAGTGTTTGGTTGGCCCAGAGATAGAGCTAGGAGGAGTGTCGTTTTGATGATATTATTATTATTATTATTATTATTATTATTATTATTATTATTATTATCATTATTATTAAGATCCATTTCGGGAGTCATATGTGAGTACTGTATTATATCATTTTACCCTTTTTAACTCTTCCCCTGTCCTTCCCCAACTCCTTCTCAAAAGTCAGGACCTCTTCTTACTGTTTTATTTGTGTCTACACACGTCCACCTCGGGCACAGCTTGAAGAGTCCACTCACTGTTGTGGGCGTGTATATGTATTTAAGGTTGGCTACCCACCAGGCTCCTCACTGAAGAAGACTGGTCCCCTCTCAGCACCCACTGGTCGCCTGTGGCTCTTCATTTGGGGATGGGAAGATTTTTCCCCACCTATGTTGTGACATCACCTGGTATTGTCATTGTACAAGTCTTGTTCAGACATCATTATTGTTACACATGGCGTTCTCTAGCAACAGGTGTTCTGCTCGTCTCCCTGCCGCCTGTCCCTCCATGTTCTCCGAGCCTTAGGAATAAGGGTTGCATTGTGAATGTGCCGGCTGAGGTGATGCACCTCACACTCAGCTCTCTGCGTATTGACCAGCAGTGGATTTCTCTCCCCGCCCTCCCCCTCCCCCCTTCCCTCCCCCTCCCCCTCCCCCCTCCCCTCCCCCTCCCCTCCTCCTCCCCTCCTCTCTCTTCTCTTTTCAAAGAGTCCTTTACTTTATTTGATGTGCATGAGTGGTTGCCTGCATGCCCATGTCTGCAAACTGGTGCTTGCATAGGTCAGAAGAGGATGTCAGATCCCCATGATCTGGAGTTATGGATGGTTTGTGACCACATGTCCCAGGTCCTCTGCAAGAGCAACAAGTACCTTTAACTGCTGAGCCATCTCTCCAGACACCCCCCACCCCCAGCCCCCACCCCCAGTTGTGGATATCTGTAATGGTCTCTGGGAGAATTTTATTTTGTTTTGAAAGAATTTCTTTTAAAATTGCTTTTTCATTCTATTGTATTTGTATTATTTTAAACAATTTTTAAATTTAAATATGCTTTGATCATATTCTTCCCCTCTCCCAAGTCCTTCCAGGCTCTCCTCCCCATACCCACCCAATGTTAAGTTCTTTCTTTAAAAATAAAATAAAATAAAGCCCGATACAACAACAAAACCCCTGAATCCAAGAAAACAAAGTAAAACGACAATCCTCCTCACCCACCTACCCCCAAATAAAACCCCACAAAACTGTAACCACATGAGAGCGTACTTTAGGGGGAGAAAAGGCTGTGAAATCCATTCTGTGTTAGTCAACTGCTCCTGAACATGAGCTGACCATGTGGTTGGAGAAAAGCTGGCTTTCTCTCTCCCAGCAGGTGTGAATAGCAGTTTAGATGTTAACTTTTACCCCAGTACCCAGGTTTTTATTTATTCATGCATTTTAAAGTATAACAAAATAAAATATAACAAGATAAAACAAAAACTATCTCGTTGAGTCTGGGAGGTTGTTAAATTCCTGGCAGAAACATTCCATGTTCTCCATTTTGTGTGTCTTCAAGGAGGCCCTCCAGAGAGTGCGTTCTGGACTGTCAGTCTGGAACACGCCAGGCGGCACAGCGGCTAATACGCTTTGTTAATGTAGAGTTCCTTTCTAAGGAAACTTTTATGTGATGTCTTCGTGTTTGTGTGCACGTGGCGTGTGTGCAGGTGCCTGCGGGCCAGAAGAGGGAGCTGGGTCTGCTGGAGCTGGAGTTGCGGGCAGCTGGGAAATGCTCAGCGTTGGGGCCGGGAACAGAACTCTGGTTCTCCAAAAGAGCAGGATGCATTCTGAACTTCTGAGCCATCTGTCTGGCCCCACAGGGTAGAGCTATTTAAAAACAGAAATTGGGACTGGAGAAGTGTCTTGGGTTTCCAGCCTCATGACCATCCTTAACCTCCAGTTCCAGGCCCTCTGTCCAGTGCTGTCTTTTGATCCCTGCGGACACCGGGCATGTGTATGTGGTTCACAAATGTACATTCAGCCACAATACCCATATGCATAAAATAGTATTTCACTAAGGGAAATAAAAGTCTAATTGGAAGCCATGATGTAAACAGTTTTTTAAAAAGTCTCTGGAGCTAGAGGAGTCCGTATTCGTAACATTTACTCATGGTGTCAGAAAGTGAGAACAGAACAGGGCCAATCCACAGTAGTCTAGATGGAGAGAGTTAAAACGTATCGGCGAAGCCTCTGGTTTCCTTATGCGTTGTTGTTCCGTTCTATTATTATATAAATCTTGTCCACACAGAAGAACTTCTAAGCAGTAGCGGTTTTAAGTAACTTGGAATCTCTAGGGAATTTTCGGTTAGGCCAAAGTGTCAAGTATTTTAAGCAAAGTCCTTAACAAAACTAGTTTCGTTGGCCCTGTGACTGGTTAAATGCCCTCCAGTGAATTAGAGCTTGGCACACTCACACGTGCTATAGTATTACAGCCTATAAGATTACATCAGAATAAAAACCAGTAACAGCACTCCTGTAGTATTTTGGGGTTCCCAGAGACCAGTTCAGACACCATTCATTCTTTGAAGTACATTGGGACTTTTGCTGCTGGAAGGACCCACAACTGCTCTTACTGGAAGGGTACCTGTCTGGGCGGCTCCCCGTCACCCTCGGCAGGTGACCCCCAAAGTCTTCCCTTGTGTAGAGAGGAGCTTTGTGGCCTTTGCCTCCCCTACGAAGCCTTTCATTGCTTCTTTCTGGCGTGGAGGTGGGGGGGCAGGGTGCACCTGCCTGGGGCACTGTCCTGATCCAGGACTGGGCTCTCCTCTGTCCTGAGTCTGAAGTCTGATGTTCCACTTGGGGGGAAAAAATGTCACTTTCTATTTATAAACGAGAGGAAACGTTTCCACTGTTTATCCGAGAAGCCCAGAGCTATGCTTTCAAACGCTAAAAATTATGGCTGTCGCCATGGCCTCAGTCGGCTCCTGTGTTCTGTCAGGGCCCAGGAAAAGGCTGCTCTCCCATCCATGACATCTCGTCGCTTGTACAAACTCTGCTCCCAGCCTCACGCTCATCTTTGCAAAGTTCACGAGTAGCGTTAGCACCGTGGAGCGGAGTGGTCCTCTCTCCCCTTTCTTAACATCTGAATTTTAGAAACAGGCCTGGGACTATCCAGGTGCTCAGTCTGGGGATGAACTCCACGTTTTCTCTCGAAGCTAAGGCTCGGGCTAACCCTCTGCCGTCATAATTCCCTGGCGTTCGTAGTCAGTAGACGTCACTGGGGTCCAGTTTTAACGCTGCGTACCCCGTGTCCTGAGTTACCCAACCCTTTTCTAAAACAACGCACCTGAACTGGCACCGGCCCGCGGCGGCTTCCCCGGCTGAGGCTGCAGTAATGCAGGTTGAACTGACCCACCTGTTTTGAAACAGCAGCACTCTGCTTCTGCACACGGGTTTCCTGGCTGTGTGATGCTGTCTTTTTTCTGTGCCAGAGCTCAGGTTGTGAGCTTCCTGTTGTGTCTGGAGGTGAGTGTGTATGGACAGCGGGACAGACAGCAGGACAGGCAGCAGTCCTGGCTTGAAGAGGCTAGCTCCCTGGGGCCAGAGCCCTAGAGCGGCCCACAGGCTGATGCTTTCCTGCTGGTCCCATGGTTGCCCAGAGTGTGACCAGGTTCCAGCCTGGGGGTCAGACGATTTCCGTTGGCCCCTTCTCTAGACATGCCTGACTAGACACAGCCCTTCTTTTCCCTTTCCTTCCAGCTTATGTCCCCTGACACAACAAAACACTCCTATCATCCCTAGAGTGTGGAAAGATAGTTTTCAAAGGCAAGAGCAGGAAAGCATTGTAGCACCCAGACCATCTGGGCTTTGGTAGACAGCTGGGGGCCTCAGGTACAGGCATGCTGGACATGCTGCTGTCTCCCATCCCTGGACGAGTAGGAAACTGAATGGCAGCCGCTGGCCAGGAATTGATTGCATTAATTGATATGCCAATAAGAGAGCTTGTTACATCCACCATTGGTTAGGAGGCCAGCTAACAAGTCTGCTGATCAATGGCACCAATAAAGATTTCATCCATTAATGAGCAACATGGTAATTAATGTTATCCATAAACCTATTAGCCTAGCTAGCTAACACACGCAGGTTAGCCCAATGAGCGGCCTCCCAGAAAGTGAACAGAGGCTTACCCATGGAGCATGGTTCGGGTCTTCAGGAAGCTCCATGGAAGAGAACCTGGCACTCTGGAGACTCTGTTCCAGGTTATGAGCCCCTTGCAGGAGAGATGAGGCTGGCAGCTTGCTGAGCCACACACCTGTGGAGAGGGCTGATGTGAGTCTTTCTTCCAGCGCTCTAGCTGAGCAATCTTCCCACTGGAGCCCCCAAGGGGCTGTTAGGGTAGTAATGGAATGACTGAGTCCCCAGGTCACTCTGGTCCCAGCTGGGCACTCTCTCCCCGGGGACACCCCCATCTGAAGCTCACAGGCATTGCCCTTCCCTCTGGGAGGGCAGGCCATGGCCTCTTCTGGGAACCATGGGCTAGGTTGGTGAAGTAATTAACCTCCCCCCCCCACCCCCATGCTTCATTAGGAAGAAAAATTTTGCTAGAAAAAAGGAAGGAGAAACAGATGATTTGAAGCCAGGCCCTTTCCCTTCCCCTGGTTCTCTGAAATGACATCAGTGGGGTGTTTGCCAAGTGTAACCTGCCAGCCTGGCGGCTCTGCCTGACTGCCTGAGATTTCTGGGGACCGTGCAGCTCGCCAGCTCCAGCCGTGGCAGCATGCCAAGGTGACGTTCCGTGACTAAGCAGAAACAAGGGAGAGGGAGAGAGGGAGGAAGAAGGTATGTGTGGTTGGGGAGCCGGGGGAGAGAATGGTCTGGGCAGGGTGTGGCATGGGGAGCTGGGGGGCCTGTCTGGGGCCATCAACACGGGAGGGCGATGTCAGGGCAGCGCACTGGCAGGAGGGGTTCCGTTGGCACTGGCTGGGTGGGGGGGGGTGTCACAGGGCAGTAGCCACGGACCCAGCCACCCTGAGAGACTGCAGAATGCAGGCAGGGGTCTGACCTAGGAGGGAACCAAAGGAGCCAAGCCGCGGTGACAGCCCAGAGGGCCTGGCACTAGGGGGCGGTGGTTCAGGGAAGCTTTCAGCAGCATCAGGCCCCGCTCTCTGCAGTGGAGTTTCCTTTGCATTGTTAGCTATTGACCCTCAGAGACCCCTTGTGGATTCCCTAATTGAAAATTAATACTAGATCAATGCCGTGAGCAATTTGCATATTGATCATAAACAACTTTGAAGGCAGGAGTGTGCCCTAGATCAATAGGCTCCTGAGCAGGCTGCGGAAGGAACACCTCCCAGTACAGCGCACGCCTGGAAAGGTTAACGATTGGGGAGTTCCTAACTGATCAGCGTGGGGGTCAGCCCCCCACTCCACACAGCGTCAGCAAGAGCAACGAGGGCCAGGTCTAAGCAGCCGCCCCTCGGCCTCCTCTGCTCCCCAGCCCCAAAGCCCGCAGGGGAGGGTGACCGTGCTGGCATGGTACAAGCTACAAGGGCTGGACAGGAGGGTTTGTAGCAGTTGCCTTTTTTGGAGATGGGTGAAGTCTTGGGGTAGTTTATTCTGGGAAATGTACTGTAAAAGGAAGCAGCCAAGTCAGGGCTCCAATAATTGTTCTGGCCCCTTCCCCAACACAGTTTTGGGGAATGAAGTGGAGGGGTGGAGCCTGGCTTTGGCCAGCCTCCTCCTCTGGCTTCTGTTCAGAGAGGAAACCCACATTAGCCTTCCCTCTGAGCTGGGGTGGACGTGGCCCCGTTTTGCCTGCTCATCCAGCTTCCACCTTCCGGCCTCTGCCCCTCACCCTTCACTCCCCTCCCCCGAGGTGTGCCTTCCTGCCCCTGCTCTGGCTGTGGGCCTTGTCTTCTGCCCTTGCCGCAGCCCTGCAGGCTGGAAGGGCTCCCGAAGGTGGTCGCCCGCTTCCCCCGGCCCAGACCCAGCTCCTCTCCTGTCTTGGCTAGGGAAACAGCGAATTGGCTGGCTCTGATCGGGGCCACACACAGCCTGAGGTACTGAGGATTGAGATAGATGCCTTTTACCAAACCCAGCTGTCCAGCTTTAGCCCTCAGAGGAAGACTGTGGAGCCAGCCAGAGAGGATTGTGGGTCACTAGGGGAGGGCACCCCTGTGCAGCGTGCTGAGCAGACTTACATCCACAACAGCCAGTCTGAGAAAAATACAGACCTCACCCCAACTCCAAGTCTGTGTTGTGTCCACAGTTCAGCGAGGGCCAAGTGGAGAGTCTGTGGAGGCTCGTGCCGTGTCATGTGCGACAGGGCTTTAGAGCAGGGATGCACACAGGGATGGCAGCAACTTGTCTTGGTGCCGTCTCCAGCCTGTCTCCCCGTGTGCGTTGGCACCTGGTGTTTACATGAGCACTTCTGGCTTGTAGGGTGTCAGACCGCTGCTCCAGTGCTACAGCACATGGCAGGGTGGGTGGTAGCCTTCGCCCGGAGCCAGTTCTGCCGTACACACTTGTACCTGCAGGCATACAGTGGCTTCACTGTGGGAAACCCTTAGCAAGGCCACCATGTGAACTGTGCAGGATGGCCCCCCCGACACATACATATACACACACACAGACACATACAGACACACACATACACACACATGCACACACACACACAGACACACACATACATACACACACACACACATACGCATACACGCACACACATACACATGCACACGCACACATACACACACACAGACACATACAGACACACACATATATGCACACATACACACAGACACACACACACATACACACACATACTCATACACGCACACACACACACATACACACACACACCATACACACACACAAATGCCTCTCTGCCACGCAGGCAAGAGAGAACAGCAGCCAAGGCTGGACGCCACAGTAGTTAGGTCCAAGACCGTCTGTGCCCAGAGGCAGAGGACTAAGGAAGAGGAGCCTGCTGTGTTCCCAGATCTGGCCCTACAGTGGCGAACAACCTCTCGGGCTCAGCCTCTGGACAAGGCTGCGTGGTTGGGTGAGACGAGGTGGTGACACACAAGGGGCGAGGTGGAGAGCCACGTGGCCTGTCTCGGCTGGGTGTGGCTGCAGCCCTGCCAGCGGAGAGGACGACCTCGGGCATGTGATTACTTCACTGTGGAGCCTCTGGTTGGCTGGGCTGCACCTCACTGGTGGGCTGCGGCCGGGGAAGTAGACTCCCGTCACAGGCCTGCCTGCACCCGGGAGGGAGGGCATGGGGTGGCCTGGGGCTGAAGGTGCTTGGTGGGTTCAAATCCTCCCCCACCTCCCCTTCCCAGCCTGCACGGACTCAGGGTACAGTGGTCAGAAGAGGTCCCTGGTCCTCCTGCCTCCTGGGTCTTCCGCTATGTTTCCAGAGGGAAGCCTCATGTGTTTGCATGCGCTCACTCGTGGGACAGGCATCTATGGCGGCCTCCCTGGTTCCCTGCCATGCCCTGCCATTCCTGCCACCTGTGTGCTCACCTTCAGTGACCCTCGGTGAGGCCACAGAAGGGACGCACCACTGCTGCCCTGCTCAGAGGAAGCGGTGAGCTGGGAAACAGACCTGGCCTGGGCCTGGAAACATTGGCCACAGGGACACTTAGCAAGATCAGTGGGTGAGGTGCTTGCCTTGCAAACCCAAGTCCAGGCCCCCAGCACCCGTGTGGCGAACTGGGTGACAGCAGGAGGCCAGGCTGTGCCTGCATTCCTGCTGCTGGGGAGGCAGAGTCAGGGAGAGCTCTGGGCCTGGCTAGCCAGTTGGTCTAGCCTGAGGGTGAGCTCCAAAGTCAGCGAGATCCTGTGTCTTGAAAAATAAGGGGGAAACAGTTGAGGAAGACACCAAACAATACCACACCACCACACCACACCACACCACACCACACACCACCACCACACACCACACACACCACACCACACACACCACACCACACCACACCACACACACCACACACCACACCACACCACCACACCACCACACCACACCACACCACACCACACCACCACACACACCACACCACCACACCACACCACACACCACACCACCACACCACCACACCACACCACACCACACCACACCACACCACACACCACACCACACACCACCACACACACCACACACCACCACACACACCACACCCACCACACCACACACCACCACACCACCACACCACCACACCACACACCACACCACACCACACACCACACCACACACCACACACACACCACACCACACACACCACACACCACCACACCACACCACCACACCACCACACCACCACACCACACCACCACACCACACCACACACCACACCACACCACACACCACACCACACACCACACCACACACCACACCACACCACACACCACACCACTACACCACACCACCACCACGTCCTACAAAGTCAGACACACAAGAAGTTAGCAGGTGAATGGTTTTCACACACTAACCCAAGCTCCTGTAGGCAGCGCCCGCTCTAACACACAGGAGCACCTAGCTGCCGTGCGTCCTGAGATGGGCAGCCCGGGTCACAGGCTGGTACCTGAGGTTGGCCACTGAGGGTCAGTTGTTCAGTTTACAGCCGTGCTGTCCAGGCCATAGAGACATTTCCCGGGACGACAGCCCATGTGCTGCCTGCGCAGCCACCGGGCCGGGGAGGAAGGTTGCCTCAGTTACAAAGAAGTATGGGCGGTGTGCAGGCGAGTGGAAGGGAGAAGGAGGGCCTCTGACCCCAGCCCGCGCACTGAGTGCTGGAGAGGCAGGGCTGAAATTGCAGTCACTTTAGATTATTTGGAGTGAGGAAAGGCAGGGAAAAAAGGGTCTGTTGACTACAGGAAGCCGAATCCTTCCTCGCTGAAAAGCTTGTTAGTGGAAGGGGAAAAGCAATTACGTGGCTTTTGCTAGTTCTCTGTGTCTGGGACGTGGGCCTGCGACAGCAAGCCTGTCACCAGCGCCTCGGACTTACCCCAGGTCTGGAGTGCTCCTGGAGCCCACATCCAGAAAAGGGCAGGGGGGGAAGTGCAAGCGGTGCCCTCCATCCTGACCCTGATGGTCACGTCTGGGGTGTCATCCCTCCCCCACCCTCACCCCCGTCCCCACCCTCCCCCCACCCCACCCCCAGGCAGGGAGTGGACCGTGCACCATTTGCCGAGAAACACAGACACCTGGGGTGTCAGGGGCCGGCTCTGTGTCCGAGTGTGGGCCTTTGATTTTGTTTCTGGTGAGCTTGGTTCCTGTTCTGCTTGTCTTTTATCTCAAAATACTGAGTGGAGTTGGCTATTGCTTAGAATGACTGCAGTACCAACCCGAGACTCCCTATCTCAACGAGACCACTTTTGAAGAGGGAACAAGTTGGCACCCCCTTCCTTGGTCTTGAGCACTCTTCCTCTCCACCCTCCCGTGCCCCTCACCCTCCTGTGGGTCGCTTCTCCGAGCCCATCTCTCAGCCTTTAAAATGAGCGCCCTTGTGGTCACCCCCTCCAAACACACGGAGCCCTCAGGTGACCAGGTTTCTAGACAGCTCTCCTCTTCCCTCCGTAAAGGTCAGGCGTGTGCGACACATGGCTGTCTCCTTGTCTGCACTGCCCTGCCTGTTTATCCCCTTTGAATTTTCTAAATGTGAAATAAATCTCTGGACCTTACACGGACGGCTCCTTAGTCCGCAGCGCTGTCAGTCCCGCGGTCTTCTCTGCTCGCAAGGTATTTTCTGTCAGTTGTGACTTCTCGCCAAACTTCTTCAGTAGCTGAGTCGGGTCACAGATTAGCGCCTTTTTGTAGAGAAATCACCATGTTTTCTCTATCATAGCAAATGCTTAACTGAAAAAAATATATTTTTTTATTTTACACATATGAGTGTCTGCATGTGTATCTGTGCACCACGTGCATGCAGTGCCCATGGAGGCCAGGAGAGGGCGTCGGATCCCTGGAACTGGAGTTTCAGGGCGTTGTAAGCCGCCACGTGGGTGTTAGGAGCCAAGCCCCATTCCTCTGAGGAGCAGCAGTGGTTCCAACCACTGAGCCGTCTCTCTAGCCCTACACTAATTTTAAGATATACTCTGATTTTTCTCTTCACTGGTAATTATCCGAATCCCCTCCCTTCGTTCTACTGGGAGCTGGTGCCGGGTGGCGGGCACTGCCATCCCTGGCCTTGCATCGAACCTCGGGCTGCTTCATTCCCCTCCTCCCTACAAGCCTGAGCCGGACAGTGAAGCCAAACCTTTCTTGGTCTGCAGTCTCTTCTTTCCTTACTGTTCTTTGTTCTAAGGGTATATCTTTCACTTGGAAAAAAAAGAGGGCGGGGGGATCCTGTCTGAAGAGTTTCCCTGCTGGTAGAGTTCGAGCATATTTGCCAGTCTCTGTGTGTACACAGAAGGAACACTCCAAATTAGTTATTTAAATGGAATTTGGTGCTACACACCTCCATAGATCGGTTAGACCTGGTTTAAGTGCCAGCTCTTTGTCGCAGAACTGTGCACAGAACTGTGCTTTTCCACCCAAATCATTTCCCGTCTCGTGGCCTGTCTTTGGTGTCGAGTGCTGTCTTCCAGGGACCCCACCATGGCAGCACATGGGTGCTAATGTTAGCTCGATCTGGGCTAACATTTATTGCCGTGTTTGCTGTGACCGATGACCGCTGCTCCGAGTAGCTCTACTTGAGACGTAGCCCTGTGTTGACTGGGGACAGGGAATGGGATCTGTGAACTTTCCTGATGTCAGAGCTCATGAACGCCTAGGAGGAGGAAAAGCTAAGTAGGTGGACTAGAATCTAAAGGCCTGGTCTGAAGCAGTAGCTCGGTGGACTACTAGAGACCAGAGGGACACTGAAAGGGATACGGGTTAGCGTCTCGCTAAACCCTAGAAAGTGACTGTCTTGTTTTATGGGATCCAAATCAACAAAACAGAGACAGAGGCTTTGGGTAGAACTCTTGGCATGGCTGTCAAGTTCTTCCACAGGAGGGGGAGGGGGAGGGGGAGGGGAGAGGAGGAGGAGGAGGAGGAGGACACAGGACTGCGCGAGGTGTCAATGTCCCACACGCTTGTCTCCACAGCAGTGCAGCGGAGCTCTTGAACCAGGCGTCTGCCTTTGCCCGAAACCCCGGGTTCCTGCCTCAACAGCTGAAACCTGTCGCTCCCGCCGCCTGTCTGCCTCGGACTCTAGACTCAAGGGTTGGGAGAATGGCCTGGATTTTGACTTTATCCATGACAGCCTGTCTTCAGATGTCAGGTCTGGCCGTGGCATCCCCTCCCGGTTCCTGCCTCGCCTGCACCGGGCAGTGCGCTGTGGCTGTATTCAGGTTCTCCAGGTACTGGGAGACGGAAGTGTGTGTTCTCGGTCACCTCCAGGGTCTGTCCCCGCATCTGCCGTTGCTTCCTGCTATGTGGTGACTTGCACACGCTCGGGTCTGCCCACGGGAGAGCAGTGAGCTCAGCCAGCGTCTCTCTGGGCGGAGTGCGGTTCGGGCTGGCCCGACTTCGCTTCTGTCAGATTGGGTTTGGCAAGTGTAAGCCTTTGTTTGCGCTTCGTTTTTATGAATCAGTGTGCTTCACCAGCTGCGCGTATGCGGCTTGCGATCGGCAGAAGCGGCTCGTTGACAGTCAGTGCCTCGCCTCTGCCCTCCGCTTCCCTCTGAGCTGCGTACTTCTCGGGAGCAAAGCTGCTTCCGGAGTGGGTTGTACTCCTCGGACACGGTGGAGTGAGGCGACCTGCGAGCTGGGGGTCGAGGCCAGGTCTGTCAGCTGTCAGCCCTGTGACTCAGACCTCTGCCATCAGGGCTCTGTTTCTCCATTCTGCACTGTTCATTTCCACAGTCGGAAACAAGACGTGTGTGTACCCGTCCCTCCCTTGATTTGCTCTCTTAAAAAATCCTCTTTAAAGAAATCCCTAATTCGCTTTGGCATTGTCAAATCAGGACTGGGGAAGTCTTGTAAACACCGGGGCCTGCCACCCGCGCCCGCCCTGCCCGTGCTCTGTCAGATGTGCTCCCTCGCCGCTGCGGTCCCGATGCGGGAGCGTCCCTCAAGGCTTTCACGTATACCCATTAGGTTCTAATCACCTTCATCCGATGCCATTTCTGGTACATCCTGTTCATTTCCCATACACCTTCATCTGGACCCGGGCGCCTGAGTGGGCTACAGCGCTCTCTGCCCCCGCCCTGCGAGCGCCTTTCTGCATTAAGTGTAAGACCTCTCCTGTAAGTCAGTTTTGACTCTGAAGGGCACGCAGGTCTTCCGTAATGGAAAACGAGGTGGAGTGTGTGTGTGTGTGTGTGTTAATTTGCTCCTTCCCCGTGTGTGTTTATCCACCTTGTCTTCTCCCCTTCAACTGTGGAGGCTTGGCAGTGTTTATTTGAAGCAGGGTGTTACTGAAAGACAGATGTCTCGGGGGCTGGTTGGGCCTCACACCTGGAATGTTAAAAAGCTTTCAGGCAGATCTTTTCTGTTGAAAAATGTCCTTTTTGGCAGAGCAGAGCAGGGCAGGCAGGCAGGAACTGGTACCCATCCGAGGGGCTCCCCATCCACATCCCTCTTGTGGTCAAGCACCCCTAATTCTGACCCCCCCCCCAGGTACTTTAGACGATGTGTTCAAGTCCGTGAAGTGACTTGGTCTGATGAGCGGGTGTGTGAAGTGTCCCCCATTGCTCCAGAGTCCCAACCCTCACCTCCTGGACGGCACGCCCTGCGGACTTGCAAGCCCTGCCTCTGTCTGCTCTTCCCCAGTACCATAATAAGTTGGAACCAGTCCTTTCCCCCCAGTGACTTTGTTTTTAACTGGCTAGAGGGGGGCACCTCTCTTGGTACCAAGGACCTTCTGTTTTGCATGCCTGTTTTCCAGAATATTCCGGTTTGGTGTGACGTTAAACTATGTAAAACGCAGTTTAAAAGAAAGAGCACGAGAAAGGTGCGTGTCAAAATGCATTTGTTAGATCGGGCTTTTAATGAAGTACAATTGAAGGTAGTGTTTTGGGTTTCTTTCTTTTTTTTTTTTTTTTTTTTTGTCCAAAGAAAGGAAAAAAAACCCAGCAAATCCACTGAGCACCCAGAGAGCGCATCTCCTTTGTCGCAGCTCTGACATTGAAGTGTAATTTTTCATGGTTATTTGGACTGGAAAATAGGGGGAAAGGGAGAGATGGGTCTGCGATTATTTCCCATAAATGACAACACAATCACATCACGCTCCGCTACAAACATGCTCAGGGAATTTGCCTGTTTTACATTTCATATGTAAAAGTAGCAGCCACAGCCAGGGCTCTGTAAAAAGCCCAGGGAACTAACCCCTGCTGAACTCAGTTTCCTCCAGAGTTCTGGGCTGTAGGTAACTGCGCTTCTTATTTAGCGTGCCTTCTGAGACCATTTCAGAGCTGGGTTTGTGTTTTACAAACTGGAACTCACACCTCTCAGCTATTTTATTTTATTTTTGAAACCTTCTGGTGAATAGCCACCAGGCGAGTCCGCCACACGTTCGTCCGTGTGCTTTGTCCCCACACGTCCGCTTTCATCCTTTCTGGGTTTCTGCAGGGGGCAGCCCAGGTGCTTTTCCTGAGCACACAGATAAATGGGACCTGGTGCAGTGCGGGCTCTGGGCGTTTCCTCCCCTTTCTCCTCTCTTGACCCCCACCCACCCCCTTAATTCTAGTGTGGATTCGACAAACTGTTCAAATGACCGAGTGGCCTTGCCTGGGAGAGGGAAAATGGCAGGGCTCATCCTGGCTCAGTTCAGTGTCTCTCCCGCAGGAGGGACAGCCTGGGGGGGGGCGCGGGGGTTGGGGGTTCTCTCTGCAAGGCCATGGGCTCGGGACCCACCGGGGCCCTGCCCGGAGGCTGCTCCAGCCAGAGGAGGAGAGGAGCCTTTGCAGGCTGCATCTTGCCCACGGCCCCCATCTGTCTTGTTCTGTAAACAGCGGCAGGCCCTTCAGATATACAAGAGCACAAACGGTCTCCATCCCCCAATTAGTCATTTTTAATAATACCCAGGGTTGCTTTCCGGGTGTTGATTCTTGCGGCCCCGGTGCCAAAAGGCAGGTCGGTGAGGTGGGGGTGGTAAAGGGAGTCAGGGCGGCAGTGAGGACGGCGGACTCCCTCACTGTCCACCTTCCACAGAGATTTTCCCAGAGGCACCTGGGAGGGTAGTAGCCCCCCCCCCCCAAGTACCTAGACCTTTCAAGACCATCCAGAAACTCCAGGTGCCCCCACCCCCAACCTGCCCAGGTAGCCGAGAATTCCTGAGCCAAAGGATCACTTCAAAGACCCACGTGAGAAGAAGCCTCCCTCTGGAGAGTGGACACACATCCGAGCCTGTCCATGTTCTCCCCAGCCCTTTCCTGTCCTGGCTTCTGGTGGGCTGGAATGTGTTTATAAGCGTCATCTCCGAGACGGTGGTTTCACATAAACAACCAGTCGGGAGTTTGACTGATTTCTTTTTTCTTTCCCTTTTTTCAACCACCAAGGTGAGAGAATGACACATGGGAGTACTAGGCTGAGTCCTGACCGTCCTCCCGTCCTCCCGTCCTCCCGTCCTCCCTCCCGTCCTCCCGGCTGGTAGAGGGGAGTCCTGGGCAAACCTAGCAAGGGCTTAACTGGGAGGAGGAGCCCCCCTCCCCTTCCTCAGTCGGGCCTGCACCGCTTTCCTGCCCAGGCTGTGGTAGTTCTTCCTCTAGATGCTCCCTGACCCCGTGCTGGTATTTTCCTTGACAAATCTATACCCTGCTAAGAAGTATAAAATGGAATAGACAAAGTTGTTCAACAGTTTAGAGAGAGAAGAGACATCAGGTAACTCCTCCGGATAGACGTGTGAATGCCTGAGGATGCTCTGCATCTGTGGGCAACCCACACTGATTTCAGGGAGCATTCCTAATGTTACCCAGAATGCCCCATTGCCGTGGAGATGGAAGGAAGGCAGTGAGTAACCAATTGAGAGGCCACGTTTGGGATGTTGTTAGGTAGCTTCATTCAGGATGGATCAGAGTGTGACTGGACACTGCAGTCAGAGCCCAGGGGGCTGGGAGAGTCACCTACTGGCAGTGTGTTCGGTCACCTTTCAGGGAAGGTGCTAACATGTCCCGGAGGGAGAATGACATGGTGTTCTGCCCCGCCCTCACGGTTACAGCTAGCTGTGTCATAACCATGAGCTTGAAGGGAGGAGACAAGGGCTAGAATTAACAAGCTGGGAGCCAAACAGCGGCCTGCCCAAACAGCAGTGCACAGCCTGTTTCTGTGGAATGAGAATTGTAACGCAAGGGGTTTTCTTTGAAGCGAGTGGTCTGGGCCTTAGCGGTTGTCTTTTGTGCTGTGTGATTTGACCTCTTTGGCAAAATAAAGCATGTGCATAATGTCTGCACCCAGTAGAGGTTTCCCATCGGTAAGAAGATGCCAAGAAGATTGGACACAGTGAGCTCTTCCCTCCCTTTGCTGCTGTGCCAGCCACGGCTGAAAGAGCACAAGGAATTGGCTGGGGCATGTAACACGTGAGCCCCGGAGTCCAGGGCCTCCAGGACACCAGAGGACAAAGCATAGCCCCTCCTGCCACCCACCACAGAGACACCAGCCAACTGTGCCTGTAACTGCCACCCTCAGAGCCGCTCCCGCTGGTCAAAGCACATGGGGCTTCCCACCTGCCTAGGTGGTCGCCCCTGGGGTTAATTAGTTTGCAAACCTGGGAGAAAGGCAAAGCCTTAACCCTATCTTCCAAGCATGCAGATTGGTTATATTGTTTTTCAAAGAAGAGGTCCCATATACAATTAAAACTTGTTTCTGGTAAGCCTCATTCCAGGAAGGATGGGCTTTTAACAAAAGGCTCCTGACAGCTGCAGGCTATTTCATTTTTTTTAATGCCGAATGAAAAATCAATACATTTTTCTGGGTTATACATATTCAGAACAGGCCTGATATTTCCATTATAATGGAAAGCGGGCGTCTGCACACCTCGCCTGTCAGGGCTGCGCCGCTGCATTTTCCAAGCCACTGCTAAATATTTCAAACCTGATTTGATTGTGGTTCATGACAGCTAATGTTTCTCAGCTCTTGAGCCTGCCGACAGGCAAACGCACTTCATCCGCCTCCACCCCCAAGCATCGACGCCGACGCCCCCCCCCATAAAAGAGAACGAACAGTCTCATTCTTCGGGGATCACAGATTGGTGTGTTATTTAAGTAACTCATTCGTGTGAGAGTCTTGGGTATAGACACCCTGGTTCTTAGGAGAATTTCCAAATTTCTATCGTATCTGAGGCACTGTGGGGGCTTTGTCAGGTCTGAATTAAATCTACATTATCCTGTTAAGAGCTAGGAACAGAGGGATTAGTCTTAATCATTGATTGACTACCCTCTCCTTCAAGCCTGTAAGCGATTTGTAAAATACCCCCAATGGACACGTCTCTCTAGGCCCCATTATTTTGGGGGAAACGGCACCTTTAAAAAAAAACTGAGATGCTTTTGTGGGTGACATAGTTGGGGGTTCAGTGCCGACTGTGTGCTGACACTGGTCTCTGTTTTCGGCTTCTGCCCTGCGTCCCTTCCACAGACGAACTTCCAAGTCCTTCACAAAACTCTCAGAAATCCCCATGGGGTTGTCACACACCTGCCTCCTTCCTGAGAAGTGCCAGGGGCGGGGGAATATGATCAGGATGGTGCCTGTCAGGATGGTGGAGAGAGGAGTTAGCATTTACCCGGATGGGGTATTTTTCTAGGTCTGTCGTCCTTACCCTCTCAGACCCCCAAGCCGCTGCTCTTGGGATCTGTCTGTTTGCTGGGATTCCTGCACCCGAAGGCTTTGCCCCTCATGGGAGTCATTGGAGCAGGCTGGGAATGGCCCAGCCCTAATAAGGGTGGCCTGGAAGTCGTAAAATGAGACAGCAAGGAAATAGATTCCTTGAGGCCCTAGGCCGCATTTGATTTGGCAGTGAAAGACAGAGGACCCACTGGAAAGCCATATTGGTTCTCAAACTCTCCTTCGGTTGCTGGGCCACATCAGAGCTCCGTTGGTAGATTGCTTGGCAGGCAGGAAGCCCTGGGTTCCACCCCTAGTACCCCAGCACTAGGGAGGTGGAGGCAGGAGACGGCAAGATCAAGGCTAGCCTCCAGTATACAGCAAGTCCGAGGCCAGCCTGAGATCCAGGTCAAAAAATAGAGTTTCCCGTGAAAACGCTTGTAGATAGGAGCGGTACCTTAACTTGAGGGCCAGGGGCCTGGCCACCGAGGCGGGCTCCTGCAGGGTTTCGGAGGCCCCTCCTCTGATATCTTTTTAAAACACAGAATTGTCTGAGCTTGCTGCCTCCTGCTGACAACCGGGGCTGGGATGGAGGTGACCCCTCTCTCAGGTCCTGCTGTACCCTTGAGATAGCACCCTGCGTGCTCCGTGCTCCGTTTAGGGTGTGAAATATCACTTCTTTAACCCTCTGAGGGGAAACGCCCGTGGTGTGTCTGCTTGAGTTTTGAGAACAGCGTGGTGGGGTACAGGAAAGCAGCCTGTTCCTATGAGCAAAGGACAGAATTTTCCAGATAAAACCCTGTTGCCTTCAGTTGTCCCGCCATCTGTCAGTATATCACAGAAGGACAAACAGCAGCACGCGGCTTCTGTGAGGACCCCGGCCAGTTGCCACTAAGCAGGGCCAGAATGTGTAATGCAGATGTGAGGAAAACTGCCCTTCCTCCCTCCCTTCCTCCCTCCATCCCTCCATCCCTCCATCCCTCCATCCCTCCATCCACGCTCTGTCAGCTCGCTTGCATCCCGACATACAGCCCCAGAGAACCAGGACTGGCGAGCAGCCCAGGCACAGCGGGCAGGCTCTGGTTCAGACACAGCTGCTGCTGCTGCACCCTGACCACCACCGTGTCCGGGCCAGATGACCAAGCCTTCCCCTGGGGGTGCCCAAGCCTGAGTTTTGGTGAGAGAGCTTGCGTGACACTTGTGGGACCAGTAAAGACACACCCTGTCTGCAAAGCATCGTACGTCTGAGCTGTCCAGACAGATTTGCGCTTTGTATCCCTGTTTTGTTTTGTTTTTTTAATAATCTCTCTACCTCTGTTTGTATTCAGCTCTCACGGCCTTCCGGTTACTGTCGGCCAGGGCTTTCATCCATTTTAAAGAGCCTTCACCCCCCTTGGTGTTGATGATGATGGTATGAAGACAGATGGCGTAACTGCTTATGAATGTTCTATTCCATTTCCCCAGGACTAGACCATTCAGCTAGGAGACATATTATTTCCACATGCTCAGGTTAGGCAGCCCGGACTTGCCTGCCTCCAGCCAGCTGCCCTCCCAGGCCTTGTCATGCAGAGGGCGACACCTGTAGGTCACAGGTGGAACTGCAGGGACTCTCCTATTCGGCTAAATGGGACCTGCTTTTTATTTTTTATTTTTTACTAACTAGGGGGTGAGGACGCTGATCTCCTCTAAAAGGAACCAGGTTGTCCAGAAGTTCCCGAGTCGTTCTTCTTAGAGCACACGTAACAGCATTTCCTTAGTGTGTAAGTCGCAGACGGTAAAGCGAATCCTAGAAACTCAGAGAAGAATGGATTTACACATCTTGAGGAAAAACCAAAATTAATAACAATAATCTCCTGAAGTCAAGTAACGCCCTCCAGTTTACTCCTCACCTTCCTGAAGCGTTTCTGCCTTCGTCTTTCTGTTTGCACGGAGCGAGGACAGAAGGAAGCCGAGGCCCGGGCAGGCTCAGGCCGAGGGCTCTGGGGATAGCTGCAGGGCTCCTTCTGTGTTTTCCTCGCACGCTCCTGCTGCGCCCGTGGTCTGTTTCCACCTCTCAGTTTCTGTCTCCTGACTGGAATTGCTTGGGAAGCTCTAGCACGCTGGCATCAGTCCCATGCCACAGCCCTGAGCACTGCCCCTGTAGCAGGAGGCGCTGGCCCTGGCCTTGGCGGCCCAGCAGGGACGCCTTGCGTACCATCCATCACAGTATCATTGCTCGAGCCAGACTGTTTCCTCTCAGGTGATGGGGGGTCAGCGTGACGTGCCACCGGAGCCATCTCTGCCATCTCTGTGCCTAATCCCAGTTACCTTACCAGTGTGCAGCCGCTGCGTGCCACGGAACATATGTAAGATCCCTAGGTACTGTGCATATGCCCAGTTTAACATCGGTAGCTCACTGCTGGCATTGCCACCTAAGATGAGTTTTATAACCGTCCTATCAGAAGCCTACACCGCTGCAGGGCACGTCTTGCCTGGACACAAGATGGCACGCGTGTCTTTTGGTGCAACTTACTTCTCTGACCCTTCTCACGCTGAAGTATTTCTCCCCTCTGCAAGACTGTGCGCAGTGCTAACGCTGAGCTGTGTATCTAATGAATGTCGAGCCACCAATGCCTGATTGCTGTCTGTTCAAATTAAGGGTAAGAGCAGGAGACGCACTGTTAACTTTGCTGTGAACGAGCCAACGAAGACACCCAGGAAAAACGCAGAGAGAGCGCTGAAGGCGTACCTCTGAGCCCTGAGCAGTGGCCGTGAGACTGGCTCTGTGTCCTGCCATCGTACGGAAGGACCATCCTTCATCCTTAGAGCTCATTATTAGCCATGGATACTCGATCACCTTTCTAGAAGAATTAGGAAAACAACAATTCTAGAGCAGTCCTTTTGGCCTTGAGTGTTTTGAAAGCCCCTACAGATTAATTTACTGTGACTGTTTTTACTCCTTTTGTGGGATAAAATTTAGAGGCTATTTTTGCAGAGGTCAGAGGGTATAACATCTGAATTATTTAAAATTATCTAAAATTTAAATTTTAAATGATTTAAAATTTAAATCTAAAATTATTTGAAATTTAAATAAAAAATTATTTAAAAGTAGGTCTGAGGCCAGCCTGGGCCACAATGTGGGTGGGACCTTGTCTCCAGAAACACAAACAGAAGATCAGGTTTTGGTTCCAATGGTAGCATTGACTAGCAGCCCAGGGCAGGTTTCTAGACTCCCGCTGAGCCTGGTCTGACCTTGAACCCAGCGCGGCATGCTCTTCCGAGTTTCCGTGTGAGTGTGCTTTTCACCTTGGTTTGTTTGCTGTATCCTTTAGAGAAATTAGTATTGTGTGTGTGCGATGTACCTGTGCGGCCCGGCACGCGGATGGAGGTTAGCGTACAGCTTCACGGAGTCCTTTCTCTCCTGTCTTTATGGGGGTTCTGGGGCTCGAACCTCCACATACCCCTCAGATCACCAGGTTTGTAGAGCTTTGGTTAATGATCCAGCTGGCCAGGAGGATGCAGCACCGTGCCTTCCCCTCTCAACATGGGCAGATAACATTCTGCTTCAAAGTCGGCCCGGTTTGGGGTGTGGCAGGCCCGCTGTGCGCTCCGCCCCTTTGCCTCTCCTGTTTGGCTTCTCCTGCTCTTTATGCCAGCGAATCGTATCACATATTCTGCGACTGGCTCTCAGGGCTGCTGTCATCCTCTGGCCTGTGCACAGACGCTGCCAAGCCGGGGAGGACTCCACGACGGCTCTGACCCAGTCTCCTGCCTCACGTGGGGAGAGCTCAGGCGAGGCCCTCAGAGCGTGTCTGGAAATACTGAACGGCCACACATCTAGCCCCGTTCACAGCCCCACTGCAGCTGCCCTCCAGCTGAAGTCCATCCTGGGCACGGCCACCCTCGCCGGGCCACTGGGAAGGCCAGAGTCCCCGGCATCTGCGCTCCGCGGTTGCTGATTCTTGGGCGTCACCTAGGAGCCCACCGCCACCTCCCAGCTCTCATCCTTGCTCTCTTTGCTTTCCCCACATTTCAGAAGAAGCCGTTGAAGATGCCGAAGGACCCAGCGAAGCACCTGCCGACCCAGAGGAGCTGGCCAAAGACCAGGGGAGCGGCGGCGAGGAAGGGCAGAGCAAGCGGGCAGGTAGAGTGCATGGCAGTCCTCGGCCCCCACGACTTCTCCCTGGGGAAAATGATGCTGGCGGTGAGGGAGCAGACCCACCATCATCCCCTCTCCCCAAAGTATGCTCTGGGCGTGCCGGAGGGGGTTTCATAGTTTTCCTCTTTTGAGACAGCGTTTCAACCATATATCCCTGGCCAGCCTGAAACTCAGCATATAGCCCAGGCTAGCCTTGAACTCCCAGAGACCCACCTGCCTCTGCCCCGCCCCAGTCAAAGGCAAGTGTCGCCTCACCTAGTTTTTCTTTCTTTTTTGTCTTCTACTCTTAAGCACCCCGTGTCTGAGTCCGAGGTCCCATCCCTTGGGCAGCTGCGCAGTGCAGTGGCCTTGTCTGCCTCCTTTTGGTGAAGGCCCCGTAAAGACGTTTGTCACAGGGACCTCGGTTGAGGTCACCCTTATTCTCAGCCCTTGGTTCCCTCTGGCAACCAAGGGTTGGCACTGTCTGCTTTTGGGGACCTGGGCAGGCCTGCGTATTCTTCCCAGCGTTCTCCCCACTTTTGGGCCGGCGCCCGCCCGGGAGACAGCAGCACGGTCAGGCAGGGGGACATTTTACCAAACAGAGCAGACTGAAGCCAGGGCAGGAAGCGCTATTTCTGGAAAAGCCAAGAGGAGAGCGTCTTTCGCAAGGTGACCAGTACTGAGGGTGGGAGAGGAGGCAGAGGCGGAGCTCGGGGCTCCTGGGCAGGAGCTGAGTCACTTCTGAAAGGACTTACTGGACAGACGTGTCTCGCGGACGACGCCACAGCGCGGGCCGGAAACACCGAGGCAAGCGGCAGACCGTCTGCTGGCTCAACCCGGTTCTTGCCGCTGTGCTCATTGTTACAATTTTTCCCCTTTTTTTGTTTCTTTAGTATTTGCCGTGTAGAATCTGTATTGGTTGGGCTTTTATTACTTTTTTTCTGGGCAAGACTGTCCTTAAATCATATTGAGGGCCAGGGGTTGGCCTTCATTATTTAAACAAGATACAGAATCTTGGAGAGAGGCCAGAGGAGAGCAATGGGAATGGCTGAAGGCTGGGAAGCCCTGCCCCTGTGCAGAGACCGTAGAGACTAGGTCTGTGCGGTCTAGAGAAGTAAGATCCGGGAGGCTTCCAGGCAGCAAGAAGGGGAAGCGTGGGGAAGGGACACGCCCCGAGGTCCCATGTCTGCTGGGAGCAAAGGAAGGGGCGGAGACCGAACAGAGGGGCTCTGGGTGGGTTCCACTGTCTGCAGCTCCAAGTCCTCTTTTGAAGCAGGCTCTGTAGAGCTTGATCCTGATATACCACTGAGGGGCGGGGCCAGGCATCCTGGGAGGATTTGCAAGGGAGAGCCAGGGGCAGGGGCGGTCACCTGTTTGCAAGGTCCCGTTGGATGTGGGAAGGGGTGTTTCCACCTGTACCACCTTGGCTGCACCACGAGTTTTCACCAAACTGTCACGGTGAGCTATAAACAGACAGTGTGACGGCAGCCCAACACCTCGTGCCCCAAGGGAGCACAACAGAGTCTGAAGGACCCGGGTGACCCTCCGGGGCATCTGATTGTCATGATTTGGGTGCTTGCGTTCTAATCAGAACCCTGCTGTCTTCTGGGTGACAATACTTAGTCTCTTAGCCTTTCTGTGCCTCCTTATTTAAATGAGATGGAGACTAAGAATAGTACCTAGCACCGTGTTATTTTAATATGGGACGCTTAGAACGAGGCTGGGCACACAGTGTACAGCTTTGTGTACAGAGTCTGTCTGATAGTCCATCAAGAAGCGTGAGGAAAACCAGTAGCAATCTCTCTTTGCCTTCTCCATTGGAATATAAAACCCATGCCCGACCGTGGTGGCTTCTAGGGATTTTGAAGTTAGCAGGCGGCACGCGCAGGTTCCTAGCTGGGCCTGGCCGCGGACGCTTGGTGTGTGTGTTTCTTGCATACTGTGTGGGTGCTGCGGACATTATAAAGCAGTGGTTGCTTGCAAAGTCCCTACTGTGTGCAGCACCCTGCACTGCCAGCTTGGCACGTGCTTCTCACATCCGCACGGCCTGTAGGGGGCAGGCTTTGCCGAGGGCAGATCAGTCAAAACCTGTCCTCTGACTCAGATCGAGTACTGTCTTCCATCTTAGCGCCAGCGGACACGCTCAGCACTAGGAGGCCACTGAAAGGCGTAAAATGAGAACCGTAGAGCGTGCGTCCTCAGCAGGGCTCTCCTGTACACATTCACCCGCACAACAGGCCCACCTCCTCTTTCCTTCCAGAAGACGGGCACACCTCGCCAGGTGCATGGAGTAAAGGAAGAAGGTGGGCGTCCTTGCTGACCTGAAGCGCGGTTCTGTCTGTAGTGTCCGAGTCTGTGATGACGGGCTTTATTAAAGTACGCGGGGCCAGTTTGCTCTTGGAGTGGATACAGGTGCCAGCAACCTCTCTAGAGCCTTCTGTTTGGGGCCTTACTGCTTTGTAAAAAATAATAATTTAAAAAAAAAGGAAAGACCTATGTTTCTTCCATTTGTTCCCTAAATTGAGCTGTTCCTCTCTGATTAAGCATGATGGGAACCGCTTCCTTCCCGCAAACAAGTAAATAGTGATTTCACAATTTGTTTAGTTGATGAGTGGCTGCTCATGATGCAGATTAATCATATTTCAAATGGGTCTGGGTAATTGGCATTTTTCTCAGCCATTGATTATGTAGTTTGGGGGTTTGTGCAAGAACGGATGATCTTGAAGACTGTAGTTCCCTGTCTTTTGTTGTGATTTCCTCTGGGTTCTCAGAGGTGGAGTGAGGTTGTTGCCTTGGGTGGCCCTGACACAAGTCAGATCGCCATCTGTCGGAGAGGAGCCAGTGTCTGACTCCATCACTCCCTGCTAGGCACTGGGCAGAGTTTAGAGAGGCCTTTGTCTTCGGGGTGTCCCGGGCTTTCAGGAATAAGGAGGAAGTAGATCCCGGAGTCGTAAACACAGAAAGCACCATGTTCAACCTGGGTCGTCTGCGTGGAGTGGGCCGTGGAGGTGGCCCAGTGTGCAAAAGCACTGGCCAAGCAAGCCTGGTGACCTGAATTCCATTCCTGGACACACACGCACACGAACCCCGCAACGCACACACAGTGGAAGAGGAAACCAGCTCTGACTTCCACACAGGCACCTTGGCGCGTTCCTGTGCTCAGTGTTTCACTCCAGTGAAGGGAGGCGTCCGCGTGGGAAGGTGTGGCGTCAGGAAGGCCACTGGCTAAGGAGTAACGTTGGCTGGGGCACTTAGTCATGGACGCCTTGAGTCCTGTCTGTGAAGCGTGGACAGGTAGTGCCCACCCGCCCCAGCCTCCCGTGCTGAGTAGTTAGCGGCACGTAGGCACGCCTTTGGTAAGCGGGGCCGAGTGTAGTCAGCGAACACGTGAAGCTTCCCTTGGGGTGGGGGCGGGGCGGGGCAGGGCAGCATGGGAAGTCTCTTAGAAGCCAGGCCTCCGCTAATTCCCTCTGTCCAACTCTGCGGTCTTCTCCTCTGAAACTTGAGTATGACCCCTGTCGTCGTCGCTTGCCGCAGCGGATTTGAGCGTGAGCGTTCGAGATTGAAGAGCCCCCAGCGTCCCCCATCGAGCAGTGACTCATGCCGTGATTAGCCAAGTCAATCATTAATTGCCGTAAATTAAGCGGTACACAATTAACGTGGTGCTTCATCACCAATACTTAGGGGGCGAGATTGAACGGCTGGCAGCGACCCATCGCAAGGTGGTTATTGAAAGGCTGCGGCCACCGCGGTCTGCGTCTGGCTAAGGGGGCTCGGGGCAGGATGGCCAGGTGATGTCGGCGCTTCCAAAAGGGGGGCAGAGCACCGGCTCGGCCTGAGGCAGGCGTGGCAGTGCTCTGAGAGTCCCTGGCTGCTGTGCCTGTGTACATTTCTGTTAAATTTTCTGTTAGAATCGCAGTTTGAGTGCTTTCTCTTTTCTGGAGAAAGGGCCCAAAGGGATCTTACTCTTATTTTTTAAATCCACGGTGCTCACCTAACGTGGAGCAATTAGAGCAGCAGAGCACCCGAGATTTGAATCTATGGGAGACTGCCATTAGAGGCGGCATTAACGGCGACTGTGAGGGGAGAGAGTGTTTATGGGCTGAGGTGCTGGCAGGCAGGATTTCAATCGGATTTGACATGTTTAACATAAATGTATAGTGCATGGCTCTCACCGCATATGAATAATTCCTGCAGAGCCACCGCCCTTCTAATTACCGAGCTTGAGAAAAAGCAGGTCAGGCACATCCCGGTGAAACCCATTACCAGCCCGCCCCGCCTCTTGTTTACGGCTCTGTGTAGATGGCGATGCTGTGGCCTTCAGTTTCCGAAGCTGTAAAATACCAGGTTAGACCGAATTCCAGAACTTGAAGTTCTGGAACCATAGGTGGTGTGATCAGAGGAGGCATTGCTGAAGGGCAGTGTAAGCTTCAGAGAGCAGAGTTTAGTAACTAAACTCTGCATTAGTCAGCATGCCCAAAGACCTCGCTAATAATGTGTGGGTCTGGGTAGAGGGCTCAAGCAGCACCAAGCCCGTGTCGATAGGGGTCAGGACACTGCGGGCGCTTACCTCACATCACGGCACATGGCCCACTGGCAGGTTCTGTAAGCGTCTGGGTCAGACATCCGTTCCCTGACTTACAAGCCGAGGACTATGTAACACAGCTACTTTCTCTTACTATATGAAGAGTGGGGTTGACCTCGCAAACCCTGTACTTTCTAAGGCGTCGCATAGCGGTCAGCTATGTGCATGTGTCTGATGGGGTATATGGTGGGCGGCAACTATCTGGCATCTTCTGAGTCTCGTAAGTGCTACTCAGCACTGGTCAGACGTTTCCCCGATAGTCTGTTAACGAGATAACATTGCATGAGGACTTCCCCATCTAGATTACTCCTTTCTCCTTGGGGCATCCAAGCCTTGGGTAGCGGGACTCGTTCACATTGCGGTACAGAAAAGGCAAATTTTGGATGTTTTCACTTGGCCTAAAACCAGTGGCTCTGTCTCTTGTAGCGCCACGGCCCAGGCGTGCCCCCGTTAGTTCTCAGAAACTTCTGAAAATGAAGCCAAGACTTTGCAACAGTGGCCCTCACCTTCCTGATGCTGCGACCCTTTAACACAGTTCGAGTTGTGGCGACCCCAGCCATAAAGTTATTTTGGTTGTTACTTCATAACTGCATCCACTGTTATGAACTGCAATATAAATATCTGATACGCAGGTGGTCTTAGGCGGCCCCTGTGAAAGGTCATTTGACCCCCCCCAAAGGTGTCTCCACCCATAGGGTGAGAACCCCTGCTTTACAGCACGCTAGACCCCGTGGTAGGCTGCTTCTTCCCTAGGCTCCTGGAAGCCCTGTGAGTGGAGGTAACTGCAAGTTCAATGCTTCTGGGCCCCCAGCCCGGGTCTGATCCGGGTGTGAGCAGCCCTGCCAACCGCTGCACACTGTTCCCCGGCAATGAGGACTAGTAACGTCCTGTCACGGGAACTGTGCGGGGAGCGGGAGCATTTGGGAAACGCTGTCTCCTGACTCCCCACCTCCACGCCCCGGTGCGCACTTAGCCTCAGCTTCAGGAGCACCATGAGCAAGCCGCCGAGCACGGAGACTCTTGAAACTCAGAGGGGCATGAGTGCACCTGGCTTTCTCTGCTGAACAGAGATGACTGACAGGACACGTTTCCCGTCTCCCCAGCGTTGGAACAGCGGAGAAGGATTTCTGTGTCATATCAAAGCTACGGCAGGGTCGAGGAGAAAGCTGGTTGTTCTTCGTGTCACCATGGACTCATTCCCAAGCTTGGCGTGGCCTCAGCAATAAAATCTAGTCAGAATGGATGTTAGGTGTGAACTAGGAAACGCTGGAAGAGAGTGCTTGTTCTTCCGTCTCTGGGTCTAGGCTGGTTTGGAACTCACGGAGATAGATCCTAGCCAACCTCAGGACCTTTGAGCCCATGAGGACTGAAGAGCTCCCGTCAATTACCTTTGGCCTGGTCCCATGACCTGTGTTTCCAGTGAGTTGCTGCTGTTTTTTTCTAGCTTTTTTGGCACAGTGCCTTACTACGTAGCCCAGACTGGCTGTGAACTTGCGATTCTCCTGCCTCTGCCTCCCGAGTACTGAGATTACTAGCACACACCATGGTGCACGCCCTGCACGGTTCCACCTCTGGTTGCTCCAGGCCCATGGTCATTATAGTCACGTCACGAAACCAGAGGGGACATGGTGAGCACAGACCTGCGTCCTCTGCCTGTGGCCACAGCAGCATGTACACAGCCTGGGGAGGCAGGATGCTCCGTGGGAACTGACCGGAGGCCAAAGGCAGGCGAGGGTGACTGCGTATTTCCAAGTTAGGATTGAGGAATACTTCTCAGGTCCCCAGGTCCTGGTGGCAGCCAGTGCCTAGAAGTTGTTAAATAGACAGACAGACAGTGCTGGCCTACATGAGCTGGTAGCTGTTTGGACTGGTGATTCATTCACAAGTCTGACACAGAGAGACCAAGGTGTCTTGCAGGCGGAGACGCAGGCTGTGCTTTCTGGAGCTTAAATCAGCGTAGTTAAGCGGCCTTATGCATATTTCAACAAGGAACCAGGGCAGCAGATTGATGCCTCAGATGCGGGATGCAGTGCTGTTTTCTCCCTAAAGATACAAAGCAGGCAGCATCAGTGGCATCCACCAGTTAACACAGGCCCACCGTCCGACCGCGGGGCTCCCAGAGCTCCCCAGACCCCACAGCTCAGGATGATGCCCAGCTTCCACTCCCAGAGACAAACTTGTGCAAATAGAAACTGGCGTAGGTCTGTACCTCCTCCTGGAGTCGGGGCTTGGGGGACTGGGGCTGGCCGGCCTGCAGGTGCCTAGGGTAGGAAGGCCGGCACGTCCCCTTAGGGCCAGGTGAGAGGAGCACACGGAACCTCCGGGTTTTCCTGGAGCTTCTCCTGGACCTGTGGGAGAAAGAGACTGCTAAAAACAGGGCAGCAAGCAGAGCACACGCATGGAGGTGATACTTTCTAGGTTTCTGGCTTTGAAAATGTGTCCGTATTTGCTTTTCAGCGTAGGTTCCCCGAGGATAACTGTATGTAAGCTTTCACTTTGGCCAGAGACACCTTGGCTTTTGAGACCGGGCCTGTCTCTTTTCTTCCCAAATTAAGCTGAAAGTCTCCAGTCATCAGAGTCATTGAGGAGTGCACTGGCCCGTCCTCTCATGCTCGTCAGACTCGGGTTAGAGCAGAGCGTGCCATGACTCCCACCCGTAACAGCAAGCGTTGACGGGTAGCTGTTCTCTGAGAGTGGTCTCTGAAACTCCGGCCTCACCAGGGAACTTACTGGAAATGTGTTCTCTGACTCAGACCTACAGAATCAGAGCCTCGGTGCGTAGGGCCTGCAGTCAGTATTCAGTGAGCTCTGCAAGGGAATCCGACACGCTGTAGAATTCAGGACCCGGTGCTGCAACCCCAGAGACCAGCAAGGGCCAAGTCCCAAGCCCCTTTCTAGACCAGGGAGAACTGAGCTCCACTAGAGACAGGGGTGTGCTAGAAGAGACACAGACACCGATCTGGGCAGGGGTGGGGGTGGGTGGCAGGGTGCTGGGAAACCGAGTCTGGGCAGGGGTGGGGGTGGGTGGCAGGTTGCTGGGAAATGGAGTCTGGGCAGGGGTGGGGGCTAGGGAAGGGTGCTAGCCAGAGAGGCAGCATCACAGTGCCGAGATTAAAACCCGGGCCACCTTCAGCGGGCACTAAGTAACACTTGGGTGTACAGCCCTTTCTGTGTCTGCCCTGTTCTGAGGCTTCTCGTGAACGCACCAATGTCTCAGAGTGGCTGGGTTTTCCGAGTGCTGGTCTGTGTGGTTTGTAGCTGAGTTTGATGGAGAAAAATTAACCTCCTTAAGCAACAGCATGGCTCAAAATTTCTTTGCAAAAGTCTTTCTAGAAACAGAACGCCTTCATTGGTGATAGCTGCTCAGCACGCCGGACTGTATAGGCACTGTCTTCTGCTCTGGGGTGGGTGGCCTCTTGAACGTGCTTTCTAGAGTCAGACAGGGCAGCACAGCTTGAGGTGCTGTCCCCCCTGGAGGTCCTCCCTGGGCTGGACTTGGAACAGGGGGAGAAGCTCTGGTTCTTAGCAGGAGCGTGTAGACCCTCTCCTGCCCTGAGTTCATTCTGGGTCTCTCCAGACCTCTCTGAAGCATCGTTAAGTGCCTGGCTGGAGGCAGAATGAGACCATGCACATCTAAAGACAGCTGGCAGCAAAGCAGACTCTTTGAAGGAATGTTGTTCTCTGTATTAGCAGAGGAAGAGAGTTTAGCCAGATCTCTGGCCACTTATCAAGTGCAGTAGCTCCACAGAGCAGACAGAAAGCCCAGCTCGTACCCTGGGGAAGGAACTGCAAGCAAATGCCAGGATTAGCTCCACGCGCACTGACTAGCGTGAAGATCACAAAGTTCTTCTGGAAGCACTGACTTCTGCTGAGACGGAGTTAGAAGTCCTCGGGAAGCCGAGGGAAGGAGGGAAGGAGCACACCTCACCTCTCTGAGTGGCCGTTCTCCGACCTTGGGGGAGCACCTGAGTGCAGGGTGCTGAGCTGGGGAAGCCATCCACCTGAACACTTGAATGTGAAGTTGTGTGAAGAAGAAAAAATCCCACTTAGTCAATGGAGATAGATAAAAGATTGCTGTAAATTTGTGGGGCAGGTGGCGAGCTGGTTTACGGAATGCCAGGCGGTAAGCACCCCTGGCTTACGGAAAGCAACATGAATTAATAATCGTTTAATTGGCCCCTCCATTAAGCTGCTGGTTTGGGAGATGGGAGTTCAGATGGAGGGGCTGTCAGCGGCGCTTCAGCTAAGAGTCTGATGTTGAGGGTGAGGGCAGCGGCTGCCGGACTCTCTACAGGTATCAAGTGTCAGGCACTACCCAAGCCCTCGGCGGGCCCACCCCAGGACCCCACAAAGGAAGAAACTCAGCACATTGGCACGTTTGCCCTCCGACTGGCACGTACCAAGAGGGACAATGGAGAAGGAACTTCCAAGTCACATGGGCAGTGCAGTCCCTACCCAGGATCCCCAGGGTCCCTCCGTGGTAGTCGCCTCTGGCCAGAGGGAGCTGGCCGGCAGCGTCATGTCCGCCGTGCAGGCAGCCCCACCGCCAGCCAAAGGGGTGGGAATATGAGTTCTGCATGGGAACACAGAAATTAATTCCACCGGTGTTTTGGTCTTCCAGGGTTGCGAGGGGACATCCCAGAATCCGGGGCCCCGTGGTTCCTTTTTCTCGTTCTGACTCTTCTCCATGTTCCTCATGAGGCAGCAAGCCCTTCCCTCATGTGGCTTCAGCCCAGGCATGTGCTGCACGCTGTCCACAGTCCACTGGGGCTGTACTGGGACCCTTAACAGCAGTGGCTCCGGTTCAGAGTGGAGACTGGTAGGAGTTTGTGCTAGGAAGTGCAGTGCTCCCCGTGAGTTAGAGACAGACGTTCAGGCGCTGTGTTCTTACCTCCCTCCACACCTCGGAACCTGCTAACGGATGCCGTTCTCAATGGTTCTTTAAAATACACGTGTTTAAACTCCACAAAACCTTTTATCAAAAACTACACGCCAGTGCTGATCATGGTGGCACATGCCTTTGAACCCAGCACTCGGGAAGCAGAGGCGGGCCAATCTCTGCGAGTTCAAGGGCAGCCTGGTCTGCAGAGTGAGTTCCAGGGCAGCCAGGATGACATAGAAGGACACTGTTTCCAGTGAACAAACAAACAGAAAAACAAAACCACAAGCCAAACTTGCATGAATTCAAATGGGCTTTCTTCTCTCAGCTGTTCCTTCTGATGAATGGGAGAGGAATAACTTACTATTGGTTATTAATAGTTAATAAAACTTGCTGATAATCATTTTTAGAAGGCAGTGTCTCCTATATCACAGACAAATGTGATAAGGTCAAAGTGTATATAAAGGTTGGTATCTCCATTCATAAATGGTTTCCCCCACTGGAGAGGCCAGGCATGGATGCTTCCCCTTTGAATGTAGAGGAATCTCATGGTGTGACACAGAGAAGCAGGAATCGGTTCTGTTTGTATTTGTTTTTGGCAGTTTTGGTGGCCCATCCACCACAATTTAGGAAGGTTTGACAGATCCCCACCTAGGAAATTGAACTCCAGAAACTCTCCTGAACTCTGTAAACAGGGACATGCTAGTCATTGCTGTGTAAGTTGGACAAGGTCTATACGTGTGTCTTGTTGGGGTTTGGGGGGGTCCGCCCAGCTTCTCACCGTGGGGTAGTGTGCCGTGCACCTCACGTGCCGCCCCTTGATCCCATACCACAGACTTGCCAGGAGCCCAGCACGCTGCCTACGGAGGATCCGTTGAGGTTTAACAGATTTTCGTATGGCATTACTGCCAGGGAGCAGGGACATGCTGCCGGTTTAGCAAGGAGATCCCACAATGACCCCAGGCACTGCTTACTGAAGCCATGTCTTGTTTCTGTGGTGCGTCTGTTTCCTCTGTACTGTCCTAACATCATAGAGGACTCAGAGTGACCAGTAATTGATTTTTTTAAATGGTGTTTTCTATACTGTAGCATCCCTCTTGCAGAGTCTACGATAAATTCAGAGAAAACCACAGTCTCTTCTCTGTGTTCATTCCGCCTCATTTCCTTATGCAGTGTGTGCTGATGGCGGGAGAGAGGTGGAGTGGATTCGGAGACTGTGGCCCTTCTGAAGCCGTTCAGAGAAAGGCCTGAGCAGCCTGAGTCTGTGATTGCCGTCACCTGGCGTGTTGATGGAGAACTGTTTGCTCACGTACAGAAATTATACAAAAGATCCTTACCTGGACTTGCTAGGGATTGGGTCTAATGTCAGAGGTTGAGCGAGGGAGAGAGGGTAGCGTCAGAGGTACTTGACCTCACTCTGAGAACAGTCTTCCTGCGTAACCTCCCAGGGAAATGCAGGAGACCGATAGCTGTTTTAAAAAAACAAAAAACTTTAATCCCAGCACTCAGAAGCAGAGATAGGCAGATCTCTGTGAGTTCGAGAACAGCCTGGTCTACAGAGTGAGTTCCAGGACAGTCAGAGTTACAGCAGAGAAACCCTGTCTCAAAAAAAAAAAAATTAAAGTAAAAGAATTGGTGAGCTGCAGGGTGCTAATGTCCACTTCTGTGGAGATTTTATTTAATGACACTGTTAAGCTGTCCTTGATGAAAAGGAGGTGAACTTGGACGGTTACGCACCAGTGGGCTTAGTATTTCATGTACAGTCAGGCTGTTGTGTTTCTGGAAAGAGAGGAATGAGTGAGTGTGCTGATTTTTTTTAAAACACTTTGTTAAAGGTTCCCTAGCTCAAGGTGACAAAAGGAGCTTTAGAATCCAAGAGCAGTTAGAGGTTCAGGTGGAAGAGAAAAGCAGTGAGGGTCCCCACCCCCAGCCATGAAGACCTTCCACCCTCACCCCCAACCCCAACCCTGAAGACCTTCTACCCTTACCCCAGCCATCTGCTTGCAGCCATCCTCCCTGGCCATGAAACCACCCCCCCCCACACACACACCCCTGGCCATCCACCCTGGCCATGAATTCCCCCCCCACCCACACACACCCCTGGCCATCCTCCCTGGCCATGAATCCCCCCCCCACCCACACACCCCCCTGGCCATCCTCCCCGGCCATGAATCCCCCCCCCCCACACACACCCCTGGCCATCCACCCTGGCCATGAATCCCACCCCCACCCACACACACCCCTGACCATCCACCCTGGCCATGAATCCCCCCCCACACACACACACCCCTGGCCATCCACCCTGGCCATGAACCCCCCCACACACACCCCTGGCCATCCTCCCTGGCCATGAAACCCCCCACACACACACCCCTGGCCATCCTCCCTGGCCATGAATCCCCCCCCACCCACACACCCCCCTGGCCATCCTCCCCGGCCATGAATCCCCCCCCCACACACCCCTGGCCATCCACCCTGGCCATGAATCCCACCATCCACCCCCACCCACACACACCCCTGACCATCCACCCTGGCCATGAACCCCCCCACACACACCCCTGGCCATCCTCCCTGGCCATGAACCCCCCACACACACACCCCTGGCCATCCACCCTGGCCATGAACCCCCCCACAAAAACACCCCTGGCCATGAACCCCCCCACACCCCTGGCCATCCTCCCTGGCCATGAAACACCCCCCCCCACACACACACACCCCTGGCCATCCACCCTGGCCATGAAACACCCCCCACACACACACACCCCTGGCCATCCTCCTTGGCCATGAACCCCACATACACACCCCTGGCCATCCACCCTGGCCATGAACCCACCCACAAAAACACCCCTGGCCATGAAACCCTCACACACACACACCCCTGGCCATCCTCCCTGGCCATGAATCCCCCCCACACACACCCCTGCCCATCCTCCCTGGCCATGCAATAGTAGCTTCAGACACCAGGATTCTGTCCCACCATCCCACCACCCTGCCTGCAGCCGGGTTGGAGGAAGCGGACGCTGCACCGTGTGTGCTCGCTTTTCAGCTCCGAGAGACTGTTGGGTGTTGGGTGTTGGGTGTTGGGTGTTGGGTGGTTCACACTGTGGAGCAGCCAAACAGTCCCCTCCTGTCGTAGTTGGGCCTCTAGTAGACAGTGCTGTTGTCCCATAGCAGACACAGGATTGGGAGTGTGTGTGTGTGTGTGTGTGTGTGTGTGTGTGTGTGTGTGTGTGTGTGTGTGAGAGAGAGAGAGAGAGAGAGAGAGCGCGCACGCGAGAGAGAGAGATCGCACCAGGAGCAGAGCCTGCATCATGGTGGCCTCTGCTGGAAGGAGGTGCCTGTGTCCCCCCTTTTCTGCTGTAAGTGCTGATACCTGCCGCTCAGGGGTGGAACAGGGCAGCAGAGGACTCAGAACAGCTGAGCTCTGAGAGTGCTCCTGTTGGCTCTTTGAGAGTTCCACACAGTGAGTTTGGCTGCTGTTCAGCCCCACCTTTTCCCTCAGCTCCTCCAAGACCCACCCCGGGTCCCCACACCTCCCTGCCTCATGCCCTGCAATATAGCATGCCGTTGTTGGCTCTGTTATACCCGTTGGCTCCCATGCGTGCCGTCTGTGTACTTCTGGTACGAGGCCAGAGCAAAACAGTATCTTACAGACACGACAGGACCACCACAGCCATGAACGCACAGGCTGCGGTCACCTCCACGGCACCTGCTCAAGGTCGGGCAGTCAGCATTCCACTGTAGGACGGGACGGGGCTCATAGGCTCCCATTCCCAGGGGCTGTGGACAGTTTCCTTAAGGGCGTGGGAAGTAGATTCACAGCAGGTAAGCTTTTAGCGAGCATGGTTGGCTCTTCACTGGCCCCGTCCTTAGCATTTACTTAAGGAGAGAATGAGGAAAACAGGGGCCTGCCTAGGGCAGGAGGAACATGGCGGCTGAGGAAGTGCACGTGCTGGGGCCGGAACACCCCAGAGCCTGAGTCACCTCCGATGGCGGCCAGGAGCTGGGAAACGGGCCATGGGGGAGCTGGTCTCAAATGTTACGGCACCTAGTTAATCGGCAGCCGGTCCATCACATTAAATATCCAGCCGTCATGTATTGCCTCTCAAGTGAAAATGAATAACTCCCATTAAGAGCAAAATGGGTTTGAAGTCGATCTGAGACAGATTAAAATACTGTTATGAATCTGTGCTGAGAGGAGGAGGGGTCTGTGCGTGACATGCCTGCCCTTGTGCTTCTTAAATAATAGATGCCCCACAAACTTAAGGAGACCAGGTTACCAAATACCAGGGTTAAAGGTCACGAAATATACATTCTGGGAAGAGCAGCAACTTCCTGGAACATTTCTTGTATTTGGCAATTCAGAGAAAAAATCACAGCCTTATGATTTCGATGAATTAAATTTATTTTTTTAGAATAATTAATTATTAAAGTGCACAGTTCAGCAGGTAAAAGTCCTTGCTGCCAGGCCTCACAGCCTGAGTTTAAATATCAAGTCCCACATGTTGGAAGGTGAGAGCCAACCCCAGCTAATTGTCCTCCAGTCTTCACACACGTGTGTGCGCGTGAGTGCAGCATGTGTCACACATACATGCACAGTGAAGAAAATGTTTATATGCGATATATAAACTTTTAAGAAAGTCCACGTCTATAATGACAGTGCCTTGGGGCCCGCAACAGAACCAGTTCCCAAGTTGGATGTGAAGACACGTGTCAGAGACAGCAGAGGGGGACAGACATCCGATTCACCGTGAAACTTGGGCTTTCTGAAACAGTGACTTAATGCTGAGTCTGAATATCATTTGTAGCAGGAGTGATGCATTTTTCCCAGTCTTTTTTTAAAAATAAAATGATCTTATCTTAAAGAGCTCGCAAATGGACAGCATCAGCAGCTACAAGGGAAGCCACTCAAATAAGCGTGCGCCCGGGCCCGGGCGTGTCTGTGAGCTTCCCACATATGAACAGCTGTTCTGAAGCTGCACCGCCTCGCTTCACACTTCCGCTGTCCGTGACATTCGTCTGCTCCCATCCACTACAAAAGCCTGAGAACCCATGACCCAGTGAGGAACAGGCAAACAGTCAGCCTTCCACCCTCCATGACCTGCCCTTTACCTGCATCCCTCCTCCTCATCAGCCAGCAGTTCCCGGTCCTCCATCCCACTGCTACGCTGTACATGCCTGCACATACATCTGTTAACCCGCATCCACGCATGCGTGATAGATGAGCTAGGATCTGCGTATGAGGGAGAACATGCAAATCCCTTTTTCTTTCTGAAATTTGGTGACTTTGCTTTAATATTTAATACACGTTCTAAGTCCATCCGTTTCCTGGGAAGTTTTCTGGGATCGTTTTTCCTTAGAGCTGCATAGCACTCCATCCTGTCTCTCTACCGTATTTTCATTATCCGCCTGCCTGTTGATGGAAATCTAGCTGGCCCCGCCCCCACTGTAGTGGATAGAACAACAATAAATAAACACCCGTGTGCAAATATCTCGGTGTCCGGCACGCAGTTCTCTGCGTGTGTGACCTCCAAATTGATTTCCTTAATGACTATACTTATTAATTGAGACCCCCACTGTCAGTGAATAAGGGTTTCTCCTCTGGGAGGGGGCGTGTTTGTTTGCTTTAAGCAACATTCTGAAAAAGTGAAATTTCACATACCAAACAAGTGAAAACGCAGTCCTTGACTGGCAGGGAGGATTGGAACGAGCAAACCCCGGCCACGCTGGGATCTCCTGGGTCCCCTCCGACCTCATGGGCCCCTCCACAAGTATTGTTTTGGGGATCTTGTTTGTAAGCAGCAGGGAGCCTCCCTCCTGCCACTCTGAAGACCTTGCACAGCTTTCTCGGTTGTGCCCTAGCCCCACGCCATGCCTAGCCACACTCCTCAGTCGACTCTTCCCCCAAGCAGACCACTGAGCCCGTGAGGCTGTGTGATTCCAGGAGGTGGGCCAGTAGAGTTGGGAGCACACAGTATGCCCGGTGCTCAGGCTGGTGAGGCGTATGCTGGGACTTTGCCTCCTGCTCAGCTTCAGTCCTCCAACCCCATAGAAAGCAGAGAGCTGTGCTTAGATAGTGGGAAATTTGAAGAAGTCTAACACCGGGGCCTCTTACTGCATTTCTTCCCTGTCCGACATTCAGTTAAGGGAGTATAGGAGCTCACGGGGATAGGGTGCGGGGAGAAGCACGTGCCGCCTTCCCAACAGGCGCGGTAAGTCGTCGCCCTGAGCTGTGGTGTGGATTCTCACGCAGCACAAAGCCTCCTCCCGCTGGCCTGGCCTGCCTACTATACTGTGTCTTCTCCTTTTCCTTCCAGCATCGTCCAGCCAGGCAGAGAAAGAGTTGACAGATTCTCCTGCAACCTCCAAACGCGTCTCCTTCCCAGGTAGCTCTGAGACTCAGCTCTCTTTGAAGAGGTCGAAAACATCAGAGGAGATCACACCAGAGCAGGTGAGCGGTCTGCCGCTGTGGGGAAGCGCTCTCGATGTTGGCGGGGGGGGGGGGGGGGGGGGGTGTTGCGGTGACATGAATCTTAGGGCGACAGAGGCTTGGCGACAGGCCGACGGGTGGGAGTCCTGGAGATGCAGAGTGGCGGGTGTGTCCCCACAGATGTTCCAGTGTCCCTACTGCAAGTACAGCAACGCCGATGTGAACCGGCTGCGCGTGCACGCCATGACCCAGCACTCCGTGCAGCCCATGCTGCGCTGCCCCCTGTGCCAGGACATGCTCAACAACAAGATCCACCTGCAGCTGCACCTCACCCACCTCCACAGCGTGGCCCCTGACTGTGTGGAGAAGCTCATCATGACGGTAAAGCAGCCAGGAGTTTGGGGGGGGGCGGGCGTGCGTGGGTTTTCTTCCTTCAGAGGTCAAAGGTCGTGCAGTAACACGAGCAAGATCTGCTTGTTGGCCAAGAAAGCCTACGTAAATTAGTGGCCTGAGAACATGGTTCCCGTTTTGCAGTCGGTGTAACCGTGGCAGGGTTGTGCCCTGATTCAAGAAGTCATCATTCGCAGTCTGGGGTCTGCCTGGCTCTTCCATCCACGGCGCCTCACTTCTTCCTCTCAGCCACTGCTGTTAAAGAAGCCTGACTCGTTGCCGTTAACAGATGAGAAAACTGAGCTTCAACGTTACTCAACCCAACGTATCACATGTCAGCTCAGGTTTGAACCCACGGTGTTAAGCCTGGGTCTACCCCTGGAGCGTGGGGCTCTCTCTCGTAGGTGCTTTTTCCTCAGAGCAGCGGAGTCTGTGTGTGTGTGTGTGTGTGTGTGTGTGTGTGTGTGTGTGTGTGTGTGTGTGTGAGAGAGAGAGAGAGAAAGAGGGAGAGAGAGAGAGATGCTGGTTCACGGATGCAGGCTTCACGCCCGAGCGTGATGCTGTTCTGCCCGCAAGCACTGAAAGGCTAACTCTTAAATGGTTGTCATAGGTGTGGTCTAAAGATCGGTGTTAACATTTAACTCTAACCGTACTGCGAAAGCGTCAAAACACCGTGCCTGGTGGCTGTCTTTCATTCTGCTATGCGGGGGCCGCTAGGAAAGGCCTCTCCTGGTCACCGGAGGAAGTAAGAGGAAGAGCTTATCCCCACCTCTAACCTAGTGTTATTCCAGCAGTGGGGAATGATGGTGTGATTGACATTTCCTGTGGGAATTCCCAAAGGAACAGTCTCCTGAATCTCCTGTTGAATGGTCAGGTTGCAGGCGCATCATGTTGAGGGCATTTCCGATTCCATCTGGTCATGTAACGTTAACGCACAGTGCTGTAGAAGGACGTTCAGTCCCGAGCTCCTGTCTGAGCTCTTTCAAGTCTAGATCCGCTTTCCATGACGGGAGCTTTCAGATAGGCTGTGAGTGGAACGGGTCCTCCCCCTGGGCGGGAGGGTTCTGCAGGGCAGGTTTCCCTGGCGGTTCCCACCAGCCTTGGAAATGAAAGAGGGTGTTCCTCTCTGAGTTCCTGGGGCCCTGGGGACCTGAAGCAGCAGGGAGACGTGGGAGAGGATCATTTTCTCTACTTAGCTACTTTTCTTCTGCTTGGATAGTTATTTTTGTTGCTTAATATGAATCTAGTGTGGCACTCGTGGACCTGTAGTACCTCCATGCCTGGTGTATGTTAGTAAAATAGTTTGACATCCCTTGGTACTAGCATGCAAACTGTACATTTCATTGACGTGTCTGTCTGTCTATCTGTCTATCATCTATCTACTTTTTTTGGAGATAGGGTTTCTCTGTGTGGGCCTGGCTGTCCTACCAGGCCGGCCTCAAACTCAGAGATGCGCCCGCCTCTGCCTCCTGAGCGCTGGGATTAAAAGCGTGCGCCACCACTGCCAGGCTTAGGTGGTTACACTTTTATAACAGAACCAGAAAGGCAAATCTTATGGAAGAGAAACTACCACCTGCCGGTCCCGTGCCGCATACCTTGTGTGGAGACCTTGCCTCGTCCCTCCACGGACGGCAAAGATGCTGTTTCCGAGAAGTGTGCAGATCATTGGAAATGCGCTGGTTACAGGAAATCAGCCTTCTGGTCTCAGCTAATAGATTGTGAAGCGAAGTTGAAGGCGGTGCGACACGTGAGAGGCGTGCGTGTCAGTGCTTCTCTCGGCTTCAGAGCGGATGTGAGATGCCTTGGTGCCCCGCTCCGCGTGGGAAGCTGGGGTCCTCACTTGGCGGGTTTCCTCTAGTCATGGGGACGCATGTTTCCTTCTCAGCCCTGAACAGGTGAACCACTAGGTCCGGGGGGCACCCGCAGCCGTTCTCCAGGGGTGAACCTGGAGTCCTCGCTGACGACTAGACCGCTGATCTTGGTCAGACGCCAGGGTCGGCCTTCTGAAAAGTTTGGTGTTAAAACGGAATTTGTGACTGTTACACAACTAAGCGGTGATAATGAACCTGCGGTTAGAGTCTCGGCCCTGCAGGGCATTTCACAGGCATTTTATTAGAAAATTGGCCCTGGGAAAGTACTGCTTAGGCTCTCTGACAGTTTCTCTGTTAGTGCTTAGCCAAGTGGAGCAGCAGACTCCGGGAGCAGTGTGATGAGGACGCCGCTAGTCCAGAGCTCTCCTGCCTGCGCTTCGTCATGAGGGCCTAGCCAGCGCCGACACACACCCATGTGGGTCACTCACCTCCAAGACGAGGAAGTTGTGTCTCTTGGGCCCTGAATGGCAAGGCAGCGGTAGTGAGCGGAGCGACGGCTCTCGCTGCGGGACGGGAGAAGCTGGCAAAGGCTCCCAGACCCATGATCCCTGGGGGATGTGGGCGTATCCAGGGTATCAAAAGCTGGACATTCTGAGGAATTTTCATTTGGTGTCTAGGTCCAGAGTCTCAGGAAGTAGCCTGTGTGGGTTTCAGCCCATCCGGGAGTAAATTCTGCCCTGATAAATGGAAATAGATTGCTTTTTACGCACTGTCTTCCCGTCTCCCTTGTAAATGGAGAGCGTTTTGAGGAGACTTCATTTAATAATACCTTATCAGACAGCTTTCAGGAACCTGCAGCGTCTAATACGTCTGTTGCTATGGTAACAGCTGCTTGCTTATGCTCTCTCTGCATCTCATATCTGTGTCTTCCATGGGTCCCCTTCTTTTTACTGGTGAGGGGACTTGAAAATGCTCTCCACTGGTACCATGAGCAGCACTGGCCATCTCCGCTGTGGAAATGGCTCTTGCTTCTGGGCGGCCCGCTGGAAACAGGTTGGGAACAGCTCACACAGTGTCTTTGTACATGCCATAGGAAAGCAGGGAGCCTCTAAAGCTTCGGGGTGATGAGACAAGTCCCCCCCACACTTGGTTGAGCAGCCCCCCCCCTCCGCCCCATGTTGATGTCAAGTAACTAAGTCTCATTCCCAGACAAGCCGAGGCTTCCGATTGGGAGGGAAGACAGACATTTCTTCTCTGTCCCTGTTTGTCCCTTATCTTTGGCAGGGAAAGGATGAGAGCCCAGGGGCGCAGGTTTCTTGCTCCCAAATAAGAGTGGGAAAGACCACCCACCATGCATTTCAACACTCTTAAATCATTCTGATTGATCAGCGTTGTCTAAGTGACAGGACATACCACTGCGGCCCTAGATCATTAATTTGGGGACATTCTCTTTGTTCCTTAATCACTTAACAAAATGGGACCTCACAGCTGAAATGAGGCTGAGCCAGGAGCACCTTCTCCAGCCCTTCCTTCCCTCTCCTGGCCCTGCTAGGCCTGGGTTTTTTTTTCTCTCGGCCTCTCTTTGGGGGACAGTGGTTTGGTCTCCTGTGATCTTCAAACAGTGTCTGTGGATCTCTCTCCTCTTCATGTATGTGGGGGTTTTCAGGGGTGGGCTTCCCCCTCCCCACAAGGGAGGGGTTTTTTACTCCCCACCCCCTACCCGGGCCTGGGGCTGTCACACCCACCTGGGCATCAGCTTCTCCACTTTGTCTCCATCTCAGAGGAAGGTAATGAAAATAATCGGGCTTCATTAATTCCAAGCCCTGTGAGATGATAGCCATTTGGAGCCTGTTTGCCAATTAGATGGTCTAAATTAGACGTGACCTTGGTATGCCGCCACTGCTCGCCTCTCGGGGTCTAATGAAGCTTTGCTCTCTGATTCATTCTTCCTCAGCTCTCTGTGTGTGTGTACACATGTGCGTGTATGATTGTCCTGTTTCTTGTCTCCCTCCCTGCCCCCACCCCCGAATCTCTCTCATCCTCAGTTTTGAAACTCTGTTTTCTGGTGCATATTTTCATTCCAGTCCATATGCACCCTTGATGTAGCCTACAGCTTTGTTTGTGTCTGTGCTTATAAGTTTTAGATATTACAAATAATAACATAACCGCATAGAATCCATTTCAGAAAGCAAAGAGGTGGGGAGGAGGCAGAGAGGTTTGTTAGTAAACTCGGAGTCACAGGTGGAGAGGAAGAGTGTGGTCCAGTGCTCTCGCCCAGGAGGTCAACTACAGTCAACAGCAGATTCTGTTTCCAATAGAGAAGCGTCTTGGTGCCTCATGAAGAAACGATCAATGCTGAGGAAATGAATTTGCCAAGACCTTCATTTGACCAGCACACAGAGTATACGTGTTTTGAAACTTCGTCTTGAGCCCCATAAATCTGTACAGTTACATGTGTGTCAATTTAACTGTTTTGAACGTAGGCCAGGTGGTAGGTGGGACCCATCATTGACATCGAAGCACACAGGCAGGCAGGAGGATTATAAGCAGGAGGCTTGCCTTGGGCTGTATGAGACTCTGTATCTTAAAAAATGAAGTTTAAAAAGTACACTATTACTATTTTTAAGATGATGGACAGAAACTAAGTCCTGTGGAGATGGTGCGGCCTCGTGGCATGCCTCGCGGTGTGCCCCGCAGCCGTGAGGAGGGGGACTCTCAAGCTCTGCTGTGATGGCACCCTGGGTCACTGGCTGCAGACCAGCCAGTAAGCCCCTGAGGTTACTGGGAAGGAAGAGCAGCACCCATTCACCCCAGCTAGAGCTCAGCCCTGAAAGGACTTGGGTTTTAAGGTCAGTCCTGGAGTTTCGAGACAGAGCCAGTGCTTCATTGACCAGGACACAGAGATTGGCCAGGTCCACATGGGAGGTCCGAGCTAAGGCTTCTGGTTTCCTTCCTCTGTCTTGGGTGCTTCAGCGTGTTGGTTCCCACTGTAAAATGAAGGCTTGAGTCTTCCTTGGAAATCTAGGTCTTGGCAAATCTGCCTTTGACTTGGAGTTGCTGGCCTTTCCTAAGGATGCCCTCCTCTGAGGATGTTGCCAAGGCCGGGGAGCCTCTCAAAGACATCAGGCCCCTCAGGTTTTCTGAGAAGATAGCTCCTCTTTCCAACACTTGGAAGGCGCTGTTGTACTGTTCGAGCCTCGGCCACCATATCTTGAGGAAGCCTTGAGAGAAGAGCTTGAAGGGTTACTACCACGGGGCGCTAATAAGGTGTGGCATGTGCTACCCATGGTGCAGAGCATGCGTGCTCCTTCCCCGTCTGTGACCTGGAGCCTGGAGGAGCAGGCTGGGTAATGTTTCTCACTGCATTTTCCAATAGAAATGACGAATACCAGGAATCCCTTAAAACGTCATGGTGGGGACCAGAACTACTAAGATCCTGGGTGAATAAGGTATATTCTTGGTGCTTTGGGGTCCACTCACCACACGTAATCCTGAAAGAAATTAATTTATAATCCAAAATACTGAGGAAGTGGGAAGAGGTTAGGAGGAGGTATCCTGAACCCTGAGGAGTGGGAAGAGTTAGGAGAGGTACCGTGAACCCTGAGGAGTGGGAAGAGTTAGGAGAGGTACCGTGAACCCTGAGGAGTGGGAAGAGTTAGGAGAGGTACCGTGAACCCTGAGGAGTGGGAAGAGTTAGGAGAGGAACCGTGAATCCTGAGGAGTGGGAAGAGTTAGGAGAGGTACCGTGAACCCTGAGGAGTGGGAAGAGTTAGGAGAGGTACCGTGAACCCTGAGGAGTGGGAAGAGTTAGGAGAGGTACCGTGAACCCTGAGGAGTGGGAAGAGTTAGGAGAGGTACCATGAACCCTGAGGTGTGGGAAGAGTTAGGAGAGGCACTGTGAACCCCCGTCACAGTGTCACCCAGGCTACTCTGGTGGTGAGCTTAGGGGCAGGAACCCTGTCCTGCCACTGACTCTCAGACATGAGCACAGGCACTGCCCAGTGGCTAGTCAATGGAAGGTCCTCCCTCCCTTCCACGAGGGCGATGCATTGGAATTGCTTAAGACTGAAGCCTCTTAGCTGGATGTGACTCTCTTTGGTTTCTATTGTTACGTGCAAGAATTGCTTAAACTAGAAGACCTTCTGCCTTGGAGCAGGGCGCCCCATTTCTCTGGCTAAATATGGTGTCTGTTCATTCATTAGGAAGATACTTAAGCCCCTGCTTCCAGATTCTTGGTACCAGCTGCTCAGCCAGTGGTTCCCCCAGCTTTCCCTTCACCTCTGTGCACTCTAGGTATACTTATTTGGCTCAGAAGAGGCAGGAGGAAAGTGTATAATGTCGTGGCCAAGGCCAATCTTGAGGGAGTGATGGCTCTTTTTTTTTTTTCGCTAACCAGAAGTACTCTGTCTTAATGTCTATTTAAATATCCCTGGGCAAGAGATGTGCCAGCATGCTTGTTGTACACAGAGATGCAGGCACCATAGTTTGCTGCTGCTGTAATAAAACACCATGACCAAGAGCAGCATATGGAAGGGGAGAGTTTATTCTGACTCATGGTTCCAGAGGGATGAGAGTTCATCATGGTGGGGAGGCAAGCACAGGAAGCTGAGAGACCTCATCTCACCCACAGCCACAAAGCAGAGAGAGAACTGGGGTAAAGCGATAAACCCTCAGTGTACCTCAATGGCACACTTCCCCAGCAAGGCTGCACCCCCTCCACCTCCAAACAGAGTTGATAGCTGGAGGCCAACTGTTCAGATATGTCTGCCTGTGGGGACATTTCTCATTCAGTCCGCCACAAACGGTCATCAGAAAAACTCGGTCCATCTGCGTGTAGGTGTCTAAGCCACAGCTGGAAGTGTGGATGGGTCTGGAGGGGAGGCAAATGAGGAAAGGAAGAGGGGCGGAGAGCACCTGCAGGAAGTCGGCGGTGGGGTCCAGTCATCTGCGGATCACAGAGGTTTGGGCATACTTAGCGCGGCCATGATCGGGCCGTGGCCAGGTTCGACCCTCTGTGTGCTCTGTGCTCCGATGCACCTGCTGGAAGAGAAAGCCCTTCCAGATCTTAACCCGGCACAGCTGAGTGGCTGATGTCCTGGGCCCATAGAGACTATGGCTGTGACATTCTGAACCTTCCATGCAGTCGAGAGCCAAGTTCAATAGGAATGCAATGGCAGCCAAGGCGACCCCTGCCTTTGGACCAACGTCCTCACTGAGCAGCTCCTCTGTGAGCTGCTGGCGCGATTATGTTTCTGTCCCTTTGGGAAGAAACTTGGAGTGCAAAGCTCTGGACACTGGTAGGAGGAGGAGGAAGAGACACAGGCTGCAGGTATTAGCTTTGGGATCCAGTGGGGCGGCTGGTACAACTGAGGCAGCCTCCCCACCAGCTTCAGTTCAGACACAGGCACACATAGACCTACCGGGTTTTCCAGACCCTTAGTTCCCTTCAGGGATCTTCCTCTTGGCCTCCCGGGGGTTTCTTGCCGATTAAATTTCATATACCAGCTCAGCCCCCTCCCTGGGACAGGCTGGGCACAGTGTAGATGAGACAAGACACGCAGATAAGTCACTCCTTAAACACACACGGGGCAGCAGTTGCAGGTTTGGGGGCCAGATTAAGATGCAGAGGAGCATGTGAGGTTGATGATTATATTTCGGGGAGAGTTAATTGATGGAAGGTGAAGGCAGACAAAGAGCTGCTGCTTACTGCCTTCTTGAATCCCAATCAGGAATTATGATTAAAGTCGCAGCGAGACAACAGAGGGCTGATGAATTGGTGTCTTTTTTTCCCCCCTTTTTTGCCGTCATTCACACTTGATTGACTTCAACCTTTCAAGTGCAAAAGTCTCTCTTTTCCATTATTATTCATAGCCATCTGAGTTTTTCTAATTAAAGTGTATGAAAACAATTACTGATCCGCCGTACTGAGTCTGTTAGAGGGATGTCTGCCTCTCTGTAATGCCTATAAAAAACCCGTGGTTTTCTATAATGGTGTGCAGCTGAGGTGTTAGATAATTTTATTCTTTTTTACTCTGTAGGGTTTTTTTTTTCTTTATTTTTCATGATTCGTTTTTTCATAATTCCTAAAGATCCTGCAGCTACAAAAGAAAAGAGGCTGGGGGGGCTCCTGCAGCTACAACTGAGAAAAGAGGCTGGGGGGGCCCTCTTTTTTCCTTCCCCTCCTCCCCCTTGCCCCCAACCTCGTGCTCCCCCCTGGCTGAAGACTATAAATGAATTGGTGACCTTCCACTCTTGGATCCCCGCTGGACTCCCCGGCCACACTGGTCAGAAACGCTTTCTGTTAAGAGGGAGACAGGCGGAGCGCGTCTGCGGTTCCCGCTCCATTCCGGGCGATTCCGCCGCAGCCAGCTCTGAGCAGCTGCCACAGCAGGCTCCGCACAGCGAGCTGGCGCAGCTGTCCTGGGGGGCGGGCACAGCGCCCATTCACCTGCCACACACCTGCCCTTCCTCACATGGGGCTCCTCGGCACTCTCCGTGATGCCTGTCGCTTAAGCTCTGTGCGTTATTTCTTCTGGGGCTGGGAGAAAGGGGGAAAAAGTCACGATCCTAAATATGAAGTCTCTTTGGTTAGTGGTCACAGTTGTTTGGGTGTCTCTAGCTCAGCCTGCTGTCGACAACACTAGAGAACACGCCGGCAGCTATTTGAGAAAGGCTGTGATCTTAACAATCATTGAAGTATTTTTAAAAAATATTAAGCTTGAGCGAAACTCTAGGTGAAACTATTCTTGCAGCAAAGTTTTGTCTGATTGGTACAGGAGGGCTGGGGGCGGGGGGTTGGATACCCTGCAGGAAGCTTAGTATCACCTCCTGTTACTTCTCCACCAGTTGCCAAATTAAAAGGCAGTTTCTAATTCGTGCGGAACTGTTAACTGCTGCCAGATCTCCTGCCTTGCAGCAGGCAAAGAAAAGTCGCCACTCCTTCCCCCTTTTAGTTCGGAGACTCACTCAGGTATACGAGATGTGATCTTACCTACTCCGAGTGGTCTCCTCCAACACTGTTCCAGATGAGGTAGCTGATCTCCAGGTCCCAGCTCATACCGACAAGCTATGGATAGTGGGTAGTTGCTGGGAATGGGGGGATCATTTGATTTTGAGTGTGTTGCACATGTGACCTCCTGAGATTGTTGCTTTCTAGAGGGAGAGCCCTTACTCCCTACCCTGGTAAGGAAGATTGTCTATCGCTGTCACACAGAGCCTGGGATACTTTGTTGGAACTAGCTTCTGGCCACACAGCAGAGAAGCAGAGAGAAAAGTCTGAGGATCTGACCTAAAGTGTAGCTACTTAGATCAGGGCTAATTACAGAAATGCTACATTAGTGGCTAACAGCCCTGTCTCAAGGTTAGGGAGGGTACCCTCTTGAGGAAGGCTGTGCAGATATTGCTGGATGGCTGGGATATTGGGGGCACGTTCCCTCTGATGTTGCATACCTCAGGCAAAAAGGCTCTAGACGAAATTCTGACTTAAGTGAGTTATAAAAACTGCTTGCTTGTGCTTGCTATCAGCTTGTGAAGGGTTACACAACGTTGTTTCCTGGAAGATCTGCCAGTGTCTCTGCGTGTCCTTAGCCTTCCCTTTGTTCTCCACTCTCCCTCTTACCCTCTCCTTCACTCTGACTCCCTCCTCTCCTTGCCTGAATACATTTTGAAAACAGTGCTACAATGCTCCCCGCTTCACGATTACCGTGTACTTTACTAGGTATGATTTAATTAGGGTCCTTATTATGTTTTCAGCAGCTTGAGGTGGGCCTTTCAGCTTATCTACCTAATTGGTTGCACAAGAAGTTTCACAGCCCATGACAAAACACTGTCAGTGATCAAAGTCAAAATTCTGCATAAAAGAAAAATATTAATAATAAGATTATTCTTCAAGTGTGCACTGCTAATTATGTCCAGAATGTAACCGTAGGAACACTTTTGACTGATGTGAGCTTTGTCTAATAAACACGGATCTTCGCTGAGCTATGAAAAGTGACACCCCTAGCTTTACACTGGTGAAGGCTAATTTTGCTTATTAAATAATTTTTGAACCTTCCGTACTTCGCATCTGACTCTCCTTGTCTCTCTGCTTCTCGCTCCTCAGGTGACCGCGCCTGAGATGGTGATGCCTAGTAGCATGTTCCTCCCCGCAGCGGTTCCAGACCGAGATGGGAGTTCCAGTTTGGAAGAAGCGGGAAAGCAACCTGGTTAGTGCCATTAGCGTTTACCCCTACAAACCGAGACAAGATGAACCCTCGAGTCAAAATTTTCATGGGGCGAGGGCCTAGGGCGGATGAGACCGATGGGTTCCATCACCAGAAACCGTATACTGCAGGTCTTAGCGTGTAGACAGTTGGCTCACATGGTGCGTGAGATCCGGTGGGGTATTGGTGTGAACTCCTGAGGTCTTCCAGAGCTAAGGACTGAGTCGCTAGAGACCTGCCATTCGAAGGTGTCAGGGTCCCTGGGGCCTTAGTTGTCTTTCTTTCTACCTCTGCATAGAGTTCTCGGACGGAGTCTTCCGGAATGGCTCTATTATACAGCGTTTGGAAGGACCGTTGTCACAGGCCTTTCCGATGCAGAGTGATGCTCATGTGTCTTCGAAGCTTCCCTGAGTGCGGACATCCAAGGCCAGCAGCGGGCCTAGCCTTTTCCTTGTGATATGTCCGTGTGAGAGGCGGACAGATGAGGCCTGGAGCCAGGCTGCTTATGGATATGATGAAGTCACTTTTTTGTTTGTTGGTTTGTTTTTTTTTTAAGTAAGGCATTTTTAGTAATTGGGAGCTCTTGCTGCTTGCTGACAGTCTGAGCCACGTTAATCCCTGCTAGCATGAGCAAGGACCTGGGGTTCAAGAAACAGCGATGCAAAAATAAAATAAAATAATAATTTTAAAAGCGGAGTCACATTAAACATGAAATTAAATGCCTTTAAGAAAACCCCAGATGTGTAACTTCCTCGCACAGCGTGGGCACAGCTGTCCTCTACGACAGCTCTGATGTGCTGAGCTTTTACAACAGAAAAAGTGAACTTAAAGGGTACCATTAAGATCGGTTACCTTCGAACTAGTTTTTGAGAAATCGAGGCTTCTGAGCCAATGAAATGCTATTCAAAGAGAAGACTGTCAGGTCTGCGGCATGACGCGGGCCTGTTATGAATCGAAGCTATCTGCACCCTTTGATTCATTTCTGTCCGCGCACACCTTGTTTACGCGCACACCCTGACAGCCCTGTGGAGAGTCCAGGACTCTGCTGGCTGTTTCCTGTGTTTTTAAAGCCTGGCTAGGTAGATGGCTCTGGGTGCCACTCCGAGGACAAAGCCTTCTTTATTTGGGGCTTGATGTGTTTGTTTTTTACAGAGACTTCTGAGGACCTGGGAAAGAACACCTTGCCGTCCGCAAGCACAGAGCACGGCGGAGATCTGAAGGCCTCTCCTGCTGACCCAAGCTGTGGGAGAGAGGACTCGGGCTTCCTCTGCTGGAAGAAGGGGTGCAACCAGGTTTTCAAAACCTCTGCCGCCCTTCAGACGCATTTCAACGAGGTGCACGCCAAGAGGCCTCAGCTGCCTGTGTCCGACCGCCACGTGTACAAGTACCGCTGTAACCAGTGCAGCCTGGCATTCAAGACCATCGAAAAGCTGCAGCTCCACTCTCAGTACCACGTGATCAGGGCTGCTACCATGTGCTGTCTTTGTCAGCGCAGTTTCCGGACTTTCCAGGCTCTGAAGAAGCACCTGGAGACGAGTCACCTGGAGTTGAGCGAGGCTGACATCCAGCAGCTCTACGGCGGGCTTCTAGCCAATGGGGACCTCTTGGCGATGGGAGACCCCACCCTGGCTGAAGACCACACCATAATTGTTGAGGAAGACAAGGAGGAAGAGAGTGACCTGGAAGATAAGCAGAGCCCAGCGGGCAGTGACTCTGGGTCAGTGCAGGAAGATTCGGGTTCAGAGCCCAAGAGAGCTCTACCTTTCAGGAAAGGCCCCAACTTTACCATGGAGAAGTTTCTGGATCCTTCTCGCCCTTACAAGTGTACTGTCTGTAAGGAATCTTTCACTCAAAAGAACATCCTGCTGGTACACTACAACTCTGTCTCCCACCTGCATAAGTTAAAGAGAGCCCTCCAAGAGTCGGCGACTGGCCAGCCAGAGCCCACCAGCAGCCCGGACAACAAACCGTTTAAATGCAACACTTGCAACGTGGCGTACAGCCAGAGTTCCACGCTGGAGATCCACATGAGGTCTGTGCTGCACCAAACCAAGGCCCGAGCAGCCAAGCTGGAAGCGGCAAGTGGCGGCGGTGGCGGTGGCGGCGGCAGCAGTGGCGGGACTGGGAACAGCGGCAGCGCATCCCTCAGCGCCTCCGCTCCAAGTCCCGTGAGTACCAGTGGGGCTAACGCCTTTACCACCGCCAATCCGAGCAGCGCCAGCATGGCTCCGAGCTCCAACTTGCTGAGCCAGGTGCCCACAGAGAGTGTGGGGATGCCGCCTCTGGGGAATCCCATCAGTGCCAACATCACCTCCCCCTCAGAGCCCAAGGAAGCCAACCGGAAGAAGTTAGCAGATATGATTGCGTCCAGGCAGCAGCAGCAGCAGCAGCAGCAGCAGCAGCAGCAGGCACAGACGCTGGCCCAGGCGCAGGCCCAAGTTCAAGCACACTTGCAGCAGGAGCTGCAACAGCAGGCCGCCCTGATCCAGTCTCAGCTGTTTAACCCCACACTGCTCCCTCACTTCCCCATGACCACAGAGACCCTGCTCCAGCTGCAGCAGCAGCAGCACCTCCTCTTCCCTTTCTATATCCCCAGCGCAGAGTTCCAGCTCAACCCCGAGGTGAGCTTGCCCGTGACCAGCGGGGCGCTGACGTTGACAGGGTCAGGCCCAGGCCTGCTGGAAGATCTGAAGGCTCAGGTCCAGATGCCACAGCAGGGCCACCAGCAGCTTCTGCAGCAGCAGCAGCAGCAGCAGCAGCAGCAGCAGCAGCAGAGTCAGCTCTCTCTTTCCCAGGGTCACTCAGCCCCACTTCAGCCAAGCCAGCACCCTGAAAAGAAGAACAAACTGGTCATCAAGGAGAAGGACAAAGAAGGCCAGCGAGAGAGGGAGGGGCCTGAGGGGGTGGAGGGCAACACAGGACCGAAGGAATCACTGCCAGATGCCTTGAAGGCCAAAGAGAAGAAAGAGCTGGCGCCGGGGGGTGGTTCTGAGGCTTCCATGCTTCCTCCACGGATCGCGTCGGATGCCAGAGGGAACGCCACCAAGGCCTTGCTGGAGAACTTTGGCTTTGAGCTGGTCATCCAGTACAACGAGAACAAGCAGAAGGTCCAGAAGAAGAACGGGAAGACGGAGCAGGGAGAGAGCCTGGAGAAGCTGGAGTGTGACTCCTGCGGCAAGCTGTTCTCCAACATCCTGATTCTGAAGAGCCACCAAGAGCACGTGCACCAGAACTACTTCCCCTTCAAGCAGCTGGAGAGGTTTGCCAAGCAATACAGAGAGCACTACGATAAACTGTACCCGCTGAGGCCCCAGACCCCAGAGCCCCCGCCCCCTCCACCTCCGCCCCCGCCACCCCCACTCCCTGCCGCACCCCCCCAGCCAGCTCCCACGCCAGCCATCCCCGCATCGGCTCCGTCCATCACCTCGCCAAACATGGCCCCGGCCCAGCCCTCCGTGCCTCTCACCCAGCTCTCCATGCCGATGGAGCTGCCTATCTTCTCCCCGCTGATGATGCAGACGATGCCATTGCAGACGCTGCCGGCTCAGCTGCCCCCTCAGCTCGGCCCCGTGGAGCCTCTGCCTGCCGACCTCGCCCAGCTGTACCAGCACCAGCTCAACCCCACGCTGCTCCAGCAGCAGAACAAGAGGCCGCGCACCAGGATCACCGACGACCAGCTCCGGGTGCTGCGCCAGTACTTTGACATCAACAACTCCCCCAGTGAGGAGCAGATCAAAGAGATGGCGGACAAGTCCGGCTTGCCCCAGAAGGTGATCAAGCACTGGTTCCGGAACACGCTCTTCAAGGAGCGGCAGCGCAACAAGGACTCCCCGTACAACTTCAGCAACCCGCCCATCACCAGTCTGGAGGAGCTCAAGATTGACTCCCGGCCGCCCTCGCCAGAGCCCCAGAAGCAGGAGTACTGGGGGAGCAAGAGGTCCTCGAGGACGAGGTTCACCGACTACCAGCTCAGGGTCCTCCAGGACTTCTTCGACGCCAACGCGTACCCAAAGGACGACGAGTTCGAGCAGCTCTCTAACTTGCTGAACCTGCCAACCCGCGTCATCGTGGTGTGGTTCCAGAACGCCCGGCAGAAGGCCAGGAAGAATTACGAGAATCAGGGAGAGGGCAAAGACGGAGAGCGGCGTGAGCTCACGAACGACAGGTACATCCGAACGAGCAACCTGAATTACCAGTGCAAGAAGTGCAGCCTAGTGTTCCAGCGCATCTTCGACCTCATCAAACACCAGAAGAAGCTGTGTTACAAGGACGAGGATGAGGAGGGGCAGGAAGACAGCCAGAACGAGGACTCCATGGATGCCATGGAGGTGCTCACCCCGACCAGCTCCTCCTGCAGCACCCCCATGCCCTCGCAGGCTTACAGCACCCCCGCGCCGCCAGCCAGCACAGCTCCCTCCGCGTTCTTGCAGCTCACAGCGGACACGGACGAACTGGCCACCTTCGGTTCGAAAGCAGAGGCGAGCGACGAGAAGCCAAAGCAGGTCGACCCTCCCTGCGCACAGCCGAGCCAAACCCAAGAGAAGCAGGGACAGCCAAAGCCCGAGGTGCAGCAGCAAGAGCAGCCCGAGCCGAAGACAAACGCACCCCAGCCCAAGCTCCCGCAGCTGGCTGCCCCTTCCTTACCCCAGCCCCCTCCGCAGGCACCCCCTCCGCAGTGCCCTCTACCCCAGTCGAGCCCCAGCCCCTCCCAGCTCGCACACCTGCCTCTCAAGCCCCTCCACACGTCGACTCCTCAGCAGCTGGCAAACCTACCTCCTCAGCTAATCCCCTACCAGTGTGACCAGTGCAAGCTGGCGTTCCCCACCTTCGAGCACTGGCAGGAGCATCAGCAGCTTCACTTTCTGAGTGCGCAGAACCAGTTCATCCACCCCCAGTTCCTGGACAGGTCGCTGGATATGCCCTTCATGCTGTTTGACCCCAGCAACCCACTCCTGGCCAGCCAGCTGCTCTCGGGGGCCATCCCCCAGATCCCAGCCAGCTCGGCCACCTCCCCTTCAACGCCAACCTCCACGATGAACACGCTCAAGAGGAAGCTGGAGGAGAAGGCCAGCGCCAGCCCCGGCGAGAACGACAGCGGGGCGGGAGGGGAGGAGCCCCAGCGGGACAAGCGTCTGAGGACCACAATCACGCCGGAGCAGCTGGAGATCCTCTACCAGAAGTACCTGCTGGACTCCAACCCGACCCGGAAGATGCTGGATCACATCGCGCACGAGGTGGGCTTGAAGAAGCGCGTGGTCCAGGTGTGGTTCCAGAACACCCGGGCTCGGGAAAGGAAAGGCCAGTTCCGGGCTGTGGGTCCGGCGCAGGCCCACAGGAGATGCCCGTTTTGCAGAGCACTCTTCAAGGCCAAGACGGCCCTCGAGGCTCATATCCGGTCCCGGCACTGGCACGAAGCCAAGAGAGCCGGCTACAACCTGACTCTGTCCGCCATGCTCTTGGACTGCGATGGGGGGCTCCAGATGAAGGGAGATATTTTTGATGGAACTAGCTTTACCCACTTGCCCCCAGGCAGCAGCGACGGCCAGGGCGTGCCCCTCTCACCCGTGAGCAAGACCATGGAGCTGTCCCCCAGAACCCTGCTCAGCCCTTCCTCCATCAAGGTGGAAGGGATCGAGGACTTTGAAAGCCCCTCCATGTCCTCGGTTAACCTGAACTTCGACCAAACTAAGCTGGACAACGACGATTGCTCCTCCGTCAACACCGCCATCACAGACACCACGACGGGGGACGAGGGCAACGCCGACAACGACAGCGCCACGGGAATAGCGACGGAAACCAAGTCCTCCGCGCCCAGCGAGGGGCTGACCAAAGCCGCCATGATGGCCATGTCCGAGTACGAAGACCGGCTGTCGTCAGGTCTGGTCAGCCCGGCCCCCAGCTTCTACAGCAAGGAGTACGACAACGAGGGCACGGTGGACTACAGCGAGACCTCCAGCCTCGCGGACCCCTGCTCCCCGAGTCCCGGGGCGAGCGGGTCTGCGGGAAAATCCGGGGACAGCGGGGACCGGCCCGGGCAGAAGCGCTTCCGCACTCAGATGACCAACCTGCAGCTGAAGGTCCTCAAGTCGTGCTTCAGCGACTACCGGACGCCCACGATGCTGGAGTGTGAGGTCCTGGGCAACGACATCGGGCTGCCAAAGAGAGTCGTCCAGGTCTGGTTCCAGAACGCCCGGGCGAAGGAGAAGAAGTCCAAGTTAAGCATGGCCAAGCATTTCGGTATCAACCAAACAAGTTACGAGGGGCCCAAGACAGAGTGCACTTTGTGTGGCGTCAAGTACAGCGCAAGGCTGTCTGTACGCGACCACATCTTCTCCCAACAGCACATCTCCAAAGTTAAGGACACCATTGGAAGCCAGCTGGACAAGGAGAAAGAGTATTTCGACCCAGCCACTGTCCGCCAGCTGATGGCTCAACAGGAGCTGGACCGGATTAAAAAGGCTAACGAGGTCCTCGGACTGGCCGCTCAGCAGCAAGGGATGTTTGACAACGCCCCTCTCCAGGCCCTTAACCTCCCGGCCACGTATCCAGCGCTCCAGGGCATTCCTCCTGTGTTGCTCCCCGGCCTCAACAGCCCCTCTCTGCCAGGCTTCACTCCATCCAACACAGGTGGGTCCTGCTCTAGGTGCTCATTTTCAGGGTTCAGTAGAGGCTCAGGTTGGCTACTGGCACTCCGAGTGCTGGGCAGGTAGGAAGCTAAAGGCAACAAGATTGCGGTTCCCATCCGGCCAGGAATCCCCAGGCCAGTGGGTACTTGGGCTCCTTGGACTCTCCCGTGTGGGGATGCAGGTGCCCACTTGAGAGCATCTCCGCTGAAGTCACTCTCACGGTGTCTGTAACGAGGAAACATCTGACATACTAATTTCCAGGGAATTTCAAACCGTGTGTGGTCACGTGACCCCCACCCCTGTAACTGTTATAAACGGAAGACAATGGAATGTCTTAGCTAAGTCCCTCTCGGGCCCTGTAGCGACTGGCTGGGGAGGACTGATGATTGACCCTCTGCCCTGGCGCCCACAGCCCCACCCACCTTCCCCAGAGCAGGAAGCCGCTCTCACATGGTGGGCGCTTCCCCCTCGGGTTCTCTCCTGTTCAGAGACGGGCTAGTTTCTAAGGAGACTTCTGTCGGGGTTCGCTGACCAGGAGTCCTGTGCTGGGTGATGTAGTTTTTAGTTTGGGCGTGAATACACGTAATCTTTCAGACAGATGACTGATGTGCACTTTAGGGGCCCTCAGCGGCCTCTCATTCTCTCCCCCCGCCCCTTGCTCGTTTGCTGCTTGTGTGGGTCTCTCTCAAAGGCGTGGACTTTGGCAGTTCTTCCGACAGACACTGCTTTCTTGTCTCTCCTCATCTGTCTTCACCCATCTTCTCTGGGATCCAGCCATGCTTCTTATATTGCACCGCCTGCTCCAGCGTCCTGTAAGGGCTAGGCACACACTAGCAAGTCCCCTCTACGGCAGCACACACACTGGGCTCTCACAGTGCCACCTTGGTCTTTCCAAGGCTAGACGCTGCTGTCGCTTCCTAGATCAGCCCTAGTTAAATTAGCGTAATAATTTTGGTGGTGTTTGACAGAACGCAAGCTACTACATCCCTGCTCTCAGATTCTTACCAAAGGGAACAAGGAAAGAAAGCACTGAGACAGAGGCTTCTGCTGCTGAAGCCAGCAGGACATAAGCCGGGAAACACCGTGGAAAGCAGTCTGACATTTGGATTATCCTCGACGACCAGGACGCTTGGCGGGAAGGCCCAGTATGCCGAGACCGGCAAGATGGCTCCCTGGGTAAAAGCAATTGTCGCGCAAACCTGACGACCTGATTTCGATCCCCAGAACCCAAAAGCGCCGACGGCTTGGCGCACAGCTGTAATTCCAAGATTCCAGATGTGAAGTGGAAGCAGGAGGTTCACCCAGAGGCTTATGGGCCAGCTAACCCGGATACAGCTGGGCAGACAGCAAGAACTGATTCCCAAAAGATGTCCTTTGGCCTTCACATACCCACTGTAGCACACGAATGCGCGCGCGCGCGCGCACACACACACACACACAATGAATACATTTCTTGAAGTGGAATTAGAATATTTGATGTATTCCCCTTGCTTTACAGTTCAGGAAACTGAGGCCCAGAGAGGTCAAGACCGTTCAGCAAGCTAGGGTCGGAGCCAGAGCTCCCACCCAGGCCCCCTGCCTCCCAGTGCTCGGTGTTCTCCCACAGTGCCCAGCATGAGCCAGTCAGTCAGCAGGGGTATGTGCTGCTTAGGTTCTGACCATGGAGCGGCTAGAGATGGGCAGCCAGATGCGCCCCAGTCGCCAGCGCCTCAACTGCCACAGCTTGATAAAGCACTGGCTCTGGGATGGGAGGGAAGGGACTGTGTTTATCAGGCAGTTACGGTACATCAGGCCCGTTCCTCAGCTCTTTGCACGTGGCCATCCATTTTAATCCCCGCAGTCCTCTACTACAGAAGGCAGAGGTCCTGAGAGGTCTACCAGTGGACCAAAGGCCACACATCTGAGCGTGTCAGCCGTAATCCACACAAGGTCAGTCTGACTCCACAGTGACTGAGTTTCAGGAGGATGAAGTACCTCGCCCAGTTCTGATCTTACAGATCAGAAAACCAACGTCACAGCAATAGCGTGAGAGGGGATGAGCTGTTCAGCCAGTACGGTAGTGCAGAACTTGGTAAATAGCAGGGGTTCAGCAAATGTTCCTTAAAGTCTGAATCTCTTGGTAGTCTGTCAGTTGAACACACGGTCTCAGTCTAAGGCCTTCTGACCTGAATCTTTTCTCTTGAAAGCGCGAAGCTATGGGTCTGGGCAAATCCAGACATTCCTATTGGCTCTGGTCCCAGACCTCAAACCTGGACAGGCCCACTGCCTACCGGCACACAGAAAGCCCTGCCCTTTATAGTTCTGACTCTGCCCGGCTTGTGCCAGTTTCGCCAACGCGCCTTTGAAATTTTCTCAGAGGCCAGTCATGTATTACCTAGCTTCGGTCCCTACTGTGCGTTAAGGAAATCAGATGAGTTGCTCTCAGAGGTAGCACTGACGGAGCTTTGGCTTTGGCTCTTCCTGGGGTTAGCAACGCGAAGCAACCTTGCTCTTTGCTTCTTTAATTAGGTTTTGATACACTGCATCAGTCAAGCTGGAAATCACCAGTCTTCATCCAACTCTGGGCTTCAGTAGTTTCTTGTTTTGTTTTGTTCCAGTTTGTTTGTTTTTCTCATGAAGACACTGCCATGCTATACAACCTCTAGCTCAAGCTTTCTGGGAGAAGGTAGTCCTGGGGAAATACTGAGGACTCGTGAAGTGTCCTGTGATACACGGCGCAGTTTTTCAGCTGTGGTAAATGCGGAGGTGTCCCAAGGTCCGCTGTCTGCGTTCTCCAACACCTACCTTTCTCAGCTTACTTACTCATCGGTCACCGGGTGAACCTTGCCCCTCCCAGCCGGTGCTCTCTCACCACAGATGAAGCTCAGCGGACCATGGGCAGCAACATTGTTCCACCACACTGGGACCCGGCCTTCATTGCAAGGGACAGCTGCGGAGCCAAGAGGCTCTTAGGTAGATAGGGCCACCCATATGGGCCTGGTATCACATGGCCACGGTAAACGAGAGTGGTGGCTAGGATAGGCTCTGACACCTTAGGAGCGGGGTGTCTGTGACCCCAGTGGCCCTGTCGTGTGTTGCTTACACAGAGGCGAGAGGAGGTGTTTAGCCTTACTCCACAAACACTGCCTCGGATCAGCCGCAAGGCGCTGGAGCGGTTCTCCCCGGATGGGTTGCTTTCTCTCTTCCCCAGGCTCTTCCTCTGTACCTTCTCATCCATCTTCTCTCCACCCTTGTAACGCATTCATTCTGCTGCAGTCGCACAGGGTTCTGGGCACACGTGTGGGGCTGTTGGGTTTGTTGGTGTGGCTGGGGCCTTGCCAGGGTTCCTGCTTTGGCCCTCTCCCGTGGCCACACTTGTTCTGTGGCACTTGGGTGAGTGTGGCCGGGCCAGGTACAGCGCCCCGAGTTCCTGACTCATCGCCCCTAGACTGACCAGTGGCTTTTCTTTGTCTCCTTGTAGCTTTAACGTCTCCTAAACCGAACTTGATGGGTTTGCCCAGCACAACAGTTCCTTCCCCTGGCCTCCCCACATCTGGATTACCAAATAAACCGTCCTCAGCCTCGCTGAGCTCCCCGACCCCAGCACAAGCCACCATGGCGATGGCCCCTCAGCAGCCCCCACCACCCCAGCAGCCGCAGGTGCAGCAGCCTCCCCCGCCGCCAGCAGCCCAGCCGGTACCTACACCACAGCTCCCCCTGCAACAGCCACGCAAGGACAAAGACGGTGAGAAAGGAAAGGAGAAGGAAAAGGCACACAAAGGGAAAGGGGAACCCTTGCCTGTCCCCAAGAAGGAGAAAGGAGAGGCCCCTACAGCGCCTTCAGCGGCCATCTCAGCCCCGCTGCCCGCCATGGAGTACGCGGTGGACCCTGCCCAGCTGCAGGCCCTGCAGGCAGCCTTGACTTCAGACCCCACAGCACTGCTCACGAGCCAGTTCCTTCCTTACTTCGTACCAGGCTTCTCTCCTTACTATGCCCCCCAGATCCCTGGCGCCCTGCAGAGCGGGTACCTGCAGCCTATGTATGGTATGGAAGGCCTGTTCCCCTACAGCCCTGCCCTGTCGCAGGCCCTGATGGGGCTGTCCCCAGGCTCCCTACTGCAGCAGTACCAGCAATACCAGCAGAGTCTGCAGGAGGCGATTCAGCAGCAGCAGCAGCAACAGCAGCGGCAGTTACAGCAGCAGCAGCAGCAGCAGCAGCAGAAAGTGCAGCAGCAGCAGCAGCAGCCCAAAGCAAGCCAAACCCCAGTCCCCCAGGGGGCTGCTTCCCCAGACAAAGACCCTGCCAAAGAATCCCCCAAACCAGAAGAGCAGAAAAACGTCCCCCGTGAGGTGTCCCCCCTCCTGCCGAAACCCCCCGAAGAGCCAGAAGCAGAAAGCAAAAGTGCGGACCCCCTCTGTGACCCCTTCATTGTCCCAAAGGTGCAGTACAAGTTGGTCTGCCGCAAGTGCCAGGCGGGCTTCGGCGACGAGGAGGCGGCGAGGAGCCACCTGAAGTCCCTCTGCTTCTTCGGCCAGTCTGTGGCGAACCTGCAAGAGATGGTGCTCCACGTGCCCACGGGCGGCGGCGGCGGCTCGTTCCACTGCCTGGCGTGCGAGAGCGCGCTCTGCGGGGAGGAAGCGCTGAGTCAGCATCTCGAGTCGGCCTTGCACAAACACAGAACAATCACGAGAGCAGCAAGAAACGCCAAAGAGCACCCTAGTTTATTACCTCACTCCGCCTGCTTCCCCGATCCCAGCACCGCATCTACCTCGCAGTCTGCCGCCCACTCTAACGACAGCCCCCCGCCCCCGCCGTCGGCCGCCCCGCCCCCGCCGCCGTCGGCCCCGCCCCCGGCCCCGCCCCCTCACGCCCCCCGGAAGTCTTGGCCGCCCGCGGGCCCCCGGGCTTCGGCCGCGAAGCCCCCTTTTCCTCCTCTCTCCTCATCTTCAACGGTTACCTCAAGTTCATGCAGCACCTCAGGGGTTCAGCCCTCGATGCCAACAGACGACTATTCGGAGGAGTCTGACACGGATCTCAGCCAAAAGTCCGACGGACCGGCGAGCCCGGTGGAGGGTCCCCGCGACCCCAGCTGCCCCCAGGACAGTGGTCTGACCAGTGTAGGGACGGACACCTTCAGATTGTAAGCTTTGAAGATGAACAATTACAAATGAGTTTAAATAAAAAAGATTAATAACAAAACCAATTTCAAAAAATAGACTAACTGCAATTCCAAAGCTTCTAACCAAAAAAACAAAAAAACAAAAAAACAAAAAACAAAAAAAAAAGGAAAAAAAAAGAAAAAGCGTGGGTTGTTTTCCCATATACCTATCTATGCCGGTGATTTTACATTCTTGTCTTTTCTTTCTCTTCTTCTTCTTCTAATATTAAAAAAAAGAAAACACAAACCCTAACCCTGTTACATTGTGTCCTTTTAAAGGTACTATTGGTCTGGGAAACTGAGTCCGCAGGGCCTGCCTATTGTCGTTGGAGCTTAAACCCCTTGTATATTTGCCCCTTTTGAGAACTGCCCCACCTTGATAGCACAGAGGAGCCCGGCATGCACTGTATGGGAAAGCACTCCACCTCGTTACAGTTTTAAATTTCTTGCTATCTTAGCATTCAGATACCAATGGCTTGCTAAAAGAAAAAAAAAAAGAAATGTAATGTCTTTTTATTCTCAGGTCAATCGCTCACACTTTGTTCTGTTTTCAGAATCATTGTTTTATATGTTTTTTTTTCCCTTTTGTTCCAGAAAAAAATTTTTTTTGTTTTGTTAATTTAAAAATGGGCAGAAAGTATTCAAGGCAAACAATGTGAACTGCATTAGCGTTCTGGGGATTTTTAAGAATAGCTTTTCTGCTGAAGCCGATTGCAAGGGGAAAAGTTAATTAAGCACTCCCACTTTCAGAAAAGGAAAAAAAAAAACCCCACACACAGAGTGTTGAGGACTTGTAGCTTAAAAAAAAAAAGTTTTAAAAACTGACTTTCTGTATCTACGGTAGTGTGACCATTTTTGGTGTTGAGTAGGTTGCTGCGCTGGAGGGAGCCGCAGCAGGGTGGTAGGCCTAAACCCTTTGTACATTTAGCTTTTGTGTGGTCCAGCGACAGCTCCTCATTCGATGTGGCCTCGTTCATCCCTAGCAGATAGATGGCTTCGCCTAACCTGCTTTCCCCTTCTCCCCTTAACCTTGTCTCTCTCTCCCCAACTCCACCCTCAAATCTCCCACTTAAAGTGTCTGCGGACCGATCTTATGAATCTGAAGAAAGAGTTTCGGGGGATTCTAGTGAGCGTTGGGATCCTCTTAGATATCTTTGGTTGGGGAGTTGAGGCTTCTGAAGGGCGTTTAATTCTAGTTACCTGTGTCTGGTAGCCCTGAGCTTTTTACTTTTTTATTTCTCCTTTCTTTGTGCTCTTCCCCCTTGTCCCTGTCCCCACCCCACCCCCACCCCCATCCTTGATCTTTGATCTCTTCAAATATTCTTTTTCTTGAACTAAGACATTTATTTTAGTTTGTGTAATTGGGGCTGTGTGCTTTTCTTTCTAAGAAGTTTTTGGCTAGAGATTTGGTTTTGGTTTTTGTGTTTGTGTCTTTTCTTTTCTCTCTCAGAAAAAAAGAAATTTCATGCTTTAAAAATAAAATCCAAAGACACGCCCTTTCACTGCTGATGCAGAAAAGGGGAAAGGGTTCTTGTTACTTGAGAATTTGTTTCTGATTTAAACAGACAAGACTTTAGTTTAATAAAAGAAAGAGTAACGCAAGAGAGTTCCCAGGTTGTTGAGCGCTTCTTCTGCACGCAGAGAGGCAGCTGTTAATGACAATTCCAGATACCAAAAGACACATTTTTTTTACTTCAAAGTTTTGTCCTTGTGTTAGGCAGTCTGAGCGGCGTGATCCAGCGTGCGGCCAACAAAGAAGCAGATAGCGGGAAAGGAAGGGCTTGCGTGAGGCACTTGTGTTTATGTTAATACCCGTTTTCCTGTGACACAACACAACGCGACACACACCCCTTTGCATCTTAAAACAGCCTGAACTTTGAAAGGAAAACTTTGTGCTGCTAAAACATAAGTTTCGAAGACAAATAGATGCTTTGCTGTTTCACTTTCATAGCCAAACACCAACAGACACAATCCCCCTTGACCCCTGAGTGTGAGGTTCTTCCTCCTCACTCTCTTCCCTAGATTGCAAAGGGAACTTTGAAGACTGTGAATCCAGGTTCCGTTGGCCACCTTCCGGGCTTCTACCCCAGTGCTGAAGCCACTCATCAACTTTGCAAAAGACTGGAGCATTCCAAGATCTGAAATTTTTCGTTTTTCTTTTTCTTTGTTTTTCTTTTTTTAGCCGGGACTATTTTTATGAATTTGTTTTTAGATAAAAGAAAGAGTAGATCCTGAACTGTTGTACATATTTCTAACTAGGCTGATGCACAGTGCAAATTCCTTTTTAATTTTTTAAAAGTAGAAATACTAAAAGAATACCATCTTAACTATTCATATCAGTATCCAGTTGTAGCATAAGGTGTCAAAAACAAATACGCAAAACACTTACTGTTTTAAATAGCTATTTCCTTTTAACAAGAATTCTTGTATTTCTCCCTGTGTTTTGAGACGAACACTTTTAAATTTTAAAGCTGTACAGTTTTTTTTTGTTTTCCATTATTTTATCTTGTTTGTAACTCTATGAAATATATATATATATATTTTTTGCCATTTAACTGTTGTATGTTACTGTGTCTGTATCTATAGAAAAAAATGTTTGTTTTTGGTTCTCTGTGTGATACCAATTAACAGTTTAACACTAGCTTTACCTGTCAAATTCTGCTAGGTCTTCGCTGAAAACTGTTTTTTAAAATGATGTTGCTTGGTAACAGTGCAATTTCTACCCTCCCCACCCCCAACCTCAACCCCTTTACAACTCTGCCAGACCTTCCCCGATGGTTTTGTTTGTCCTATTTTGAGCTACTATCGTCCTCCTTCTGTGGGGCAGAGCGACTGTCAGCGTTTCACTGTGCCATGCCTTGACCTGTGGGTGTGTTTGGCAACAATAAGGTGGCCGGGTAGAATAGCTGAGCACACTTCTTCTGCCCACCAGCATTCTCTCCAAGGAGACCTGTGATTGTGTCAACCGGGGTGGGTTGCATACCGAGTGCGTTCCTCTAAGCCGGACCACTCACGAGTATGTTCACTCGAAGAAGAGATTCTCAGCACTGACCCAGAAAGAGCAAAGCAGTCAGTGATGGTGAAAATCGGAAGGCAGATGAGAGCCGGTCCCGGATTTGTGGACCAGCAGCCACGGCGGCTGTGATCTGTAGCATCACGAAGCATACATTTACTGCAGTGCTCAGCTGTGCAGACTGCTCTCAACTCGGGAGTCGGCTCCCGGCTGCTGTTAGAGTGGGGAGTGGAGTGGACTGTCTCAACTCACTTTTAAAATTAATTTGTAACTTGGCACTTGGTTTTTGTTGTTTTGTTTTGTTTAATTGTTGGCAGGAATTTCCCCCCTCAGTCCCTTCATGACATGGCGTGGTGCTAGACACTACTTTGGCACAGCATCAGGAGACCAGTCAGAGTTATTTCATCTACCCTTTCTCTATCCCTCCCTAAAGAAACTTAAGAAGGAACACACACGCGCGCGCACACACACACACACACACAATGCATCTAGGAAGTTTGTATTTTTTTTTAATTAAAAGCTATTTAAAAAGATGAATGTGGCCAAAGTTTTACACAATTGAAAATAGAGTAAAACAGGCGGCACGCGTTGGGCCTGAGTTCATCAGGCGCGGCAGGAAGTTGCAGGAGAGAGGCAGGAGCCCAAGCCAGTGCACTTGACGTTCGTGGACATATATTTTTTTTAAATAATAAATTAAATTAAAACACTTTAAATAGAAGCATAAAATCGAGTTGGTTGTTTGTTGGCGCTGAGATACTGCCCACTGTGAAACAAAGCTTTGACTAGTTTTTTTGTTTTGTTTTGTTCGTTTACTTTCTTCGGGGGGGAGGGGGGAGAAGTTCGGGTAGGAAAGAAAGCATAAATGGACGTGACCCTGAGGTAAAGAGGTATATGAACAGCCTTTGCAATGTACAAAAAAACAACAACACAAAAAAAAAACCACAAAAAAACAAACAAAAACAAAAAAACACAAAAAAAATAGAGCAAGTGAAACCAAAAATGATGTTCTTGGTGTTTTTCTATAATGTAGTCTTGTTAGCTTTTTTGTTACTGTAACAATGCTGATCTCGAACTGTACCAAAATACATGGAGACTAACAGACCACAAGGAACTCTCAAACGGAAAAAGAAATTTGTCACAAAAAAAACTTTGTTGTCATAGTTAAGTTGATTGTAGATGGTAATTGAATATACTCCTTTGAAAATATTTCATCAAGTATGTTTCCTGCTCATTGTGATACATTAAAAAAATATGAGCAAAACGTTCTTGTCTGTTACCAGATTTGTGTGCGTGTATGAAAACACGACGGAGGGAAGTGCGAATCCCAACAATGTCTTGGGGCTCCTTGTGTCGAGTGTGTGTATCCCAAGTGCATGAGGAGGCGCACAAACAGATACTCCGGCGTCCTTGTGCTGGTGTGTGTGAGCCGGAAGACTAGCCCACTGGACTGCCCAGGGTAAGCATGATGCCTTGGAGGGGCCCTGACCCACAGAGCCCCGTTCCTGTGAATATTTGAGGTACCCAGTACAACCTCAGGCAAGGAAATTTTGCTGACAGGGAGGTTCAACTTTCCTGAAATGGGAATTGGTTCTAGTGTTTATGGCAGAAGGAAGCCAATGGTAAGTTGAATTAAGTGGATGCCTGTTTACTTGGCTCCTGGTAAGAAGATTTGGGGCGCAGTACACAAGTGCAGAGACATCAGCGATCCCTCCATGACGAAAGGTTCTCAGGGAAAGCTCCCTTTTTACAGCGGAATTCATTAATGAGCACATCCACGATTGGGCCCAGAGGCCTTTCATTCATCTCTAATTTATTAGCCACAGCTAATAAATAATTTAGAGAACTCTAGCAGCTGGAGTTGGCTGCCATTACAAGCTTGCTGTGTCCTTGCAAGGGCTTCAGTATCAGCCTGGTCAACTGGAACCTTCTCTTCCAGGGTGTTAAGCTAAGGAGCCCTCTTCTGTGGGCCCAGACAGCTACTGTCAAGTCTCGCACCCCCAAAGCCCACTCCCGACTTGGTCCATGCAGCAGTGTTCGAGAGGCAGCAGGGACCCTATGAACTCAAAATCCGAGTCTGCAAATGTCACAAGCATTACTTGGACTCAGAGAAGAAAGATGCTTCTGTGGCCAGTGCTCCAAGCTCTGTCCCTAATGAGATCCAGCCATCCCCAGGCCTTAGACTTCCAGCAGAGGCTGCACAGCTGTCTGTCTCCCCTTTCCTCCTAACCCACCAACACACACAGTGGGATAAGAGTTGCTTCCATCCAAAGCCAGCTCTGCCTTTCCACGCTGCCGCTGGGGAGAGCGTGTTGGGTTGTTGTCAATGAAATCAGCTTTGCGTAGACTACAAATTCTTCCACAGGTAAAATTTTACCCAGATTGGTTAGAGGCCAGAAGCTCTGATCTCTCTGACTGTGGGACACCCCCGTCCTCCGTCCCCCAAGGCAATATGGCTTCAGGATCAAGCTCACATGGATATTAATTTCCTTGGGACCAACCCTACCTGCAGTAAACGAGAAAGGGCAATATCTTAAAATGAGCAGTGCATTGGGCAGCTCTTTCTAACTTGTCCTAAAGGAATGTCTGGTACCCAGCCCCCTGTGGACAGAGGACTTCTCATTTTGAGAAAGTTCAGAATTTAAGTTACAAGAGTCCGCTGAAGGGCGGGAAATTTATGCCTGCTTCTCTGGAGCCACAGGTCTAGCAAGACAAGGAGGCTCGTGCAGCCTCCTCCCTCGCCGCTAAGGTGGACCGGACGACACTTGCGCTGAAACGACTGTGCTCAGCGCCGTGAGAGCAGAGTCCGCGTTCTGTTGCTCTCCACTTCATGCTGAGGGTGTGTGTGTGTGTCTGTGTAAAGATTTCCTGTAAATCCCTATACTAGCACCATGCTTGGCTGGATTTCTGAGATAGAGGTCTCACTGTATAGCCTTGGTTTGCCTGGCACTTGCTATGTAGGCCAGATTGGCCTTGAACAACAGAGATCTGCCTGCCTCTTCCTCCCAGTTGCTGGGATTAAAGCAGCTTGTTTAAAAGATGTTTTAGCCATTTCCTCTGAATCTTCTAGAGTTCTTTTTTTTTTTAATTACAGGCAACAAAAATTAATTTGGGGTTAACCCTTCTTGACTATGGCTATTTAACCTTGAGTCCTACATTAATCTGAGAATGACAGCTTTCAGATGAACTGTGTTACTCTTGGGCCAAGATCCTTTGGCCTGAGAAGTAACTAGAAACTGCATCAAGGGAGAGACGCACTGTGGCGGGTGTCCCCAGCCTTTCTGTACCTCATTGCTTTGGAAACTTCCTCCAGACCTCTCACCCTCAGTGGCTCTCCTTCACTGATCAATCTCTCTACTGCCTTCTTATTTGTACGGCATTGAGAAATACTCTGTACAAATCACAACTTCTTTCTGTGTGCGTATCTAGGAATTAAACCAGGGCCTGGAACATCAATAGACACTCTACCATCAAACTACGCAGCCATCCTCAAATTACGTACTTCTTAGCCTCGTCCTCAAATGGCCTATAAGAGAGGCGGAGGCGGGGGACACGTTGTCCCAGGGATTCAGGATAGGTAATGACTGGGAGCTAAGTAGCCATTTAACCTTTGGTGTGTCTTTTTGCTCTATACAATTCACCCGAGACACTAGAAAGGGGTGGGTAGAGTGTGAGTTCAAGTCAGGACCTTTGGGTCAAATTCTGGCTCTACCAATATTGACCTTAACCTGAGTTGCTTACCCCGCCTGTAAAATGGGGATGGGAGCACGTGCCGCACAGAGCTGCTATGAAACACCGCCTGGTACATTCTAGAGGCTCAGCAGGGATCTGCTTCAGCTCCTGATGCTGTTGATAACTGATAGCATTGACCCTCCACTTCTTTCTCTGGTCCAGGTGGGGCTGTGGTTTACTCGCTTTACTTCCCAGGGGGTTTGGGAACAGCCAAGTGAACAGTGGGTCCCTGCTTCCTGTTTGTAGTTCTGGTTTCTCGTCTGCCCATACCTATATCAGATGGTATCCAGAGCTTCCAGCAGGCTTCTGCTCACAAGTTCTTCCATGGTGGCTTTTAGTTTTCACTGTTTTACTGAGCAACCACTAGTGGTGACGCTGGTCATGAAGACAGGTTAGCTTGTGGTTTGCTTTGGTGTGCCGGAGCAAAGGTGGATCTGCATCCTTTATGCCTTGAAGGGCTGAGCAGCAAAGGGTTGCAGAAGAGAGGAGACGGAGGAAGTTCACGCGGCTTGCCGGTTTTGAAACGGTTCTGATGCACAAGTTCAGAGCTCTAAAATCGAGAATGAGTGGGTTACAGGTCAAACAAAGAGCAAGGGGAACACAAAAGAGTGTGCAGGGGAGGGAGCGCCATGATCCTAGCAAGCTGCAAAAGAAACACGGGAGACGCATGGGCAAGAGGGAAGAGGAGAGTTTGAGAAGAGTTCGTAGGCTTGCTTCCGCATCTCAGTGGTGGAGGCTTTAGCAGCGTGTGGTCCTACCAGCGACTATAGATACTGTCTATGATCTGTATTTGGTCTATCTGTAGATATGGATATCTGCCTTGCGCAGAGACAGTGATGACTCTGCAGTAAAGTTGCTGGAGCTGGTATCAGAGGGCTAGTAAATGGTCTGCAGAATGGCTGCTGGGCGATTTTCCTCCTCTCTGAGAATAATCCTTAAATGTGGCTACGTCATACTGCCAGGAGATCGGGTCCTTGGAGCCCTGTCTTTTCTCAAGCTCCGAGCTTGAACCCGTGTAGTCATGAAAGCAGAGTTCGTATTCAGCCTAGTGTTGCGTTCTCTCAGGAATTTACAACTGCTACAGCTGCGTGGCCTTGTTCCTTTCGATGGCTGCTCCGACGTCATCCCTACCGTGTGGTTTTTACTCGTGTGGAGCCAGCGCGCTTCTCTCCAGTCTGGTCACAAATCGGGTTCGTCACGATGTGTCCTCACGTAGTCGTAGGCATGGTTGGTTGATCTCTGAGACCTATATAATTTGACTCTGTCGAATTTGGCAGGTTTTTATCAATTATTTCTTAAAAAAAACGTTTTTTCTTCCCCCTACCCCGGGGACTCCCGATTATTTCAGAATTAACCCCTCATAGCCTACTGAGAGTCTAGGTCTTTCCATCTGTTTAGCTGGGGGTGGTGGTGTTTTATTCTTTGCTGTATTGTTTTGAACAGTTTCCAATTCTAGGTCTTCAGGTCTACCTACCTTTTCTCTAATCTGGAGTTAATCCTAACCAGCATATTTTTTTCATCTTAGACACTAAATTCTTCATTTCTGGAAGCTTACTTTGTATTTCGTTTAGCTTTTGCTTGTGATATTAAGATCTGTTTTCACCAGGAGGCATGGTTGTTCTTGAATGCAGTTGCAGCTGAGACAGGAGGATACATGTAAGTTTGAGGGCAGACTGGACTATTGTGTGAGACTCTCCTGAGAGAGGGGTCGGGGAGAGAAAGAAATAAAAGTTAACAACAAGAAGTATCTGCTTCGTTGTTACCCTTTGCTAAGTTACCTGTAAACTCTGATTTA
>JAMJFZ010003161.1:3617500-3670000 GCA_026225945.1 Cricetomys ansorgei
AGAGAAAGAGAGAGAGAGAGAGAGAAGGCTGAACCCTTTGTGTCCAGATAATGCTGCTCTGAAAGTGAAGGGGATTAAACAAAAACCCAAGTGTTGTGCCTTAGGACTTGTTGCCAGGGAGGCTTCAGGGCTCCCCAAAACATCGTAAAATCTTGCCACTCTTCTTTGTCGCCTAGCAGTTGGTAAGATCTTATCTGAGATGCCACACACCTTCATGACAAGGTGTAGAGACATCAAGCTACACTGAGCTGGAAGCATCCTCCCTGTTGGAAAGCTTCCACAGCACCCAGAAGGTACCACATAGGTCATGGGATAGAAAAGCTGTCAACAGTCTTACCTATCTGTGAAGACTGCAAACTGCAGCGCCAGCCCACCAGGCGAGGTGCGCTCACTGGTGCAGCGCGGCACAGCTATTAGGGGAGTAACCAACTGCTCACTGGTTGAGTTTACAGTCCACTTCACCAGAGGGAATGCATGCCTGGTGTTGTAAACCTAGTTCCAAACCATGGCTAAGAGGTTCTTAATCCCCAGAGGCAAACTTATTTCTCTTGTTCGGATAAACTGTCATGGTGTCAAGCTGACTTCTAGATATTTGTGCTGATACTCGTGACACTACTTTCAGCCTTTACCAGAGAAGCTTCCTTCTGCCGTGAACATCGGTGAACACACAGACCCACAGCTTTCTGAGGTCCTGAAAGTAGGTGATGACTGAGTGCCGGCCTTCAACAGGACATCCGTAGCACTCCCTCTGAGGCTCTGGGGCCATCACAGGAGAAGGAATACGATGTGCTGTCTTCTGGGTACGGCTTATCCGAGCCCTTACAGCTTCACAGGGACTGTGTCCGCCTGATTAGACTTGCACAAGCCTGGGGCTATCAATCACGGATGAGGGCAGGACTAACTGGGCCCCACCCCTTCCTGCTGAACTATTGGCTGTTGATGGATTTTGAGGGGTGAGATAGTCGTTGTCTTCAGTTGTGCACCCACTAAGGAGACTACCAAGCTCCCGTGGATATTTCCAAACCCGTGGTGATGATGATGATCCTGCCTGAAACTCAGTGGATTACAAACAAACAAGCCGAAATGTGCATAAATGTGGGGAAGGTGAGTTCCGGTGGGGAAGGTGAGTTCCGGTGGGAAAGGGACTTCCGGTGGGGAAGGTGAGTTCCGGTGGGAAAGGGACTTCCGGTGGGGAAGGTGAGTGAGTTCCCGGGCAGATTAGAGGAGGCGGGGAAGTGAAAGCAATAGGAATGTGATTCACAAACGAAGGAAATTGTCAACAAATTCAGTAAAAGTTATTTTTAAAAAGACAATGTAAAGAATGTGACATGCAATTAATAGGAAAGGTGACTGCTATGCGTAAAACTAACAGGCCCCTAGTGTTGAGGAAATAAAAGTAAAGAAGCAAACGAACAAGCAGTCCCTCACAAGTGTAAAGGATAAGCACCAACCGGGCTACAAAATGAACAAATACTTCGAGAAAGACAAGTTTAAAAGGCCAACAAGCATCTCAGTGATGTCAGTCACCAGGGAAATGTAGGCTACAAGCACTTGAGGGTCGTACTACTTAGCCGAAAATCTAAGACCACCAAGGGAGTTCAGTAATGATAAGTTTTTGCTTTGAATCCTTCAGCTGAACTCTGTGTTTACGTTTAAACCCTTTGCTGAGGCTGGAGAGGTGGCTCAGTGGTAAAGAGCACTTGCTTTTCCTCCAGAAGACACAAGGTCGATTCCTAGCTCAGAACCACCTGTGCTTCCAGCTCCAGGAGAGCCGCTCCCCCGGCCTCTCCGCAGATAGCGGGGGATGCTTTGGGGGTGCTGTGTCAGAACCTCACAGAATGGCAGAGAGGCTCAATTCTTATTGTCCTCACTTTTTACTGTTGGACCTTATACCAAGTGTGTTTGTTTATTTATTTATTTATTACGAAATAAGGCTTGATTTTTTTTTAAACTTGATTAAAAATATATATTAGATGAGTCTAATACTAGTGATAAAAAGTGATGAAAAGTTAGAAACGACCAAAGGAATGAGACTTCGAGGATGTCACTGCCCCACTCTGGGCTTGACTTTAATGCTTACTAGAGACAGACACTGCTCCCCGCCGAGCCTGGAGCCCCGCTTCTGTCCCTCCACTTAAATTAATCCCATAGCAGATTCACTCAGGGGTGCGTTAGGGGTCACGTGGCTAACACACTCGTCTAGCCTGTGGAGTCTTCAGATTTTTCTTTTAGAAGTTATTCTTGTTAATACCGTAAGAGGGTTGAAATGAGAGAGTTAGGAAACATTCCTGTCTTGCTGTGGAAGTTTATTTTTAGTCGTGTGTAAAATAATTGTTTTGTGCACTGTTGGGAAAAGGAATGCATAGGCCCTGGCGCTGTGTATTGTCTGCAGGCGTTGGATTTCTGGGGGGGACGTTTGATTGCTAATGACCTGCACGCGGTATCAGTAGACCACCTGAGGAGCTCTGAATCAATAAAACACCTGAGCCGAGCTGCTTAGGGTTCCACTGTCCATCGCGTTTGGCGCTGGCCATGATGGTGGATCCCTCTGCTGAGGTCTGGCAGGGATTTTGCATATGAAATATGCCTCTATGTCTCTTCCTGGGTGAACCACCACAGCAGTGAACTGCTACACTGTCTGGTGAGGCGTTTAGTAACTTAGTTAAGTTTTAGTACTGTTCTGACGCTGGAGAGTCCTATGCAATAGCTCCAACGGGCTATTGACCTAAAGCCCCATGATGCACTATTTCCCGCCCTGTTCTCTCTCTTCATCCTCAGCTGGAATGAGGACTGTGTGTGTACCCTCCTTAGCTTGCTCCTGTCTTTTATTCTGTTTTCCTTCTCCCTCCTGTGTGTGTTGTAAAATCCTGCTACCAAGGACTTATTACAGACACCCTTCCTAACAATGCACTGAGAATAACCAGACATCTCTTCCTCTTCTGGACTTCTCAGAGCCAAAGTTCAAATAGGATCATCTTTCATCTTTTCCCTATTTTATTTTATTTACCTTGCCGAAATGCTCTTTGGATATAAAATACACCATAACATGGCCTGCTAAGTCAAAGAACATTTTTGAGGGAAATGAAATATATTCTGAAATCTTGCTTGATTTTATTTTAAAGAATGATGTTCGATTTTTATTTAAATTTAAAGGTCATAAAGACTACTTATATTTTAACCTCTTAGACATAAGAGAAAATGTGATTCACTGTTTTTATTATAAATAATCTCCTAGCTGGGCAGTGGTGGCGCTCAATTTTAATCCCAGCACTTGGGAGGCAGAGGCAGGCGGATCTCTGTGAGTTCAAGGCCAGCCTGGTCTACAGAGTGAGTTCCAGGACAGCCAGAGTTACAGCAGAGAACCCTGTCTCAAAAAAACAAAACAAAACAAACAAACAAATTATCTCCTAAAGTTTGTTACCTAACTAAAACCGCTACATAGAGTGTTTGTGTAGGTGAGCACTCCATCCGGATCAAAGCTGGCAGTGGGTTGGTCCTAGGTTCGGACTCAGTACTTTAGAGCCTTATTCTTTTTCACTGAATGTTACCAAGAGGTGTGCTCTTGGCTGATTTGTGAATTACATAAGTGGCTTGTCTCCCTTTCGAGACAAGCAAGTTTGAAAAGCCAAGTATCTTTCGTAAGTAACTACTTTGATTCTGTCTCTTCCACTGGAACTGTGAGAAATTACAAACAGTATCAGTCCAGGACATGTTCTGGTGGGACTGTCCAAGAAGAACATGGCGTTAGCCCTCGCTCTAAAATGAGCTGCAGCAGTGTGCATAGCAGCATGTTCCTCAGGACTCGGACAGACCGCGGATGTCCAAAGGCATATCGAATGTAAGGGTGTCTGGAATACCCAGGACTTTCCTCTGCATTACCGTGGTCCTCCCACATGATAGGAAGAGTGATGTTGCTTTTCTAAAGGTCCACAGGCATATTAATGGCATGTTGTGTCTACACGAGAGCTTTGCTAACATGATCTCCCTTTCTTCAAATGAAAATCTTGGGTTCTTCCTGTGTATCAACCCTGCTGTAGTCTTGTAAGACATTAACAATGTCTTCCTTGTTACTAGCAATTCTTTTTGTTTGTTTTTGCTTTGTTTTGTTTTGTTTTTTCGAGATGGTTTCTCGGTTGTAACTCTGTCTGTCCTGGAACTCACTCTGTAGACCAGGCTGGCCTCCAACTCATAGAGATCCGCCTGCCTCTGCCTCCTGAGTGCTGGGATTAAAAGCATGCACCACCACCACCTGGCCTATCAAAACTTTTTAAAGGTGCCAAATACAAGCAGAAAATGACTAACCTACACCATGGGTTCCCTTTAGTTACTTTGTGCATTCCTGGACGTTTTGTAAGAGAAGAGCTACTTAGCACTTCCCATCTGTGCAGCCACGAGGACTAACTCAGGAAGTAAGGAGATGCCATGTCATTCTGGTTTTCAGGGATTGAAGTGACAGCTCAGTAAGTGCTTGCCTTGCCTTGCAAGCTCAGGAATCTAAATTCAATCCCCAGAACCCATGTTTTTAAAAAAATGCTGGCCTTGTGGCATGCATTTGTAATCCCTGTCCTGAGAAAGAAGAGGTCAAAGCATTCCTGAGACTCATTGCCAAGGTACATAGCCAACTCTGTAAAGAGGCCAGTGGCAGGGGTAAGGTGAACAACACCTGAGAAACTCTGCCAGAGACTGTGCACACACATGCACACACCCATGCACACACACATGCACATACACATCTCCACCCATGTACACCCACGTGCACACACATGCACATCTGCACCCATGCACACACATGTGCACACACACGTCTGCACCCAGGCACACATGTGCACACACATGCACACACATGTACACACATGCACACACATCTGCACCCATGCACACATGTGTACACACATGCACACACATGTGCACACACACATCTGCACTCGTGCACACACATGTGCACACACATGCGCACACACATCTGCTCCCGTGCACACACATGTGCACACACATGCGCACACACATCTCCCGTGCACACACATCTGCTCCCATGCACACACATGTGCACACACATACACATACATCTGCTCCCATGCACACACATGTGTACCTAACCCATACACATGCATACATGCCAGTTTTCATGAGTCTCATTGTCTCTGTGCTTGTGGTTTTAGGAAATCTGAATTTTTGAGGGAATAAAGTTTGAAAGGGAGTTTACAGTGTATGCTTGGAGTTCCCGGAGGCCACATTTAGCACAAATGACCACTCTCTAGCCGCTATCATATTCAGAAGCTTCAGAGACTAGCCCTGCGTTTGGGCCACCTCACAGCATCTAGGTCTTTTGATACTCTGTCTGGCGACATTTTGTGAGCTGCACAGGACCCAGGCTATTCTGTAACACAATGAAATAAACCCTAAAGCATTTCTCCTGTTTACCAGGCAGAGCAAAACGACACTGCTTCCTTCAAATCTGCTTTCTTCTTTACCTAACTAGCTTCCCAACCCGGGGCTGGAACTGATCGGGACTCTACATACGCTGTTACCGTCTGTTCTTTCTCTAACGAGCACAATGGTTTACTCCCCTTTGAGTCAGGGGCTCCGTGTAATGAGTCAGTGCTTCTGTTAACTCCACGAACCCTTAATTATTTCCACCATTTTCTCCATGTGTTTCATCTGCCAACTGTGTGAATCAGAGGCAGGCTGCTGGCTGTCTGAGGCTGGAGAAGTCATCAGCCTTCCTTGCTGGCAGGGAACCACATTCTGCAGCGTCTGGATTCATGGGTGAAGTATCCTGTCTCAGAGTTTGTACAGCACCTTCTGTTTCCAGTTTACTGGAGAACGGGGCACATCACAAGAACTTGGAGTGCAGCTAAAGCCAAATCAGACTTGACAGAAAATTATTAGCAGGGTACAGAGGGAAAAAGATCCCCTTCCTTTCTGTAATCAGGTTAATATGTGCATGGAATGCTTCACTTAAAAAGGTAGTGTGTTTTGGCAAAGCTGGTTTCTTAAGTAGAATTTCAGTTCCCATTATGCGAGGCTATCCATTGCTGCTCTGGCAGGGCCTTTGATCAGTGAACTCAGTGGGGGAGAAGGGCATAGGCATATTAATAACTTCAACATGTGGCCCTTTGGCCCAGCTGTACCCTGCTCTTGGAAACGGGCCAACTGGAAGGGGTTTCTTTACGTGACCTATATATGCATATTTGGGGAAAGGGGAAAGGCAAGGTAAGGGTTCAGAGAAGGGAGCAGAGTGGCACTGTGGCTGCAGCTCTTTCCCTCACCTCCCCCCAGCATGCTGCTACTACACATTCGGTCCTGTGGACTCAGGCTGCATCCTCAACCTTTGCCCTCTTTGTCCTCTCTGCTATAAAGGTATGAAGATTGAAGATGCTGGTTTAACTCACATGCCAGCTCAGGATGAGGTTGGAGAGAAGGCAGGGTGAATTGTAAGAGTCATAGAGAGGAGAGATTAATGGGAACCAGGTGCCTGCAATGGGAGCCCGGGACCCATGTTGCCGGGGCTTCTCTTCTGCCCTCTCCTCTCCTGCACTGGCATTTTGACGTCCATGTTAACAGCCACAGGCTTTGGTCCTTGTCACGTTACTGAGGTAATCTGGACCCCTGCCTGCTCCCCCTGTGTGTTATCTCGCAAGGCTCAGTAGCTTCCTTCCACATTTTCCTCTGTGACGTCTGAAAGAACGGCTGAGTGACTCTCCATCACGGTCCTGGATCAGGCTGTTTCCATCACAAATTACAGTGGTAGATTTGCAAAGACAAAACAGCATTTTTTTTAAAAAAAAATTAATTTTATCTTATGTGCATTGGTGTGATCAGATCCCCTGGAGCTGGAGTTACATACAGTTGTGAGCTGCCATGTGGTGTGGGAATTGAACCCAGGTCCCCTGGAAGCATAGCCAGTGTTCTTAACCACTGAGCCATCTCTCCATCACCGCCAGCTCCCTTTTTAAACCGTCTTTCTGACCCCAGCATCCATGCTTCTCCTTGGCTGCCTGGCGCTGACTCCTCACAAAGGACTGGTAGGGAACGGCCCCAGAGGTGCGTGTAACAGCTGTGGACACTCAGCAAGTCAGGATACATACTTGAGCTCTGTTAGCCAAGGTCAAAACAGCAATGGATTAAGCAAGCCAGCAGCTGGTGCTTGTCTTGGAGGGTAGTTCACACAGCCACGAGGGGTCCCAAAGACGGCCCCAGCGCGGCAGGTACTGTATTCCCTTCCTCCTCATGCTCCCTTCTCTCCGCACAGATTCCACTCGCTTTAGGATTGCTTCTGCAGCTCCTAGAGAAGGAGAGGATGAAAACATCAAGTTGGCAACCGTGTGAAGGTCGTGTATTCGTTTTGCTTTTGAACCAGCGTTCTCTGATCACTTCTCGTACAGTAGCCAAGCATGTGGCTACTGTACAAAGCTCTGGGCCTAGAGAAACACTCCGGTGTAGCTCCTGCTGTCTCCCACAGCCACGAGACAGGGGTTGGACAGAGGAGCAGGCGTGTATCAACAAGACACTGAAGAATGATGAGGCTTCATTAGACAGACTCCGAAAGCAGAGTTTTCAGAGAAGATGAGGAGCTGGGTCGGAGTGGGGTGATAGAAAGGTAGGTACGCTGTGAAGGAGATCCTCGCCTGTCCCACAGAAGGCAGCAAGAGGGTACCAAAGATGGATTCGCAGAAAGCACGTAGATTCTGATTTTAATGTTGTGATTTCCCCATTAAAGAGACACGAGCGACTTGACTACATGAACAGTGGTGGAGAGACGCCTGCTGGCACAGACGTGAGCAAGGGTGAGTGAGAAGAGTGAGGAGACTGCTGGCACAGACGTGAGCAAGGGTGAGTGAGAAGAGTGAGGAGCCTGCTGGCACAGACGTGAGCAAGGGTGAGTGAGAAGAGTGAGGAGCCTGCTGGCACAGACGTGAGCAAAGGTGAGTGAGAAGAGTGAGGAGCCTGCTGGCACAGACGTGAGCAAAGGTGAGTGAGAAGAGTGAGGAGCCTGCTGGCACAGACGTGAGCAAAGGTGAGAAGAGTGAGGAGAATGTTACCTACACGTGTGATAGCAATCGGTTTTCTTTGCGACAAAAAAATTCCTTAGCGTTCTGTCTCACTCTGTGGGGATTGCGATAGGCCACGCTCTTGTGTATTTGAAAAAATAAAAGCTCAAAGATCAGAAGGTCAGTAATACAAAAGCATCCTCGAAGAATTGCTAATGACTTCCGAAAGCAGGAATTAAGCTCCAATTTGCTTAAAATTTTAAAATCACTACTTGACAGACCAGAGCAGTGAGGGGCTACAGCTAGAAAGAAAGGGAAGGCGGGACAAGCATAGGGATATATCCAGTGTTGACTTCTAGCTCTAGATGCTAATGCACAGACACGCACATGCACATGTATGCACACACATATGTACACACACGTGTGCATGTGTACACACATGCATATGCACATGTGCACACATAATATGCAGTGTGGTGTACGATACATAGATATGTAAGCAAACTGGGAAGGAATAGACAGTAGTAAACTCTCCAGTACTCTTGCTGCGACCTAACTCTGCCTCCTCTCTGTATTCTCCTGGAAGCCCTCACTGCTCCTGTGTAGCTAGAAGAGGTGAGAGCTTTAAGGAGTGGTTAATGTTCAATGGGGGTGTGGCCTTAATCCAGTAGAAGTAGTTCCCTTGTAACTGTCACCCTGTGAGGACTTTCCCAGGCAGGCCTGTGAATGCCGGCCTGCAACCCTCATGGCACTCTGCCTCAGGACTTCAAAGGTAAATTTCTACTGTTTGAGTCATGGCGTTCTGACATGTCGCTGCATTAACTAATTCAATGGCCAAGTGATTTTCTTCCCCTCAAGGAAGAGAAGGTTACTCAATGGGGAAAGGACAGTCTTTCAATAGGTGGGGATGGGGAAACTAGATATTTACATCTAAAACAACAAAGACGCACCATTATCTAAAAGTATACCAAGTGTTAACTCAAAATGGACCGAAGACCTGAACAGGAGACAGAATCCTAACACCATTTGAAGACTTACATTATAAAAATGCCTTGGCTCTCAGTAATGGGACCGAGACACAAACTCAGCCACAAAACCTTTGACCTTTAGCCTATGCTTCCTACAGGATCTGCTGGGACAATGGAAAGGCAGAACCCCATGCCGAAGGAGAGAACTCTTGCCTGACACTGCAGGGTAGGCCAGGAACTAGAGACTGGATAGCCAGCTGATTTCTAATGATGTCCTGCTCTGCTCATAGATCAGCGCCTAGCCCAATCTTCATCAGAGAGGTTTCCTCTGGCAGCTGATGGGAGCAGATGCAGAGGTCCAGAGCCAAACATCACACAGTGCTTGGGGGAACCCCATGGATGAGGGGGAAGAGGAATTGTGAGGACCAGAGGGGTCAAGGACATCAGGAGAACAAGTCAAACGACAGACACAGAACCTGCAGAGTCCCCTAGATACGACTTATGGTTATCTGGCTTGGCATTCTTACAGAGATCCTGCAGGCTAGAGTGTGTGTGGTCTCTGACTCTTTTGCCTGCCCTCGGGACACTTTTCCTCCCTCTGGGCTGTGTAGCCCACTCTTGATGTAGGGGTCAGTGCCCAGTCTTTTCTATCTTGTTGTGCCGTGTTGGAGCGGTAACCCTGGGAGGACTGCTTTCGGGGGAGCGGTGGGGTGAGGAGGGTAGTCTTGGGGGAGAGGGGAGAGGGGAGAGGAGAGGAGCTCAGAGGAGTGGAGGGAGGGGAGGCGGGGTGTTGGGATGTATTATTCAAAAGAAGGAAGATAAAATTTAAGAAAAGTCCCTGCCTTGGCAGTGACACTTTGGATTTACACCAAGGCAGCGAGACAAAGGACTCAGGTGACAAAGTTTAAACTTAAATACGTCAACGGACATTATCAGCAGAGCAACTTCCGTATGGGAGGGGTACTTCAAACTATGCACCCAGCAGGCTTAGCGTCTGCAGCATGCAGAAAACCTCCAAAGCTCAACGATGTAATGACTCAGTTTTTTTTTTCCAAACTGCAGGCCTTGGATAGACATTTCTCCGAAGAATGTCTACAAATAGCCAATAACGCAAATGAAAAGGTGCTCGGCTTAGTGGTTATTAAGGGACTACAAATAGGAGCCAAGCCAAAGTACTGGCTCATACCCAGTAGGATGGATTCCGTAAAAAGAAAAACAGAAAGTAGCAACTGTTGATGGGGACACGGAGAGATCAGAACACTGTGCACTTCTGGTGAGTGTGTAAAATGGTACCTCTGATGTTAGAAGCCGTGTAGCGGTTCCTCCAAAAGTTAAAAACAGAATTACAGTATGATTCAGAGATTCAGTTTCCCAGTATATGTGCCAAATGGCTGACAAGAGTACTGAGGAGAGACTTTCCACTTGTGTCTGTGGCCTCACTGTTCACAGTCTGCAAGAGGTGGAAGGAATTTAAGCATTTATCAACAGATAATAGACAAGCAAAATGTAGCTTGCACATACACACACATACACACCACACATGCAATGCTTATACACACCATATATACACACACAATGCACACACACAAACACACACACCACACACACGCAATGCACACACACACACAATGCACACACATCCACACACACCATACATACACACGTAATGCACGCACACACACACACACATGCACACACACCATACATACACAGATGCACACACACCACACACATGCAATGCACACACACACAATGCACACACATGCACACACATAACATACACATGCAATGCACACACACAAAATCACACACAGACACCATACATATGCAGATGCACACACCACACACACACAATGCACACACCATACATACACACATACACATACACACACCATACACACACAGATGCACACACACCACACACACGCAATACGCACACACACACATCATACATACACACGCAATGCACACACACAAACTCACACACACACACACACCTTGGTATGTTATTCCCTTTTAAAAATAAAGGACATTCTGACACACACTGTGGCATGGATGAACCGGTCCCCAGAAGACAGCACTGTGCTGTCCGCTTATATGAAGTTTCTAGTCAAATTCATGCGGAGAGCAGAACGGTCAGAGTGGTGAGCATGGAGCGTGGAGTTCCTGTTTATTGGGCATAGAGTTTCACTTCTGTAGGATGAGGAGCTGGTAGAGGTGGGAAGTAGGGTTGCTGCACAAGGTGAAGGGCTCAGCACCAGTGAAGATAAACCCCCCGCCCTGCTGCACAAGGTGAAGGGCTCAGCACCAGTGAAGATATACCCCCCGCCCTGCTGCACAAGGTGAAGGGCTCAGCACCAGTGAAGATAAACCCCAACCCCCTCAAAATATAAAGATTCAGGACCTCAGTCTCAGAGCTGGAGAAATGGCTCAGGGGTTAAGAACTTGCTGCTCTTGCAGAGGACATGGTTCAGTTCCCAGAACCTACATGGTGGCTCACATCTGCATCTAACTCCGGTTCCAGATGATCTGACACCCTCTTCTGACCTCCACAGGCACCAGGTCTACATGTGGCGTGCATACATGCAATCACACGTACTTATAAAGTAAAAATGAGTTTTAAAAACTTAAATCTCTCCAGATTTCAGAGGCAAAATATTGAGGAATGACACCTAAGAAAAGTTCATGTTGCCTGGGCCTAAAGGCAATGCTGTAGAAGTTTAGTTTTAGTTGTGTTTAAAATATCGTTTTGTGCACTGTCGGGGGGAAGAGCTGAGTAGGCCTTGGCACTTTGTATTGTCTGCAGGTGTTGGATTTATGTGTGTGTGTGTGGGGGGGGAATGCTTGATTGCTGCTGATCTGCACGTGCTATCAGTAGAACACCTGATTAGTTCTGGATAAAACACCCACGTTCACAATGCTCAGGCGCCCACTGTGGAGGATGGCGCTGGCCAGGATAGCGGTTCCCTTTGCTGAGGTCTGGCAGAGTTTGCATTTATGAAAATGCCTCTGTCGTCCTTGCTGAGCCGCCCCAGCAGCAGCATAACTACAGGGAACACCAAGGGTTAAGAAGGAGGAAAGGTGCTACTTCAGCAACCTGCTCAGAGCGAGAGTGTGCTTCCCAGATCGTCTCCATCCAACAGGGCTTCTCGGAAGCTTCAGAGCTCTGGTGCTTAGATTTCTAAACATGAACCTAAAGGAAAGGAGACCGTGTCCAGAAGATTTCTGTCCCAACTTTTGTGTAATTGAATCAACGCCGATGAGACTCACAAGAAGCCCACGACGTCTTCCTTCTGTGCTCTGCTCTCTGTGAGGCCAAAGGGTCCCAAGGGCAGAGACTCCCACACTCCAGCCTGTAGGAGTTTTTCAAGAACACCAAGCCAGGCAGCCATAAGATATCTTAGTGGACCCTAAGGTTCCATGTCTGCCGCTTCAGTCTCGGTGGGCCCCTAAGCGTGCTGGTCAGTTGACACTGTGGGGCTTGTTCTCCTGGGGTCCTCGACCCCTCCGCTCTCTGCCATCCTCCTCCCCCTCTTCTATGGGGTTCCTGATCTCTGCACAATGTTTGGCCCTGGGCCTCTCCATATGCTCCTCTCAGCTGCTGGAGGAGGGCTCTCTGGTGAGGACTTGGTAGGTACCAATCTATGAGCAGAGCATGACATCATTAGAAATTGTCTCCAGGCTATCCAGGCTCTAGTCCCTGGCCTGCCCTGCAGTGTCAGGCAGGGTTCCCTCCTTGGCATGGGGTTCTGCTCTTCCATGGTCCCAGCATCCTGGAGGATAGACCATAGATTGGCGGTTTTGTGGCTGGGATGGCGTCCCAGTATCACCACTGAAAGCCTTGCCTGGCTGCAGGAGATAGCCTGTTCAGGCTCCCTGTTCCTTGCTAGAGTCTCCCTCATAGATTCCAGGGAGTTTCCACTGCACTAGGTCTCCAGATCACCCCCTAGTTGTCCCCCAATTCTGGTCATCTCTTCATATATTGTCTCCCTCTGTCCTTCTCCTGGTCCCCTTGGCTCCCATTCCCATCCTCTCCCAGCCCACCTGCACCCTCTGTTCTAGTTCCACTGTCCCAGGAGATCCCTGTGTTCCAGCTGGGGCCCTTCTTGTTGCATAGTTCCTCTGGGTCTGTGGATATTAATACCTGTCTCCTTTGCTGAACAGTTAATATCTACATGTAAGTGAATACATGCCATGTTTGTCTTTCTGGGACTGGGTTACCTCCCTCAGGATGATTTTTTTCTAGTTCTATCCATTTTCCTGCAAAGGTCATGATATCATTCTTCTAATAGCTGACTAATACTCCCTTGTGTGAATGTACCACAATTTCTTTATCCATTCTTCAGTTGAGGGGCATCTAGACTGTTTCCAACTTCTGGCTATTATGAATAAAGCTGCTGTGAACATAGCTGAGCAAGTGTCCTTCTGGTAGGGTGGAGCGTCTCTTGGCTCTGCCCAGGAGTGGAACAGCTGGGTTTGAGGTAGGTCGATTCCCAGTTCCCTGAGGAGCTTCCATATTGATTTCCACAGTGCCTGTACAGGTTTGCACTCCCACCAGCAGTGAAGGAGTGTCCCCTCGCTCCACAGCCTCTCCAGCGTGAGCTGTGGCTTGTGTTATTGAGTCATTCCAACAGGTGTAAGATGGACTCTCAAGGTGGTTTTGATTTGCATTTCCCTAGTGACTAAGGACAGCTCTTTAGGTGTTTCTCAGCCTTTTGAGATTCTTCTTTTGAGAATTCTCTGTTTAGATCTATACCTCATCTTTAACTGGATTATTTTTTCCTGTGGATGTCTAGTTTCTTGAGTTCTTTATATATTTTGGATATTAGCCCTCTATCAGAACTGGAAATGGTGAGATCTTTTCCCGTTCTGCAGGCTGCCATTTTGTCCTGTTGACAGTGACCTTTGCCTTACAGAAGCTTTTCAGTTTCATCAGCTACTATTTATTAATCGCTGACCGTAGTGCCTGAGCCATCGGTGTTCTGCTCAGGAGTTGTCTCCTGTGCCACTGTGTTCAGGGCTGCTCTCACTTTCTCTTCTACCGGGTTCATGCTCAAGATTTTTAAAAGCTCACTTGCTTTGACAGTGTTTCTCTCGGTGGAAATCCTCAGGGTTCAGAATGTGAGTGTGCCTCTCGTTTCCTGATCACGACCAGGTTTCAAGGCCATGGGCTTGCTTGGTATTTATTCTGTTTCTATGCCTTCTTCTGTCAACTTCGAGCCCTGCTGAACCGCATGTTTGTAAGTCTACGAACCCTGCTGCTATCTTACTACTTAAGAATCTCCTCTGAAATGGCCGGCTGGGATTTACCACAGATTTTTTTCTACAGAAAACACTTTACATTCCTGCTGCTCATGGAGACTTAGGAAACCGACATTAGGAGAGTAAATCTTAAGATCGCTGTGGTTAGAGCATCTGAAAGCCTTTCGCAGTCTTCTTTGGGATGATGCTAAGTTGTTTATACTGTTGGTCCGCAGGTGTCCAAGTGCGCAGAACCGTCAACACTGGACGTCTCTCTGGACGCTTAATTCTGCCACACTGTTGGTTAACAGACCTTGACAGTGCCCTATAGGAGGCTATGAGATACCCATTAGCCAGTCCATTTAAAAGCAGCAAATTAGAAATCACGGAAAGTCAGTGTTTGTTACTTAATAATACTAATCACCAGCCTGGGCCCCTTCACTAATTATCAAATTCAAAAACAGTGAAACTTTTTAGTACCTAAGAGAGAGAGAGAAAAAAAGACTCAAGTTTCAATTTGGAAAAAAAAAAAAGCCTAAATGTTTCAAACAGTGTGCTGGAAACAAGAGAAACAAAGAAATCTCCCCAGATGTCAACCTTTTCCCCAGAGATCAAGGGGCCTGGGCCTGGACAGGAGAACAGCGCGCGTACTGAGCTCTGAATCTGCAGGAGAGCTTTCTCTTGATTGATTAAAGAAGCAAAGAGACTGAATTAAAGCAATCTGGCCAAATGAGAATATAGGTTGGTAATGGCTTCCCCGCCTCTTAAGAAACTGCAGGACGATGCCATGCATGAGGGAACGTGTAGTCTTCAGCACACGTTTCATTTCAGACTTTGAACTGCTGAAAAGTTTTTCCACATGAACAAACAACACAGTGCATGCTGTATTCAGATAAGTCACACTTCACGTCGAATGCATAATAATCTGTGTGTTATATGTATGTCATGCACATAACAGGTTACTTTTGATCAAGGTTACATAGCCCGCTGCTCACATTTATTAAAAAAAAAAAAAAGATCCAATTTTCTTTGTTCCTCTTTTAATTAAAATTGTCACAAGGTCCAACTTTCCTGCATTTCCTGTATTTCTGAAACTGTTTGTCTCCTTTGGGAGTTTGCTTTTTTTTTTTTTTTTCTTCAAAACTCGGTATAAGAATTTACAGCAATAAAATCCTACGTCAGGGACTGTTGGATGGAACTGACCAGAAAAGTCTGAGTGAAGGCAAGGTATCTGGAGCCCCGTGATAGGACAGAGGTGGCCGACCCTCAGACCTACCTGCCTCTACTTCGGTCACTTTGGAGAATGAATTTCCAAATGGACCATGCTTGTTGGTCCTCAGGAACAGGAGAATGAGAATGTTGTACCCTCATCTCCCTCAAAGTCAGAAGTAATTTCTAGCCTTATGTAACTGAAAAACCTCCTACAAATAGCCTTTTTACAGCTCCCTCAGAGATTGGCCACAATTCCAAATAATATTTTAGTTAGATAATAAACTACACGAGGCTGTAATATTTCTGGTTCTAAATCCAGTGACCACGTGGCTTATCATCCAAGCAGGGCATTCTAAAAGTCAAAACATGGCTACCAGTGATTTGTAAGTCCACCTGGCACAACACACGACAAGTCTAGGCAATCAGAATCCACGACTGTCTCATGGACCACGGTCTTCCTTCCTACCCACTTCCTTTGCCCGAGAGAAAATGTTCATACCATGCAATGTTTCGCCTAAAATGTCAATTCAATATTTTGGTATCCACAGCTTCACAAATCTCAGCCATTTCACCATTCCAGATGAGACCACAGTCCCGTTAGCAGCGACTCCAGCTCCCTGAGACCTCTCCTCCAACCTCTATTTAAATATTTGCCTACTTTGCCTCTACGGGCTGCCAATTCTTGAAGTTTCTGGTAACTTCAAGAGTGGACTTTTACAATGGTTTTCAAGGTTAGATCATGTTGTAGCATGGGCTGGTGCTGTGTCTGTTATGTCTGAATAGTGTCTAGGGAGACAAGGGGATACCACGTCGCGTGTAACCGGTCATCAGCTGTTAGACACTAGGTTGTTCCCGCTTTCTGTGATGCTGCTACGAACGTTTGTGCCAACTTGTTTGTTTGTTTTGTGTGTAGACGTGTTTCCATTCCTCTGGGCTATTTACGTGTTTGTGCCCCTCCCATTATCACCCTCTGTGCAACACACTCACCTTGCAAAATTCTAATAGAGGGTTTCACACACCGGGCAAGAAGTCAGTAAGAAGGACCTGAAAGGAGGTACATTGTGCTGCTGAGGTCCCTCAAGTGAGTGTTTTTGTTTAAAATATATAGTCGTGCCTTTTCTAGTGTTGACTGAAATGTGCATTCACAGATCAGACTGGTTGGGAAAGACATAAGGAGGGGAATCCACCTTCAGGATCCGAAGAGATCCCTGCTGGGCTCCCGAGGTCCTTGCTTCACAGTCTAAACCATTTACCTAAGAGCAGATAAGACTACCACAGCAAGCTAATCCAACACTCCCCGAAGCGCCAAGGTCTTGGCTCTTTGAGCAAATATTTACATTCTGTGTCTTGAATAAAAAGTCTTAATTTCTCCAGTTAATAGTTTAGCCACTGATGACCCCTTTAATTTGGCCTTTCTCATTAGAATGCATGACACAGGTGAACTGTGCGTTCGGGGAATGTGCTTGACCTTATGAAGATCCACACATAGGTGCAGTGGTCTTAGATGAGGAGACACAATGAAGCTAAATGTGTAAAAGTAAAATCAATACCCACAGAAGAGGAGATTACAAAGGAAGCCACTGATTTTCTCCCCTCCTTTTCTCTCTTTCTTGTCACTAGACGGTGCAGGTTGGGAACTCTTTGGAATCATTATGGATAAAACTCTCCAGGTTTCCATCCTAATAGGCTCCAGGTTTCCCAGCTGTGGAGATGGGGCTAGCAGACTTAGTAAATCCTTATTTATTTGTCCCAAAGGCCAGGCTGCACTCTCTCGTCTCTGGTGCTGGTTTCTGTTCGTTCACTGCCTCTTCTCAGGGTCTTTGCTGCCCATCATTAATCTTTCGAGCTACAGCTGGGTGGGTTCAGAACAAAACTATCAGAGGCACTGAGAAATGAAATGTTTACTCTTCCCAATGGGGGAAAATGTCTACCAACCTTAACCCTTCAAATGCAATCACATTTTCATTCCATTTACTTTCTAGACAGAAGGTATGATAAATATACATACACACAAATACTCACTATATATATATATATATATATATATATATATATATATATATATATTCCCATTTGTGATGAGGTGTAATACGGAGCTCAGTTAGTTACCATGGAGACACTGGTCCTCTGTTTCTTATCACAGAGCCACAGTATCGTTTGGTGTCAGCCAAGGAGGGATGACAAAGGCCTCCCCAAGAGCCTAGTTCTGCAATTACTGAGCAATCAAGCGCCTCCTTTACTAGCACACATCCAGGTGTACATGCTCCTGCTCGGCGCTGTCTGCTTCTCTCCCCTTCTAAAGCCATACATAGTAGGGTGATGCCGCTGCCGAGTGCAGACATCTTCTGTTGGACGGCCCGCTCACACAGGGTCTCAGTGACAGGCCTCGGTTTACATTACAGAGCTCATTAGCTACTCCTCTTAAATCCCCCAGTTAAGCTTTAACAAGTACTTTCTCTGAAGATATGCAGTGATCTTCCTTTTATGCATTAGCTGTTTTATCGTTTGTCATTAACTAACCAAGTGAGGTGGATAAATAAAAATCATAGTCTCTACATATCCCCTTAGTTCTGGGTTTCCCCCGATTCTCTAACCTCATTGCTAAAGATGTCAACAGAAAAATAAAAAGGAAGAGAACGGCCAGCATTGTGTCCGGTGGTGCTGTCTAAAGGAACAGGTGCACATGATAGGAGTGTGTACCTTTAAGGTACACACTTCTTGGACTTTCATTTTTTAGGGATGACTGTGCCATTTCAGGGATTTGCCTCGGATGCTCAGACAGACATTTTAAATTCACTCGGAAATTTGGGGTGAATTAGAGGATGAACTGAGGCATTCAAATTAGTCTGATTATAGATAAGCTTCTTACAGTGATCTTTGCCCTGTGCTGTGTCTGTAATTTCACAAATTACATAGTTGTCTTTGATTTAGCTCTAAAGTCCTGGAAGCTGAAACTGCCTTCTCCCCAAGGAAGGAGGAGTGCTTAGTTTTTAGAAAGCATGAATGCTGTTGGGATCAGGAAAGACAGAAACAGCGGAATACTAAAATATTTCTATGATGCAGTCACTACGCTGAACACACCCGAAATCAATGAGGGAGACAGCCTTTAAAATCTATATGCAAATAATGATCAATAACATGAATCAAACAGCAGAAACCCGACCACTGCCTAAATGCTGAGCGGGGTCACCTACTCCAGAGTCAGTGCTGTGGTCTGAATGTGTCCTAGAGTTCTTCTGTTACAGACGAAAACCCCAAAGCAACAGTACTGAGAGAGGGCGCTTGGAAGAAGTGATTGGGTCACCTTGCAGGTGAAGGGATTAAGCTGGGTTCCGGGGAAATAAAGGTGGCTTTGACTCTCTTCCATCTCTCACTCATTTCTTCATCTCTGGGAGCCTCCTCCAGATCATGGGAGCTTGTGCTATCAAGTCTGTCATCAGACTTATCCCCTCAACCTCAGGGGTTCCAGAGAAGTGAGCCAAATAAACTTCCATTTATGAAAAGCTGACCAGCCGGCTATTATTACAGCCACACAAAATAGGCTGGGACTGCTAATATGATCTGATGCAAGAGGAGGAAGAAGTCCTGGGGGGGGGCAGGAGGAAAAGAGAAGAAGAGAAGGCATCCCAGGAAAGGAAGGCCACAGACACGCAGGTGCACCGCAGGCACGGTCGCGGTCTGCCTGGGGACCAAGATCATGTATGTCAGCATCTCCAAAGCGAATCACTCTTGAATTTCGAGAAAAACTGTAGAATTTGTTTAGGTGCTGTGATGGTCTTCTCCTCTCAGACAAAGTGATCCCCTTCTCATTTTCTTTACTAGAGAAATCAGGGGGAGCCTAGGAAAGGGGGTGGGAGAAGTGGGGAGAACAATTACATTCAAAATGGCTCAGTAAAGAAGAGCAGGCAGTGTGTGGACACGTTCTGTGGAATATGATCCCCACATGCCAGAAATGTCATTAATTAGAGAAGAAATAAATGGCTGGAGATTTGCCAAGGCAGCCCAGGAGATCAAGGGCTGTGCCCTCATGTGTTTTCACCTATGCGCTGGAATCTTTGGTAGAGTGCACAGTGTGTCTTAGGCTTTGACAAGGGACTGATTAATGCTGTTTTTAATGGACAACTGACTTCTGGCATCTTTGTTGCCAAAAGATGACCTCATAAATATACAGTATCTAGGGCTGAACCCTGGGGAAACATCTGATCTGTGCCATGAACTGGAGGGAAGCTGAATGAAAATTCACTAAGGTTGTTCAAAAAAGTGAACCGAGAAGTTTCCCTGGAAGGGGAGTAGAAAGAACGAACCCTGATGGTGCTGTAGCAGTGACTGCCCCAGTGAACCTCGTGTGGTCCACATGCCCAGCACCCTGCTCAACACTTCATGTGCCTGGCTCTACATGATCTTGGCAGATCTCCATACATTAGAGAGGAGAAGCTGCTCCCTGCCTGAGTTCAAAGTAACACGTCCCTAGTGGAGTCCAGTAACTTCATCCTAGTACAGAAAAGAGAGTAAATACACGTCAAAATGTGCGACTGTTAGCAGCCAACTTCTCAGTGCTGCCCTTCTGTTTCTGCTGATGAGCTTACGGTAAGGCACGAGAATAATTGGTGTCGTCTCCGTAAATGATGTCAGGAAACGGGAATGAAAATGGAAGAGAACATGTCTATGTGTTTTTACTCATTTATGCATAAAATTTTATTCATAGAAATATAAAGTCTTATTCATCATCATGTTTCTGATTCTTAGATGAGTGGTTGGCATACAGTAAAAACTTAGTAAGTTCTTGTTGAACAAATAATCACAGCGAAATCAGACAATGGGAGTGGGCACAGTCATTCTGTGTACTTTACCGTTTACGAAGTATTTACATATATTTAGCAGTTAATATCTCACAAGGGCTAATCTGAATATAAACTAATATATCAAAGCAGAAGCCAGAGACCCTTACTTGCTATACAAAGATCCTGATTGCCATGAAAGCCTTCAGTTCTGTTTAAATTCTTGAAGGCCAGACAGTTGCTCAGCAGGTGAAGGCACCTGTCGTCAGCTTGCCAGCCCTAGTTGAATTTGATTTCCTTGGAACTCATACGGTGGAGAAAGAGAACTGACTCCTGTGAGTTGCCCTCTGACTCCCACACGTGACCTCTGGCAAATACATGAGTGCACGCACGTGTATCCGCACATGCACCACGCATGCGTGCGCACTAAGTAAATAAATGTAATGAAGTCTTAGCATAGCTGTGTGCATGGTTACCATTCAAATGCCATCCAAAGTCTTGAAAAAGACTTAATAGAATGAAGAACAGAAAAAAAAATCTGTTATTTAAACGTATTTTAAAATTTTATTGACATTTCCAATAGGCAGTAAAGTCCCCACTTTATTGAAGGGCACGCAGACGCTGCCCCTTCCAACAGCTGGGGTTTCTTTATATTTTGCTTTATTTTGTTTTCTGACTTTTCAAGTTATGCTGCTCTAAACATCTAGATAAAAACATAGCACCAGGGTTAACTAATCAAAAGCAGCTGGCCAAGGACCTTGTTTAGAACTCAGTTTTAAGATGTTCTGGGCACTTGAGAAAAGCATGGCACTTCAGGGTGGAAAGTCCATCTAACCCCTTACATGTTCCCATGTTTTCTTTGCTGACCTATCCTGGGATTAGGCACATGCCCTTCAGGAGAGTTAGTCCTACCAGTTCCCCCGCCGGCTGCCACACCTAAGAACTGGCACCTGAATATGCCCTCTTCAACCTCCAGGCACAGCTTCGGAGAAGCAGCGCTGAAGGTGTTCTGGAAGACGTAGAAGGCAGGCTGATGCTGAGCAGGGACCCAAGAGCATTTCAGACGTGCTCTACCACCGCTTCCCCTCTGCATGATGATTTTCATTGTTGTCTGTCATTTGCGGGACCAAGCTTGGCTAACAGACATCATGAAGAAAGCCCATGTCAGACTTGAGAGAGAAGCTACCATTCTCCTCTCTCTCTGATGGGAGTCCTGACCTTCTCTTGGCTGAAGAGATGACTGAAGGCTTGTCCTGCCATCTTTTCTTTTTAGCAAAAGGCAAGAGCCTGCAGCTCTCTCTGATTGCAGTCCAGATTTCTGCTCCTTATTCACAAGGACTTGTGTCTCATTGTTTCTCTCCTCCTTTCCTCTGAGAAGTGAGAACAGATGCTTAAGGTTTCTTGGGTCTACGTGACAGAAAAGTCGTTTCCTTCAGCACAATCGGTCTTCCCGACTGACTGCAAATTGCTCATCATTCTCCTTTGCGATGTGTGTGGAGCGTAAGTGACAGCATGCACTCATCAGTTAACGACACAGGTTTGTATCTATTAACATGCTTATTTTGGAAACATTCCTAACAATTTCCCCTTAAAACTTGGAATGTGGTTCACTTGCCTAGAAAGGGGATGTTTTAAGTAAAACACAATGTTCAATGAATCATGGAAAATTTTTTTAGGGAATGTTCCCGGCTTATCACTCTGCAGAGCAGGTTCAGGGTGGTCAAGGAAAGCTGGCACGGGCCAGTGAGAAGACTCAGTAGGCGAAGGCTTGCTGAGCAAGACTGACAGTCTGAGCTCAGTCACCGAAACCCACAGACAGCTAGGAGAGCACCAACTCCCAACCTCGTCACCTGACCTCCACACCCACGCTGTGGTGTGTGTTCACACGCACATGATCGCTCACTGCACCTGGGGACACAGTACGGTGCAGAGGTTCCCAGTGAACTCCATCACGGATTCAGGAGGTGGTCGCAGACTGAGACAGCAGAAGTGCAAGTGTCTGCCCTGGGAACCCTGTGCACAGCCTGAGACCAGCCACAGCAACACGAAGTCCCGCTCTGTTTTAACAGCGCCTCATGTTAAACAGCCTCGGGCTTTGCTCCCCTCACTCATCTTCTTTTTCAAGAAGCAGAGTTTTTGAATATAGAAAATATAAATATTTGTAAATGTCCATATACAAATATTAATATAAACAAGGAAAACCAGTGAGATATGGCAGCATCTCAGAGGCGAAATGAGGAGATCCTGGCTCTTAATCCTTAAATATACTCGATAAGCATTGTAGAAGTGTACATCCAAGGAACTCTCATTGTATACTAATGATTTACTTTTTTACCTCATTAATTGTTTCATTAAAGAGGTAGTGTGTGCGACATTACGGTGATTACCTAAGTATGATAACATCTAACCAACAGTAATAACCTGGGGTGTACAGCATTTATTCATAACTGTACATTTTACGTTTCTGGCAACGTCTTTCCGATTGACTTCAGTACCAGTTTAGGAAGCTGTGATGGGACAGCACTCGCGCCATTTCACTTTTAAAATCGAGTTTTCTTGTTTCTTTTTGTTGTGTTGCCATTTTTTGTTTGCTTGCTCTGTTTTTTATGAAACCATCCAACGCAGGTCACTACACTTATTTCCAAATAATTTTATTTCTTTTAAAGATAATTTTTTTGCCCCCAAACTTAAAATGTGTGTGCCTCGTGAGGACACTGCATCTCTTGCCTCTACTTTTTCAGTTTCATCTTCATGGACAATGCCCCAGTCCGAGCCGACACTTCCCCTCACAGGCTCTCTTTGAATTAGTCTCTAGTCAGCTGAGCACAGTCATACCATGATGAAAGCACCAATCTGCGTTCCTTCTCCCCCTGCCTCTCCTCTCGTTTGTAAACCTGTAGTGGCTTCCAGTATAACAGGGAACAACAGAAAAGATTCTGCGTTCCTTTTGTTTATCCGTGCCTACTCTCTCGTGGACGTGTGCATTCTTCCTTCCGTAGCGGTTGCAAAAGGGGGCAGGGGCAGCAGCCTCATTTTACAGAAGAGGAGACCGAGACGCAGAGTGCAAATTGAGCAATCTCTTGGCTCGTGCAGTACCCATGTTGAGGTTAGCACACGGGATTGTGGCTGTAGAGCTCTGTCTCCTCGCCTCTTTTCCCGACTCCTCCTCTACAGTTTACCAACTATCTTTCTGCTCCTGTGTCTTTATTTACAGCGTTCTCCCTGCCTGCCGTACCTGCTTCTGCCTCTTCCACGAGCTCACCCTGTCTTTCCCACTGCATGTTTTATTACAACTTTCTATCTTGTACGCTGCACATACATTCTAAAACTAAAACTCTTGTGAAGCAAAGCAATTCATTACCTCAGTGTCTCGTTTCTTACCGATGAATGGAAGATTGTCAAGCAACTGCAATGAAAAAAAATCAATCTATTACTATGGGGCTGAGTCACTATGTTAGAAATAGAAACTATGGGTACTCAGTGCATGCTAATTGATATAAGATTATTATTCATCCCGAGATCCTCCCCAGGACAATATAAGTTATCCCTATTGCTCTTGGTTGCCCACCAAAATGTGATAGCAAGACTTTATTGCTAAAGACGCCATCACATTGGCCACAGGATGTACAGAAATCAAGTGGTACTGACCAGAAAGCTCTTCCCTCTGGCCAGCTCTCAGTGTACCGGAAGGTGCTTTTGTAGGCTTCGGGGAGGATACAATCATTAGCCTTCCTGCCGTGGCTCCTGTGAAGTATACCAGTGACCCGCCCGGCAAGGCGTACCATGGCTAGAATAGCGCGTGGCTTTTATGGGGGTAACCACCTGCTTTCTGAGTCAACTTAAAGCCTTCTCCACTGTAGCAGTACGCTACAATCTTTTACTCTCTAGTTAGGGAAGGAGAAAGGAAAGCTAGAAAGAAATCTTCACCGCTTTTACAAGTGTTTTGATATAGAAAGAGAGGAAGGTAGAAATCTTCACAGCCTTTTTTTAGACTGTCCTAAGCTCAAAGAAGACTAGCTGACAGTCAGACTAGTGCCTCAGCTCACAGTCTACAAACTCTCTCTCTCTCCAACCTTTGTTCTTTTAGGAATTATCACATTAACTAAAGACAGCAACTCAACCAACAAACCACCAACCAATGCCCACATGGACTCTTGGGGCTCCAGACTTTTTATACCCTAAGCTAAAAGTTCCCATAAACCCCTGCAGCACCCAATCCCCAAAACAAGCTACAGGTGTCAGAACACCTGCACACAACCAAATTATAGCCACCTGCATTAAGCATTCCAAATCCAACTCATAAACAACTCTACCACAGCTGGGGTGGGAACACGAACCCAATCCAAACACCATTTTGCATTTTTAAAGAAACCAAAATAACAAAAACTTTGTCCAAATATTCTTCTACACTCCAGAGAAGGAACACAACCTGGTACTGCAAATCTGACCAAGAACCCCTGGTCTGAGATCTCACAGGCCCAGAGATGAACCTACTGCTATTATTCTGCTAAACGGATATGGTATCAAACTGTTTTTAAAACTCCTGTCTCTACATCCACAGTTCTCAGTTCTCAGCCCCATCAGAGAAGTTTCTTTGTGCAGTGATAATGATTAAAGCAGAACTCACAACTGGTCAAAGCACAGGGAAGAAGCAAATACAGAGTGCTCAGTCACAAATGAGACAGCCACATATTACACTCCCTCCTGAAGGTCAGGGGTCGTCACTGAAGAACGACAGAAAAACTCTGAGAGCCAGAGGTTGGAGAGGGCCAGAGTAAAACCATGTCTCCGGACATAATAGAGCAGCTGCACTCATGAGCTCTCCACAGCTGTGGTTGCCCGAGTGAGACTTGTATAAGATCAAGCCAGTCAACACGGGATGAGAAGGGTTCGTGAGCCCCAACCACTAACAGAGGAGCCATGAACAGTTAATGGGGAGGGTGACTTAGTTTTCTTTAAGGATATGGATCCTGGTCGGGGCATTTTTTAAAACCCAAGTAAACGGCCCTACACCCACAAGTATACAAATGCTACATATTGGAATCAACAAGTTATTAAATAATAAATTTTAAAAGATCGCATTAAATCGAAGGGGAGCTGGGGGAGTGAACCTGAGAGGAATCAAGGTGAAGAGTTGGAGTTGAACACAGTCAGAATGAAGTTCTCAAAGAATTAATAAAATACTGTAAAGGGATTGTATTCAAAAGATCATACACAAGTTCTGTGAGAAATTCCCGAACTGTTTTGGACAGTATCTAGCATTTAAAGATCACTTTGAAGATAACATTGTATCTGGGCATGGCAGTACATGGTTATAATCTCAGCACTCAGAAAGCTGAGACGGGGCTCGAGAGTCAGATGCTATTCTGGGTTGTATAATAGAGTTTAAGTCTAGAGTGAGTTACACAGTGATACCCTGTCTCAAAAAAATAAGAAAAGTAACAAGAGAGGTAACAGACTTTTCTGGATTCAACTATTATTTCCTGAGTACTTGCTACAAACGTCAAAGATGAAAATGAAAGTTACAGTGTTTAATGAGCAACAACAAAACAATCTTGTCCCTCGTGCATTTCAGGAAAAAAAGTCTAACAAGAAAGCAAAATCGGGAAATTCCCACAGAACAGGTATCCCGTCTGTGGGGTTGGTGGGGAGAATGCGAGGAGGAAGTCTCACCGAGAAGCAGAGACGATGCAGATGCCCTTGGAAACGTGCAGGAAAAAGTCTGCCGTGTAAGTCAGTATGGCAGCACTTAGGAGGTCAGAGCAGGGAGCATCAGGGGTTCAAGGCCACCCTCACCTACACAGTGAAGTCAAGCTCAGCCTGGCTACAAGGGAGTCAAAACAAAATTTAAGAAACAAGAAAAGAGTTTCACGTTTTTATGTTTCACATGCAATAAGAGTGTGTGGGATCCGAAGGAACGTGAGGTTCCCGGTGAAGACGTACTAGTTGGAAGAATGCGTAGAGGTGATAGTTTTGTCTCCCACCAAAGATGAAGCTTCGGTGTTTCTATTAAGGGATATATTTGAAGATGTTTTATGTCCCACACTGCGTTGTGATAATATCTCTGAAAGAAAGTCTAGGTTTTCAAGAACAGCTGATTTGTCTCTATTTATAAGTAAAGGGACCTCACTCAGGCTGTTGATTTCCTCCGGGTTGTAAAAGAAAGTCTGAGCTCCACTTGTTCCTATGTCACCATTGCAAAGGGAAACCATCTAGAAGTCTGTACACAGTAGATGGCTGTGCAAGCCACAGGCTGATACCGGCGAGTTCATAAAGAGCGCCCGCTGTTATGAGAACAGAAAAGAGGATGCGCCAACAGAAGATCGCAGTATAAGCGAGGTGCACGCGGGCAAGTCATGTTTGTAGCCACGATTCTTGGGTCTAAGACATCCAGAGAAGCACGAGGCTAGGGCAACAGTGTGACAGCTTCTTCCTTTGCTTGGGAAAGCAGGTACACATCCATTCCAAATGAAGGGTAGCCTCTGTCTTCTGCCTCTTACGGTTAGAGGTTGTACCGCCCTCTTTTGTCATTCACGGTGTGCTCATGCTCCACGGAGAACTGGCAGCTGCCTGCTCTGAAGGAAGAGTCCTTCCGTACTTGAGGTAATGTTTAATCTGACTTAGACATCTCCAGAACAAAAACAGCTCTAAAAGACCATTAGAGCAGAGTTTAATGGTCACCCCCGAAGCAATTCTCAAAATACTTGGGAAGAAGACATCGCGGCGCTTGGGTGGGAATGGGCCCCACAGGCTCATATACATGAATATTTAGTTTCCAGTTGGTGGACTGTTTAGGAAGGATCAGGAGGCGTGGCCTTAGGAGGAGGTGTGTCACTGGAGGTGGGTTTTGAGATTCCAAAAGCCCACAGCAGGCCGAGTCTCTCTCTGCCTCCAGCTTGAAGACAAGCTGTAAGCTGCCAGCTACTGCTCCAGTGCCCTGCTTGCCGCCATGGGCTCGCCCTCTAACCCTCTAAGCAAGCGCCCAGTCGAACGCTTTCTTTTATAGGTTGCCTCAGTCCTGGAGTCTTTTCACACCAATAGCACACCGACTGAGACAGTGAAAAAGAAAGAGAAAAAACAGAGTCCACGAGATCAGGTGAAATAGAAAATCATGGCTAAAGAGAACAACAGTAAAGAGTAGATTGAAGATCCGTCCAGAACAAGACATGTCCGCTCTCGGCCTGGGAGGCACCGCGCGAGCTTCACATCACGGCTGCTGTCCTGCTGGCCAGTACTCAGCGAAGGAGTACTTCATGCCGGGCGCCATTCTAAATATGCTTTTTTCACAGCTCACAGAACCCTCCAAACAAAGACAGGATTACTCCTCTGTCTCAGAAAGGCTACCAGCACTGCCTCGTGGTACCTTCATGTGCCTCCTATAAAGCAGACATCATTATTTCTACTATGCAAATGAGGACACTGTGCCTCACTAGCATAGCAGGCTCGTAACAGAACTGGGCTTAAGCCCACAGCTGTTTGATTTCCAGACACTTTTTCGACGACACGTGAGTGCTTGTCCTGTGTCGAGCATGTTCCAAGTGTGTTAAGGTACTTGCTCCTCCTAACAACCCTTCCAGCATGGATGCTATCATCATTTCTGTTTCATGGAAGAAACCAAGGCCCAGAGAGACTGAACCTGTGGTCATTCAGCTGCTATTGGAAACATCAGGACCAGAACCCAGGAAGCAGTTTCAGAGCCACAACCTTAACCTAACACTGCTCCTGGATCTCACTTCTGGAACAAAGGCCTTGCTGCTGTAGTACCCAGGATTCTGGAACCACTTTGGCCCTCAAAGTTTCACCAGGAGTCCAGGTCTGATGTAAAAGCAAGGAGTCTTTATTCTGCAGAGTAAACCAGCCTGCGGGGGTCAGGCACCAGGTGGAATGGCCAACTCTGAACAAAACCTTGTTGGCCTTTTTATAGACAGTAAGAGAGGGTTTCAACATAGGTGAGATAGCTTGGTTTCTATTTGGAGGACAGAAATACAAATGTTTACTTTTGATTGGCTCGTGCTCAAGGGGCTAACTCCACATTCTTAAGTTATATCTGGTTAGCCATCAAAGTCAAGACTTTTGGTTTATGGCCTCTAGGCCATCTGGCCAGATAAGGTAGGGACCACTCCTGCCCTGCTTCTTTTCTCAGATTGGTTGCCCTCAGAGTTGGGGTCCTTTTTCAGGTTATCTAAGCTCCATTTGGCAGGTATATCCTGGCTCCTGTTAGTCTGCCATTTGGTTCAGGGAAGGGACTTTTGCAGTTTTTCCCAGGAACCAGGGTAGGGGTGGGTACCCTTTGAGTCCTAAGGGCCCATGGCTCTTCCATGGTGGAAGCCCCTTCCCTCAGAAAGACTTGTCCAGGTCTAACAGCTGCTCTGACTAACGCGGTGCATCGAGAAAGGTCCCCTCCAGGTCTACCCTCAGCTGAAAGGAACCTGCCTGTGCAGTTGGCTAAGGACTTCATTGAGAAGGCCCTGCAACCCATCTTCCACGGGTGCTGGTCCTAACGGTGTCCCTCGTAAACGCCTTGGTTGCTAGAAGTGGAGGCACACCGGCGCAGCAGTGCCACAGAAAGGAAGACAAGCAGCAAACCCCATTAGAATGTCCGTCTCTGCTTCTCTACCTCGGGGCCCTTGCCTAGAAAGCCGACCTTTGACAACGCACACACCACCTCACGGACTCGCCAGTGTTGGGCATCAGGCCCTGTTATCTTCATACGATCACTTTGTAAATGAAAATACAGAGGCTTAACACAGCCAAAGATAGAGTGGTTGTTGATGGACCCAGATCTGGAGTTGGGATCGTCTAATCCGACCTATCTGGTGCTGGGCCTGGAGCCAGGGCTCTGTGCACGCTGGTCCAGCCTTCCAACATATTCTAGAGTGCACGTGTGTTCTCAGTGTCTGTGAGGCAGAGGGCGTGGCTTCAGCAGGTGCTAGTTCAGCATGCATTTACCACTGCGGAAGAAACGGACATTCACAAAGATCCCAGTCCCACAGCAGAGCGCACCCAGGAACAGCACAGTGATGGGTGGCTTGAAGTGTAAACCGGACGGCCGGAACTAATTTTTCTCCAGGTTTTCTACAACTCATTTCTTGGGAAGACAGAACTGAAAGGGCAGAGGGGTGGAAATGTTCAATTAAATATATACACGTGCATGTTAAATTAGCTTAAACGCAGAGAGAAGGTGCTACCCTCCCAGATGAGATGCTTATCATTGAATACATCTGTCTAGTATCTTCCTTCACATGAGGGAAGTTGAAAACCCAAAATGTCAGGAGATGGCCCTGACTTTAATGAGAAGCTACAAGGTCTGAGATCTGTCAGCAACATCCTCGGAGAGAAGGTGGGATGGAGGAAGAGAGCCAAGGTAGCCCAGGATCATAGCTTCTGCCTGAGTTACAGCCCATGATTACAGACTTTACCCAGTGCTATAAATCTTCAGATAGTTTTATCCATCTTAATCCCACCACTCTTCTCAGGCCAGATACACTCAAGACAAAAACACATTTCATGATCCACACATCAGCTCCAACCGTGTGGGATTTGTTTTTTAATTACACTTACTTTTTGTAGGTGTAGATAGAAATTTCCAATGGAGGCAACTGAAAAAAACTCCAAATATTACATTTATTTCTGATCCTAGTATGTCTTGGGGATACCTCTATTTCATTTAAAATCTAAAGTAAATCTTAAATATTCCAGAACACAAGAAGGCCTGAGAAATCAAACTCTGAGAAAATGGGACTCCGTTAGCAAGGATTACACACATCGGCAAACCGTACTGGAGTGAACACTTACAAATGCCAGAGGTTCTCGCTCTGAAACTGGGGAGTGAAAGAAAAATCAATCACTCTGGGGAAGGTAACCCCTCTTCACCCATCTCTAATTAGTCAAGCACAGCCAGGTGGGTTTCCTATCGCAGCTGGATTAAACTTGTGAAATTGGTTTTGATCCAAGATCCACTGGTACAGATCCACTGGTACAGATCCACTGGTACAGGATCCACTGGTACAGGATCCACTGGTACAAATCCACTGGTACAGGATCCACTGGTACAGATCCACTGGTACAGGATCTACTGGTACAGATCCACTGGAAGCCTCATGCTAGACAAAGCCTTCTCCGTCACGGGGATCCTAAGGGACGCTTCTGTTGTTTTTCTTGTTTCTTTGTTCTTGTTTCCTTCCTAACTTACACTGTTCACTGTGCCTTATGGTGACCATACTGCACTCAGTGTGTCTTAAGTCTCCTTGGGAATCTCCCTGTAAAAGCTAAGGTTACAAGAACCTTCAAACTGACCGAGTTCAAGGTTGACCTGAGCCTTCAACATATATGTCTCATAGCTGTAATGCCCCAGCACTGGGAAAGCTGACACAGGGGGAAGATTTCTGGGCTATACAGTAAGACCTTGTCTCTCAAAGAAAAAAGAGAAAAAGGAAAAAACCCCGCTGTATTATTAAGTGAAAGCAGGCATAAAGAGGCAGTTCTTCAGATCTTTTATTTTTTAATAAATCAAATAATATTGGCCATATTGTTTTTATTAGGGCAAAACCCCTTCTGTAAAATCACTGCTCAAGTCTAATAATGGAGTAGGTAAAGGGTTTCTGTATTTTTCTGAATAATCAATACCAAAGCTGCTGATGTAAATTTATTTGAACTCTAGGGAACACAACCTTTGAAGTTCTGGGAAAAATTTAAATATAGTGTGCAAATCAATAAATGGACAAAAACATCACTGTTGATGTATTCATTTTTATTTGGAAAGAAAATATGTCCTTAAATGTAATGGCTCACTCTCTCTGAACCTTTTCCTAAAATCCTTTTTCTTTTTTTAAGACACAAGAAACTCGTGACACTCTCTGAACATGAAACGTTCTTTTGGGCTATAATTAGAGATGGTGCAGAGGTCCCTGTCTCAACAGGGAGACCCCTCCAGCCCCGAAGAGTCTTCCTCTCTTCCTACCCCTTTGTACTGCTCGCGAATTTCTTTCTTCTTTACTCGTTAATTCACATTCCGGTCTAGAGCCTGCGCTAACCGGAATGGCTTGAGAGTGCTTTACGGAGGGATTCTACTGGCCTACTTTGGTGGTATGTCTCACTTTGAATGGAATGCAGCTATGAGATTTAAAAAATATTTGTCATTACTGACTATTTTCACAGTCCGCTAAGCAAAAACACAAAGCATTTCTTTTTCCTTACCCTCATCTTCCCTAGTTCCCTTCCTTCTCTTTCTTCGCCGTGGAGTTCAAATTAAAGAAAGGTGAGAATTGAAGCTGTTGTATGCAAGGCGCTTGCAGCATGCATATTTGATTTTTATGATGGATCTAAATTGCTGAATAAGGCCACAGAACAAAGGGAGACTGCAGCTTCCTGCCCATCAAGGCAGCCACTGAAGGCAGAACAAAAGCTTTGGCCATTAAGGGCTCAGCAGGGAGACACATTATATAAATGACTTTGTCTTCTGTGCCCCCTCCCCCCTACTGGGTGCACTGGACAGGGATGTGTGAGTGTGTGTGTGTGTGTGTGTGTGTGTGTGTGTGTTCGATGATTTAGTAGGGCAAGAGATGAGAAATGCTGGGAGCAGCTATGAGGAGAGGAATGAATAGTTGCATTATGATTCAAAAGGGCCATGTTTTACTCACTGGGCCAGGGTGACTCTCAGTTCTGTGGCAGAGCACCACCTAATACTACTCCCCGGAGGAGGAGTATGGTTGTTTCAGAGAGACCTTTAGTTTCTCTTTATGCTATTTTGTTTCTTCGTTGAGAATGATGAAGCAGAAGGAAAGACTATGAAATTCCAATATCCCAAATGAATTGCCATGTATACTCAAAGGATGAATCCCTTCGTGACTCACCATGGCCCTGGCTTTCTAGGAAAATACATCAATACTGCCTTCCAGACTCAAGGAAAGAAAAGATGTATTATCGGTAAGAATCCAAGCTGTAACACAGTGGAGTCCGCCTACTTCCGGAACCTTCCCGCCACCCTGTGCGTTACCTGTAGGCACCAACACCAGCGGCCCAGCACACGGGGTTAACAATGTCTGCGAAGAATTTGTTGAAGACTTTTAGAAAACTTCACAAGGGTAAATCATTTACTGCTTCTTAAGTCACCCAAAGGAAGGGTCGTGGGGAATTTCCTGTGGAGAATCCCAGCCCGCAGGAGCCGAATTGGAGCAAGCTTGCTTTTTATTTTTGGGGGTACACTGAGATCTGTGCGGTGACCACCTTCTAAACCGAGTTGAAGACTCTTAAACGGGTCGCCAACTACCTTTTTGTCGGCACTTCAGGTTTTTGCTTTGAGTGGTTAGACAGTAATTAGAATAATATGTGTCTTTTTTCACTGAGTGGGAGAAGTTCTCTCCAAAGATGGCTTAACGGACTCAGGTGAGTGGAGACACTTATGGTTATCACCAGCTTTAACCAGCTGGGACGGATAGAGTAGGGGGTACCCTTAGCCCTGGTCACCAGAGGTGTGTGACAGTCGATACAGATACATAGGCACAGGACTGGTAGAGAAGAGACCACTGTCTGGCCATTCACGTCACTGTTCATTCATTTAGCTGTCAAACAGTCGTTAAGGGCCTGTTATTAATGTGATTCTAGTGAATAAGACACGGTCCCAAGTAATAAAACAGCTTACATGGAATTGTAGCTTGCCAAGAAGATCTTAAGTAGTCAAATAGCTACCCAATTTAACGCATGCTAAAACTTATCCTCAAAGGAGGAGGATATTTAAGGCAAGGCAGGAGAGAGCAAGCCTGGTAGACTCTCTGAGACCTCTGAACTTCAGAAGCACACACCCAGACACAAAGAAGTCAAGGACAGGTGTTTTCTCTAGGTTCTTAGATAACCTCCCGCTGTACCCTACCAGAAAGGGGAACTATTTTATGTTGCTTAAAAGCAAAACAAAATACAAGCTTGGCTAGAGGTCGTCAGTAGTCCAAATATTACCTCAGAGCAGTCAGTGCTACGTCTGAACATGGTGACCCCTGGCTCCTGTGCTGTCTGAACATGGTGACCCCTGGCTCCTGTGCTGTCTGAACATGGTAAGCCCTGGCTACTGTGCTGTCTGAACATGGTAACCTCTGGCTCCCACACTGTCTGAACATGGTAAGCCCTGGCCCCACGTGCTGTCTGAACATGGTAAGCCCTGGCTACTGTGCTGTCTGAACATGGTAACCCCTGGCTCCCACGCTGTCTGAACATGGTAACCCCTGGCTCCCATGTTGTCCGAACATGGTAACCCCTGGCCCCACGTGCTGTCTGAACATGGTAAGTCCTGGCTACCATGCTGTCTGAACATGGTAAGTCCTGGCTACCGTGCTGTCTGAACATGGTACCCCTGGCTCCCACGCTGTCTGAATATGGTAACCCCTGGCTCCTGTGCTGTCTGAACATGGTAACCCCTGGCTCCCACGCTGTCTGAACATGGTAACCCCTGGCCCCACGTGCTGTCTGAACATGGTAAGTCCTGGCAACCTTGCTGTCTGAACATGGTAACCCCTGGCTCCTGTGCTGTCTGAACATGGTACCCCTGGCTCCTGTGCTGTCTGAACATGGTGACCCCTGGCTCCCGTGCTGTCTGAACATGGTGACCTCTGGCTCCCGTGCTGTCTGAACATGGTAAGCCCTGGCTACTGTGCTGTCTGAACATGGTAACCCCTGGCTCCCACGCTGTCTGAACATGGTAACCCCTGGCTCCCATGTTGTCCGAACATGGTAACCCCTGGCCCCACGTGCTGTCTGAACATGGTAAGTCCTGGCTACCATGCTGTCTGAACATGGTAAGTCCTGGCTACCGTGCTGTCTGAACATGGTACCCCTGGCTCCCACGCTGTCTGAATATGGTAACCCCTGGCTCCTGTGCTGTCTGAACATGGTAACCCCTGGCTCCCACGCTGTCTGAACATGGTAACCCCTGGCCCCACGTGCTGTCTGAACATGGTAAGTCCTGGCAACCTTGCTGTCTGAACATGGTAACCCCTGGCTCCTGTGCTGTCTGAACATGGTACCCCTGGCTCCTGTGCTGTCTGAACATGGTGACCCCTGGCTCCTGTGCTGTCTGAACATGGTGACCTCTGGCTCCCGTGCTGTCTGAACATGGTACCCCTGGCTCCCACGCTGTCTGAACATGGTGACCCCTGGCTCCCGTGCTGTCTGAACATGGTGACCCCTGGCTCCTGTGCTGTCTGAACATGGTGACCCCTGGCTCCCACGCTGTCTGAACATGGTGACCCCTGGCTCCTGTGCTGTCTGAACATGGTGTTTGTTTGCATTTAAGTTTATAAAACTCTAGGAGCTGGGGCTAGGAAGAAGACTGGAAGTTAAGTGCACTGGCTGCTCTTGAAGAGGAACGGAGCTTCCCAGTACCCACAGCATCCGGCTCACAACCACCTTCTTCTGGTACACATGCATACACCCAGGCACGTGTCAGACACATAAAATAAAGTGAAGATAATAAAACCATGAAAGTTAAATAAAAATCAAAATTCAGTTCCTCAGTCACACTCGCTATACGTGTGCATAAGCGTATGCACTGTCCTGGCCACTGGCAACGGGAGGCTAGCCAAAGTTCTCAAGTTAGAATGCAGCGCCGTAGACACATTAGCCACGTTCCCAGTGCCTGGTCTCTGGTGAGCAGTGGACATCACCGGAGACCGGGCACTGGGAATCCATGCAGGCCTTTCCCTCTCTAACCTGTTCAACCCTCGCCACTCCTGCTGTGAGCATCACATAAAGTTTGGCTCCTCCACCCCAGCTTGTATAACAGCCCCCTAATATCTGTCAGCACTTTGGCGAGGCCGCCCTTCTCTCCCCTCTGTCTTTAGGGCCTTGCACACACCAAACACAGGCTCTCCCAGTGAGCTCCCCCTCCCGCCCCCCGGAGCTCTCTGTCCAGGGCTTCGCATGGCTGTTCCTTTTCCTTGGAAGCCCCCTCCTTTCCTGCTTTACCTGCACTTCAAACACCAGTTCGCTTATGACCTCACTAGGAAAGCCTTTCCTGGTTAGGTCAAATCCTCCCGTACAGCTCGAATTCCGTTCTCACATACCATCTATTACAGTGGCAGATTTACATTCATGCGTGCCGTTTCTGATGCGAGTCAGCCCCTCCAGAGCCGTGAGAGCTCCTGAGGGCCGGGACCACGTCTGTTTTTGATCACTTATATTCTCCAAAGGGGTAGTGCATATGGAATGAAGTAGGACTTGACAAACACGTCCGGCTGAGTTAAGAATGAATGTGCTCGGAGAAGGAGCGACTGAAGGCCGACTGTTTCCGTGGCCGCCGCTGCGCCCCTCGCCCAGCGAGCGCGAGATTTCAAAGTGAGCGCCGAGGACGCCACGTGGAAGTGTTGCCGAAGGGTCGCAGGCTTGTTTCAGGTTGGCAAGGAGAGACGCAGCGTCCCTCCAAATGCCTGCTCGGATACAGAAGTACTTGCAATGGGTACTACTTGCCATCTTTGCATGAATTTTCTAATATTTCCCCATAATTATGTAAAAAGAATATTAATTTTTACTCCAAAACTAAGAAGAAAAAAACCCAAAAAACCTCAAAGCACAACAACTATCCTAATGCGGCCAAAGACAAATATCTCTGAGTAACAGTGGTTGAGAACGCCTCCCCAGTTCACCGAGGCCGAGCCGGAGCTCAGTCGTTGGCTCTGGCTTTGCTACTCTGTAGGGGTCAGGATGTTGTCTCCCTCCTCAGAGCCTACACTAACTGGAGGTAGTAACACTGTCCAGTGTGTAAGGTAGAGAGAAGAAATGCGGTGCTGGGTATCAATAATGATAACTGCACAGGATAAAGAGCCATACCGGAAGTGATCCGGCCAGCGGAGCTCAAGTGTCAAGTTACTATGTTTCTTATATGTGACTTGGAAAATATGATTTAGTATAAGAATTCTAAGTGTGGCTTCATGTTTTTTTGCTGTTTTCTTTGTGTGTGTGTGTCTGTGTATGTGTGCATGTCTATGTATGTGTGTGTGGTATGTGTGTGCATGTCTGTGTGTGTGTGTGTGTGTGTGTCTGTGTATGTGTTTTGTGTGTGTCTGTGTATGTGTGTGTGTCTGTATGTGTGTGTCTGTGTGTGCGTGTCTATGTATGTGTGTGTGTCTGTGTGTGCATGTCTGTGTATGTGTGTGTGTCTGTATGTGTGTGTCTGTGTGTGCATGTCTATGTATGTGTGTGTGTCTGTGTGTGCATGTCTATGTATGTGTGTGTGTTTTTCTGTGTGTGTGTGTCTGTGTATGTGTTTGTGTGTGTATGTGTGTGTGTGTCTGTGGTTTTTTTGTGTGTGTATATGTGTGTGTGTGTGTGTCTGTGTATGTGTGCATGTCTATGTATGTGTGTGTGGTCTGTGTGTGCATGTCTATGTATGTGTGTGTGTGTGTGTCTGTGTGATTGGTATCATGTATCCCAAGCTGGCATCTACTCACTATGTAGCCGAGGATGACTTTGAACTCCTGATCTCCTTGTGTCTGCTTCCTGAATGCTGGGATCACAGACATAGGGTTAGGCACACCACCAGCTGACCCACATCCCCAGGCTCCAGCTGTGGCTTCTGATGCTGGATTTACTCCCAAGATTACATCTCTTTCCTTTTAAACATGATTAGCCCATGCACCCTAGTAACTGAGATTAGTTCTGAAGATTAAACCACCTAACAAATATTTAGTGTGTTTGTCCAGTTCATCAGGCACTGTATCAGGGATAATGCAGTTAGCATAATCTGTATTAAAATAACTCTTTCAGCCTTAATAACATGAACAGTTCCTGGGCATGAATATAGTTACCATGTATCATATAGTATCATAACATTCTTAATAAATGGTTTTTAGTGTTTACAAATGTATAAAAATAATAAAAAAGGTTAGCATTGATTATACTATTTAAAATGTGTCTACCAATGATACATTAGTTACATAAATTACATACATTAGTTACATACATTAGTTACATACATTTTAATATATCCATATAGTAGGATACCATACAACTATCGAAAACATAGTTGCAGAAGTATATTTAATGGGACATAAAAATGTTCACAATATTTTTGTAAATTCAAATATAAAACTTCATGTTTAGTAAGACTATCTATCTAGATCTCTCTCTATTTACCTATGTAGCCATCTCTTTATATCTCTGTATAAACTGCAGAGTATGTCTGTACCCAAGAGAGGACTGATAGGACATCAAAATATTATGATTTTCTATTATTAGTGAGTGTCTCTGAACCACTGTTTACAGTAAAATCAACATGGGCACTTTATTATTTTCAGTGCTGGGGATCAAATCTAGGGCCTCGTGCATGATAGCCAAGTTGTGTTGTGAAAGTTTATTTTTAGTTCTGTATAAAATTATTTTGCTCACTGTGGGTGAGGGACTGCCTAGGCCTTGGCATTTTGTATTGTCTGCAGGTGTTGGATTGATGTGGGGATGTTTGATTTCTCATGATCTGCATGTGCAACAGAACATCTGAGAAGTTTTGTATCAGTAAAAACACCTGAGCAGAGACTCTCAGGGTTCCACTGTCCACTGGCACTGGGTGGGATGGTAGGTCCCTCTGCTGAGGTCCAGCAGAGTTTCCACCAATGAATACGCCTCCTTGTCTTCCTTGGTAAGCCGCCACAGTGGGTGTACTACAACACAGGTGCTATACCACTGAGCTACACCCCAATCATGCTGATGCGGGCTGATTTAACGAACCTCACAAGGGGTTGGAGTGTGTGGCCATAGGCAATGCAATGGCAGACAGCTCTCCTCTGTGGGCTGGGAATGCCATCCAGCTGAGTCTTCCGGTAGCAAATACAAATGTGTTGTTTTTAAGACCCAACTTTCAGCCCGTTGAATCCCTGCACGGTTTCATAGTTTCTTTTCTTCGCTATTTTCCTCCTGCTGTTGGTGTCTTTTGATACTAGTGTTCTCTTTCCTACCTTCAGATGGACACTCAGAAAAGTCAGTTCTCACAATTCCTTCATTTCTCAAACCCATCTACCACAGAGATCCCCCCACACCACCACATATGTTAGCTGAACCTCCCACATCTCGACACACAGTACTTTATTCCCTCTTTTTCTGCTACTTTTCTTCAAAATATGGACTGTTTTAAAGTTTATTTATAATCCGTGGTGTTTTTCTAGTTCCCTCTGATATTCTTTTTGTGCTGAATTTTGTGGTGCTAAGAGAATACACTCTGCACGGATTTGTTCCTTTGAAGTTTGCTGGAGCTCCTTCATAGAATATATCTGTTATGGACTTAATATCTGTACCCCACACCCCAAAATAAACCTCCACGTGTTGAGTTTCTAATCCACAATGTGATCACATTAGGTGAAAATCTACCAAACTCAACTAACCCCAAGGGTTCTGAAATCACAGAACCCCTGTGGAACACGGGTGCAGTCAGAGGAGACAGTGAGGCTCCGCAAAGGATCAAGGGGCGACGGAGAGTACCAGCAAGAGGGTTTTTCCAAAGGCTGTCATCAGATTGCCAAAAACCTTGCCAGGCAGAAACAGTGGACTGGAAGGAGAAAAAGGCAGTTAATCCAGAATTCTTTATTCAGACAAACTGTCTTTGAAAGTTAGGGAGAGGGAGGGTCCAGTTGTGGTGCAATTTATGGAGAACGTGCTTGGAGAAACTGGTTGGAAGCAGTTGGAAAATGGCTACCTAGTTGCATGCCGATCAAGACAAGGGCAGAAAGACCAGAAATCCATGAGTTCAAGGTCGTCCTCAGCTGTGTTAGACCTGTCTCAAGAAAAGAAAATTAGAGAGGGAGGAATTAGGGTGTTTTGGGATAAAGAAAAGCTGAGGGAATCTGTTGTCACCAGGCTTGCCGTTAAATAAATGCTAAATAACAAGCCAGGTACGGTGTAATCCTCACACTCTGGGAATGGAGGCGGGAGGATCAGGAATTCAAGGTCGTTTACAGCTACACAGTGAGCTCAAGGCCAGCTGCGCTGTGCTGAGACTCCACTTGTATTTTGTTAGTTTATTTTATGTTTATGTTGTTGAGAGGTAGGCATGCTAATGCGTGTGTGTGTGCGCGCACTTAGCATGGCCATGTGAGAGCTCACTGCTTCCTGCCTGGGTTCTAGTGACAGGACTTAGGTCACATGCTTACCCAAGTCTTCTATTTTGCTCTATGACTCAAGAAACTAAGACATTTTTAAAAATCCCAGTTATTGCCCCATGTTTCTGATCTCCCAATGTGTGCAGATACAATTTTGCAACATTTAAAAATCATTTTTAAGCCAAGCATACAAAATAATGAGTTTCATTTTCATTCGTATTGGTCAGTATATTTGGTGCTCGCTGGCAGCCTTCCCATGACTCTTCCTGACACCTCCTGGCCCCTCCGGCAGCTCCTTTCCTACCACAGACAGTGCCCCATCTGGCTCTCTTACCACATTCATTCCATTACACTTTTTATTTCCTGTCTCCCTCCCGTTAGATCTCCTCCTCCTCTCTCATGGCCCCCTTTCCAGTTTCACAACTACAAAACACACTCTTTTAAATCCAAAGTTCTGCACATAAGAGAAACATTCATAATCTGTCTTTCTGAGCCTGGCCTCCTTTGCTTGAACTGGAAATCATGTTAAACAACATCACAGTGGTATACAAGCACTGGTTTTTATTCTGCTTTAAGTCGAGTAGGTGGAACTTGAAATTAGAATGCTAAGATATGAAGATTGTAAATGTACTTCTGTAACTGCAAAGAATGGCTACAGAACATACACAAAAAGAGAAAGGAAATTAAAATACTGTTCTACAAAAATTAACTCAATAGAAAATAAGACGGTAATGGAGAAACTGACGAAACATTGCAAGTCATCTAGTGAAAACGGTAAACTGAGTCAAGACATTTCTTATCGGTAATTACTCCAAGTGTAAACAGGATAAAATTTCAATCAAAAGATAGAGATTAGCAGAATGGCTTAAAAAACATGGTCAGTTATATGACATCAAGGTTCACTTTCGATTTAATGCCACGCATAGGTTGAAAAGGAAATGACAGAAACATACTTCGCAGACACAGCAACCAAAAGAGAGCAGGAGTTGCCATATCTATATCAGACAAAAAATTAAATAGAGTCCAAGATCGATATTTTGATGAAGGAATCAACCCATCAAAAGGGTACACCAATTTTAAGAACAGAGTCGCCTGACACTGGGTTGCCTGATTACACACAGGGCAAGTCAGCAGATCTGAAGAGAAGGGCAAAGCCTGTATAGTAGGGTTTCAATCCCATTGTTTCAACAGTGAACAAATAATTTAGACAGAAGAGCAACAGGGGAAACAGACGACTTGATATTTTGGACCAAATCAACCTAATAAACATATACATGCATTCTATACACCAGTGATAAAAGTGATTTTCTAGGTAAAGAGTTCAAGATCAGAGACAAGAGTCCATCATTACACTGCCCACATGGCCCCGCCCACCACACCACGCCCTGCCTCATTTTTTACACAACGAGAAAGAAAAGGAACTTGGCTCTCTTAGATGCTATCCTGGCTCCTTAAAATCATCGCAATTCCAACGTCAGAGCACAGGCAGTTCCTTCAAACTCCCGCTCGATGACCAATGACCAGTGTATGACCTTTGAGAGTTGTATTCCCCCAGTCAGGACAAGTTCAAGAGAAAATGGCCTTGCTGCCTATGTCCTGCAGCGTCAAGCCAACACTAGGCACGCACCCAGGGCATGGTTATGCCATTCATCACATAACTTACTCATCATCAAAGGCCTGCTAAGTATGTCCGTGTCACTGCCATTGAGAACCAGCGTTACACTCTCCACTCCCTGGGTCTTTGTACAGCTTGCCTTAAGCCTTCTCTTCCTTCAGTGCTTCAGCTTCTATTTAAATCTTCTGCTCGTTGGCCTTCTCAATCTGTTTCTAACTTCTTTTATTGGCAACGTCAAAACCTAGACCAAAGGGGGCCGATCTCCTGGTTGACTTCCCGTGTAACAGCAAGAGAATATACATTTTTCTCAAGCACACATTGAAAATTCTCTGCGACAGAGCATATGTTAGGCCACAAAAGAAGCCATAACAAGTCAAGATTAATAACAAGTCAAGATTAAAATCATACGGAGTATCTTTTCTGATTAGTAACAAAGACATTTTAGAAAATCTAATAACAAATGTTTGTCAGTCCCTTCCCCGGGACTGTGATATTCCACAGCACGGGCACATGAGGGCTAGGGCTCATTTCAGCTCACGGTGCAAGTTAGAGCTCCTCACGGTGGGGTTGTCAAGACAGCAGCTTAGCACATGGTCACATCCACACAGAGAGAGCCACACATGCACGTGTTCTCAGCCTGACTTCAGGACAATGGCTCCATAATTAAGATGGGTCCTTCCATGTCAAGTAAGAGGGTTAAGATATTCCCTGGCAAAAATGTCAAGAATCTGGTCTCCCACATAATTATAGATTTTGTCACATCGACAATTAACACTAATAACCACACATGGAAATAAGATAATATGCCCTTGAACAATCAACATACCAAGGAAGAAAGTAAAGGAAAACTGAAAAATATCTGTGGGTAACTGAAGAAGGAAACACAGCACACCAATGAATAGATTCCTAGAAATACACGTCACTCAGTCAAGAAGAGATAGAATCTGCCAATAATGAGTAAGGAGATAAAATCAACAGAACTTCTGTCAAATAAAAGTCCAGAAGCACGGCTTCACAGTGGGATTCTGTGGAACGTTTCAAGAAGGATACAGGCTGCTGTAGTAACATCTCTTCTGCTGTGATAAGACCCCATGACCAAGGCAGTGTAGAGAAGAGTTCATTTGGGCCTACGTTCCAGAGGGGTGGGAGTCCATGGTGGAGGGGAACAGCAGGCACGGTGGCTAGAGTAGTAAGCTGAAACTCACATCTCGAACGGAAAGCACAGAGTAGAGAGAGCATGAATTAGGAATGGTCCTTAAACTCTGAAAGTCCGCCCCTAGTGACATACTTACTCCAACTAGCCACAGCTAAACATCCCCAAACAGGCCACCGGCTGAGGACCTTGTATTCAAAGGCCAGAGATGACGGAGGATATTTATTGTTCGAATCACCACCCCAACCTTTCTCAGACTCCCCTAGAAAACTGAAGAGGAGGGGAAAAGCTCTTACTCAAGCTTTTGTAAAGCCCGCTTTACCTCTATTCCAAAGGACAATGTCACTACAATAAAAGAAAATTACAGGCAAATGCACGTGCAAAATTCTTCAAGGACAAAATACTAGCAAACTGAATCCAATCGCACATTAAAAGGATCATTTATTATGATCAAGAGAGATTTATTTCTGGAATATAAGAATTGTTCAACAAAGATCAATCAATAAGATATACCATTTTAACAGACTTAAGGGAAAAAACCCAGTGTGATCCTTTCAACAAATACAGAAAAAACATCGACAAAAGTCATCATTTCATGATTAAAAAAAAACATTCAACACGCTAGGAATAAAAATAATTACCTCCAGATACAGAAAATGCCAAATATGGAAACTCAGTTCACACCACACTTGGCGCTTGTTGGTCAGTGTTCTCCAGGGACGCAGAACTGACGGAAAGGTTATACAGCCTCTAGGGGATTTATTAGAGTAGTTTCCAGGCGTGGTCCTTCTGGTGCAACAGCGGTTGCTGTTCAGTCCATGGAACTGGAGGTCTTAGCTGGTCTCCAGTCTGTGTTGGAATCTCAAAGACGCAGGTTCTAATACCAGTGTGAGAATACGTCAGCAGCAGGGGAGGGGACCTGCCAGCTGGAGTGAGAACACGCACAAAATACAAAACGCCCTTTTATGTGGGCTGCCGTCAGAGGTTCGGCCCAGATTTAGAGCGGGCCTTCCCACCTCAAAGGATTCAATCAAGAAAATCCTTCTCAGGTGTGCCCAGATGTTGGGTTTCAGTTGATTCCAGATGTGGTCAAGTAGACGACCAAGATTACCCACAGCAATGCTGAAAAGTTGGAAGGGTTTCTACTAAGTCAGGAGTAAGGCGAGGGTGCCCGCTCTCACCTCCTTCAGTCAACAGAGCCCGGGGAGGTCAAGCCAGAAATAAAATAAATTACTCAGGAAAGAGGAAGACGAGAGTTATTCAAAAGGGAAGGGATAAGGCGAGATTGTTGGAGGATTGACTGGCTCTCCATATATAACCCGAAGTCTCCAGCCAAGAATTATCAGCGCCGACAAGCTGATTCAGTAAGAAATGAGATAAAACCAATACAAAACAGTCATGAGTAATTCTCTATATTCACAATGGAGACTATCAGAAAAAGAAATTAGGACATCGCTACCGTTTACAACATTACCAACAAAAACTGTGAATGAACTTCACGAAGGAGGCGAAACATCTGTACACCCAAAACCACGGGAGGAACTGGAAACGGTGCAAATAAATGGAAAGACACCCTACGTCACGGGATTTGAAGAACTAACTCTGATAGTATGTCCTCGCCGTCTGAAGTTATTTATAGATTAAGTGTAATCGCCATCAAAATCCCAATGCTACATTCCACAGACACGTAAAGAGATTCCCGACACTCACACGGAACCACAAAAGGCCTCGAGAGCTAAAGCAGTCTCCAGTGAGAGAAGAAGCTGCGGCGACAAAGCCACCGCCACCGGACAGTGCAGTCCCGTCATCAATGGCGGAACAGGAGAGAACCAGAGCTACACCGGGATGGAAAAACAACAATCTCGTCAATGAATTGTGCTGGGAAAACCAGAAGTCCACATACACAGAGTTAAAATGGACCGTTTTCTCATGGTATGGACAAAAATTAGCTCAAAGGCACCAGCTCTTATTATTTCCTTTTACTTTTTTTGTGGTGCTGGGGTAAACCCAAAGCTTCAGACAACCATAAAGCCTAACACAATTAGAATATAATTCACAGTTTCCCCCAGCCCTTCCCTCCCTCCAAACTCGCCCATGTACCCCCTCTTTCTCTCTTTCAAATTCAAAGGCTATTTTTAAATTGTAGTTACATACACATATATGCACACACACGCATAGTTGTATATTCCTAAATATGCAAATTACAACCTGTTCAGTTAATATACTGTTATGTTATAGAGAGAGATATAGAATGATGTAATTATATTAGAATATAAAAAATGTTAAAAAGTATAAAACCTCAAACTATAAAACAATGATAGAGAAAGATGGGAAAACACTTCTCAACGCTGGTTAGAGCAAAGCTGTCTCGGGCCCAGTCCCAGGCGCAGACCCACAGTTAGGGTTTGATTGGCAGGAGACTGATCAGATCAGGAGTGCTCTGAGCTGATGAATGAATGAATTCCTTAGGGACACACAGCACGACAGGAAGAAGCTGAGGCCCAGTTAGAGGAAAGAGGTCACTGGAGTCACATCCCTGGAGCACTATTATGTCCTGCCTCTCCTCTCCTGTTGATTCCTGTCTACTATGGTGTGAGCCATCTCTGCCACACTCTCCTGCTACAGATCACAGCAAGGGATCCAACCAGCTACGGCATGTCTGATTGCTTATGATGCGCACCTGAGGAGTCCTGAAGGAATGAAAACACCTGAGCTCAGATGCTCGCTGTTCCACCGTTGATGGCGAGTATGCTGCTTGCTGTGATGGTGGCTCCCTCTGCGGAGGTCTGGCTGAGTTTACACGTATGAGGTTGCCTCCTTGTATTCTGTGCTGAGCCACCCAGTAGGTGTGCTAGTAGAAATGGAGCCTGCAACATGGGGCCCAACATCACGCTAGCTAATCCAACATGGAGACAAGGAAGAAAAAGAAACTGCAGACCTCACAGAGTCTGGTAAAGTATGCTCAGGGAAGCTACCAGAGGATAGAGACTAAGGTATTAATGGAAGGCTCCTGAAGAGGAGAGACAGAAAGGAAAGAAGCCTCTATGAAGAGAAAAGGCTGTGAAATTAATAAATAAATGAGGAAAAAAGCTCTGAGGTGAGAGCCACAGAGTGGAGGCCCTTAGAGAATTCAGCTGGGAGCAGGAAGAAGCAAGGTTCTGTTTGTCCTGATCATGGAGCGGATGCTCCCTTCTGCTGTTGGTGGTAGCATACTGTTTCACAAACTGAGTTTTCTGATAACTGCGTTGTATGTGTGTGAAGCTCAAGATGTCGTGTTTGAAGTCTATGGAAGGGGTATGTTTCCCCTTAGTGGGGGTGAAAAAGGATACAAACTGCCAGTACTTCAGATATTCTTCCCACAGGCCCAGGATCCCTTGCTGTTGTGGAAGCTGCAGCTTGGAGCCAAAAAAGCTGCTTAGTTAAACTGACCAGTTTTTTTTTTCCCCCTGCAAACCTGTCTACAAGAGGTCCTGACAAGACACATCTGCTATGGTGATGAGAGCTCCACCCACGAGGGAACCCTTACTGCAGAAAAGGGACCAGTTATTCCAGCAAACCAGACTCTATCTTAAAACCTGGAAAGTGTTTCCTCAGGGTCAGCACACAGAACCTGTCTTCTAGAACTGGTGAGGTATCTTGTGGTAGCAGCCAAACTTGGTATTGTAAAAGTTGCTCAGCTGATGCTGGTTTTGAAGGCATGAAGGGGTCATGGGGAGGAACTGAGGCTTGGTACTATGAGAGGCCAAGAGAGGCCATTGGTAAAAGTGCAGCCTCAGTAGCAGTTGAAGGCCCAGAATGAAGGGGGTCACGCAGAGAAGTTGAGGCCTTGCACCATGAAAAGAGTCCAGGAGAGACTATTGGTGAAAGTGCAGCCCGGTTTCAGCAGAAGACCCCAGTGTTCTGAAGATGCCAATACCATGGGACGACCACCAAGAACAGCAGCAGTGGAGTGGAGCCAGCCAGAACCTGGAGGGCAAACTGTGTATGTTGCAGAGGGCAGAGCCAGAGACGTGATCCAAGCCCTTTGGAGGAGCCCAGAAGGTCGTGAGTGAATTTCAGATAATTGGACATTGATAATGTTTTCCTGCTGTCCACAGACACTGTGAAAAGGTTGATAGATGTTTGGTTTCGTCTGGTCCCGGGCACTAGAAGCCTCATGTCTGTTTCCCTTGTAAATAGTTTTGCTGGTGTAGTGTTAAACTGTTGTAAAGGTAAAGCAAATTTTTTTCTTATACAGAAAAGAGGAAATATTGGGGAAGTTTATTTTCAGTTATGTTTGAAACTGTTTTATGCACTGTTGGGCGAGGGGCTGCCTAGGTTCTTGGCGTTTTGTATTGTCTGCAGGTGTTGGGTTTATGTGGGGGATGTTTGATTGCTTATGATCTGCACCTGGGGAGTTCTGAATGAATAACAACACCTGAGCTCAGACGCTTGGGGTTCCACAATCAATAGAGTTTGGCACAGGCCAGGACGGTAGTTCCCTCCGCTGAGGTCTGGCAGGGTTAGCAGTTGTGAAATGTGCCTCCTTGTCTCCTTGCTGAGTCATTGCAGCAATGTACTGCTACCCTCAGGGCCTTGCACATGCCGGGCAGCTCTGTCTCTGAGCCAGACCAGCAGCACATGGAAATATTACGAATTCCTTTGAATGGGATTTCCAAAATGCAACCATATTTCGTATAGTGTTGCAGGAAACACATGCACACACACACACACACTCACACACACACCCAAATGCACATACCTACATGCATACATATGTCGTCCCCCCCACTACACATATATACATCCAATTGTGTTCCTTCATGTGATCGTTGCTTTGCTGGTAGGAACATTTTCATCAGCTTCCACAGACCTATCATTCATCTCTTCCTATCGCTTAGCCGTTTTAATAAACGCTTGCATCGTCCCTGATCCCTTAACCTGCTCTAACCACAGCGAGCCTCAGAACTCTGTCCTTCCATTCAGATTTCTGGGAAGATGACGGTTTTCAGTAGGTTGAGCTGCTCCCTGAGATTTTCAGTCGTGTGCTCACTTTGTCTCTTCAAAGCTGTGTTTTCTTTCTTTTTTCTCTGCTATATCACCTGCTTTCTAAAATTTTCCATGAAACATTTTTACAACCTCCCCCCCACAAAAACCAAAAAAACCCAAACTGCATGTTATTGGGGAAAACACGAGGCAACGAGGCTAACCAGACAGTTAAAAGAAAACCAACCAGGCAAGGACCTAGGGATCACACCGATGGCCAATCCCATCACTCAGGTCAAAACAATATATACGTTAGCACGAACTGGCTATTTGGGTCTGGGTCACAGATACAGTGGGGTCATGATCTGCTTTCTGTCTCTAAGCTGCCACCCTTGGGTCTGAAAATGAACCCTTTATTCCCGGGCACCCACACTGCTGAGATTGAAAGTGAACCTGCATGTTATGGTTCCTTCCTAGCATGTCTCAAGGCATGGATACCATTCTGTTACATCTGACAAAATCCCCACAGCTCTTCTCCGCCTTTCACTGCCAGTCTGCCAGTATCAAAGACCGGCTCTGCCAGCTTCTTCCTCCCATGAAGACTCCATTTCTTGATTCCTACCTTAACCATTATTTCCACCAAGGTTTCCAGGAATAAGTTCTACTTTTCTTGATGAAGAAAACCCAAAGTGTGGAGACTACTAAACTCATCGGCAGAGACCGTGATGGGAAATCAGTCTCTTCTTGTCCTGTTTTAAGTTACGTAAGAAGATATAACACAGAGGTGAAGAGGGCTCAAGAAATAAAATCATTGTTATTTACTAAGCGAAGAAGAGTAATTTGTTAAAATTTCATATCGCACCAGCAGTTAACATCTGTGTATTGGAGATGAACACACATACACGTATAGGTACGTATATGTGTGGATATGTGACCCCTACCTCCCTCCATCTCCCAAGTGCTAGGATTACATGGCCACTGTGTGTGGCTTCAAGACTTCATTAAAAATAATGTTAAAATTAATGAAAATAAAACTTTGGGGAAAAGTCAGTTTGTTAGAAGTCTATGGCTCTAGCCATAAATCTTAGACATTTCTCATTTTTTTAAATACTAGAAAACAATTTAAGATTTGACTGAAGGGCCTAAAAAGTTTTTTTCCCCCTCTGTAGAAGTGAGAGGATAAAGGGCTCGAAAAGGACAGAACCATTTGGTCTTCCCTCTGTGATATCATCTCAAACACAGAAAAAAAATCCAAATGGGAGCTCAGCAAGTCATGTGTGAAGAAAAAGAGTCAAAGCAACTCCGTAAAAACATTCAGGGCACTGACAGTCCGTTTTTTTTGGGGGGTTTTTTTTTTTTTTGTTAGGGGCCTGCGTCTTCCTTTGTTCAAATATTTGCAGCGGAGAAGGGAGCTCTGCAGCCAAGAAACAATTCCCATAATGCACTCTGCTCTGCTCCATCTGAGGTCTCTGCTCATTAAGGATACCTATGTCTTCCCTCTTGTTTTTTAAGAGGGCAGAACGCAGTAATAACTCAAATGCCCAGGCCGCTCCCCAGACATCATCCTTCTAACAGTCAAGGAGCTGATTCAAGATCAAAGGTCAGGCTGCGTCCGTTCGCCAGCTGGCAGCGAGCTCCAAGGGAGCCGCGAAGCGTGCGGGTTCCTCGGGATGCTCTTCACAGAGCGCGGGCGGCCTCCCCACAGACACCCCAAAACACTCATCTGCCTCATCTTGGCGGGTCGGAGGGCTCCCGCAGAGCTGCACACGCTGTGATCCCAGTTCACGGAGGCTGACTTTATTTTAGACCAATACAATAACTCTGGAGAGTGGATAAAAAGTTTCTGTTGAGGATAAACACTGTCTGCCCTGTGGCTCAGAACTCGCCGTGTGCTGAGTAAGAGGTGAGTACCTGGAGCTGGGGTTGAGGGAGCAGCAGCAGCTAGCTGTACTCTCTGGAGCCGCACGACGACTTCCAACCCGGGAACTCGTAATCGGGAATATTTTCTGGTGAGTTATTTTCCTCTCTTTGAACTTCTTTAGATTTTGTGTACTGTCCCTGTCCCACGGCCAGAATTTGGCTGTTTTCCCCTTCCTAAGTGGCTAAACTGAGATACTGTGCATTAGAAATGGGAAGTGACAAGATATGACCAAGGCATTGGAAATCAATCCAAACTAAATGTGCTTCTTAACTATAAGTGAACAGTTGAAAACACTTCTCTTTTATAGCCGTGGAGATAAATACTCTGTTTTTATTAGGAAAAAATTGCTTTGGACTGAATAAAGTCATTTGATTAACAAGTCAAAGCAGATGGTTTATCGATGTTTCAGAAAGGAGTTTACAAGGTCTAGGGGGAAAAACAGACTGGGCTCCGAATTAACAAATTACCCTGCTGTATGGGACATTGACAGTTCACTGCTAATAGATTTATGGGCTACTGCTGGGTGTTTCATCCCCATTTGGTTTGTTACAATAAAATATTGTGGCACAAGTAACCCATGGCCTTATTGCAATCTACTACCCTGACCTCTGACCCCAAGGACCCCACTGTGAAACTGGGTATTAGGTTTTTAATTTGTCTTAATCTAACAGGATCAGCACCAGTTTTGTGTGGCTGATTTTGATGAGTCAATTCAGTGTAACTGACACATGGCATTCTGCCTTTGGGTGTGCTAGGTTCAGTCAGTCTAGTTCCCAGGGACAAGAGAGTCAGATGTTGAAACCCAGAAGTCATTGGTGAAATGGCACACAGTTCAAGCCCAGAGCGTGCACAGAGACTGCTCTTACTCACCTCAGAAGGCAATATTTCTTGGGAAATTTCAGAATCTTTGTATTTGTAAATTGATCTCAATTTTTTTTCTAAATGTTTACCTCTTATCAGTTCAGATCTGCTTGGATATTTGGTATTGCCTGTGTGTGTGTGTGAAATGTATATATGTGTGTGTATGTGCATGTGTATGTGTGATGTGTGTGATGTGTGTGTGTATGTGTGTGTGTGTGATATGTGTGTGTGTGTGTGTGATATGTGTGTGTGTGTGTGTGAGGTGTGTGTGTGTGTGTGATATGTGTGTGTGTGTGTGTGATATGTGTGTGTGTGTGTGTGAGGTGTGTGTGTATATGTTTGTGATGTGTGTATGTGTGTGTGTGTGTGATATGTGTGTGTGTGTGTGTGAGGTGTGTGTGCACCTGCACATGTGTGATGTGCGTGTGTGATATGCATGTGTGTGTGTGTGTGTGAGGTGTGTGTGCACCTGCACGTGTGAGGTATGTGTGTGATATGCATGTGTGTGTATATATGTGTAATATGTGTGCGTGTGCGTATCACTGTGTGCATATGGAGGTCAGAGGACAGCTTTGTGGAGTCTGTACCTTCCTTCCGTATGGATGGGGATGAGAGCCAGAGGGTTTACACAGCAAGCACGTCACTCACCGAGCCCTGTTATCTGCTCTAGTACTGTATATTCGTGTAACTTTTGCAAAGATTTAAATTTATGAGCCTGTGTGTGCATCTGCATGTATATACGCCCTTGTGGGGGGAGTGCCTGCGGAGGCCAGAGGGGGCACTGGACCCGCCGAAGCAGGACTAGTCGGACTTTTTTTTTTTAGCTCTGTCTCCTAATAAGATTTCCCCCTCCCCTGTTCTTCACTTGGGATAGCTTACAGGGGTTTTTACTCTGGAGGTTTATTTTGTTGTTTCCAGTGCTGGAGACTTAGCCGTGCACTTGGGCATGCAAGAAATCTTCTATGTAGCGCAAGCCCATGTCTGGCCACATGTTGGTCTTACGCCGTAGTTCTAGGTTTAGCGTGTCTTCCACAAATCCACTTCCTCAAGTGCTGAGGTGGGTAGCCTCCTCCGAGAAGCCACAGGGTTGGCTCATGCTCAGTTTCTGTGCTGATCTGGCTACACAGAGCCTGGGTCAGCTGGAAGCGTCATCTGTGGCACTGGAGAATGCTTCCCTTAGACGGCGTCGAGCACTCCGAGGGGCCTGATGATCATGAACCAGTGGTCCCATCTTCTGCTGATGTTTTGTGTGTGGCAAATGACCGAGAAGCCGGTTTTCTCAGATTCTGACTTAGCGTATGGAAAAGGAGGAAGGGGAAATGGATCTTTTCCATCCTTCAAAGCTAATTTGGGATCCGTCCTCACCTGCTTGAAGGCAAAACTAGCCAGTGAGACATGATCTGCCAGTAAGGGAAGTTGCAATTAAAACGATGAATTGATTTTTCTTCAGTCTCAGATTTCTGTGATTGTGTAAACGCAGAGCTGAGAAAGTGCAGAATCTGGCTCTTGAACCCAGCACAGAACAAAGGCCTGCATCATCAGCGACTTCTGGGCTGAGTTCCGAACCAGATCACAGATCACTTTCCAAGTTTGGGACCTCAGGGTCTTCTTCCTCCTCATCCTCCCCCTCTTCTTCCTCTCCCTCATCTTCCTCTTCCTCCTCTACATCCTCCTCCTCCTCCCCCTCCTCTACTACCTCTTCTTCCCCAGGTTTTTCTCTTGTGCCTGCTAGATCTACTAATACAGGTGACAGATAACCTGGGACTGAAATGAAAAAGCAGCACTCAGGCGCTCACATGACAAATGGCAGCCATTTTTCAGAAAGCCAGGGAGCTAATGGTGTTCCAAATGTGTTGGATGTTCTAAAGAACATGAATAAGGTCAAACTTCAGATGGAAAAGTCACCAGGTGGTAGACCTATTCAAAAGAGGAAAGGCAGGGTTCACAAGGGATCCAGTGTCTTTAATATCCAGCACACTTAAGCAGAAGTTTGCATCTCAAGATGATTCTTTTGTCAAACAAAATAGGTTTTGGCAGTGCCTTCCATTTTCTAGCCCATAAACTTCAAGGTTTTGATGTCACATTTCCCCAACAGGAAGCCAGTGATCTATGGGAAGAACTGATATTATAAAGGCAGTTATCCAAGATATAAGAAGCAAAAGCTGCACCTATACTTGGAAGGACAGATCCAGAAAGGTGCTGTGGTATTCTTCATTGCCTTTCAGAGAATCACAAAGTCCATTGCAGTGATTAAGCCTGGGACAGACCTGTGCCCAGCCGATGGAAGACGTTTAAGAATACTTGTCCCTGGTTCTGGAAGATCTGCAGTTAACTGGCTGGTGTATAGATTCCTTCCTTCGCACTAGTACTACTGACAATGGCGTACACGCTCCAGTGATTTCCCTAAACAATGCTGGCTTCCTACCTAAGCTCCTCTGAATCTTGTAAGTCAGTTTGCTATGGTTTATTTGGCCTTCCGCAACTTGGGGATTTTCAATGAGCAAAATATGATAATTTTTTCACTTAAGTTAGTCATAGTTTTAGTTATATAGGATTGAACTTCCTAAAACTTCCTGAAGTGATAAATTATTTTGACTGCCAAGTGCTGCAAGTAGAAGCAAACTCGTGCTAAGTTTTATCCACGTGGGCTTCTTTGTACACACGCCTGACATGTTTTCTTTACACTCTATTACATTTGCATCACATTTATTGTGAATATTGTACA
>JAMJFZ010003161.1:3675000-3935000 GCA_026225945.1 Cricetomys ansorgei
ATACAATCCAACACCGAGTCTGTGGAAAATATGCAAGCCCCGTTGATTTGTATTCAACTGACTATGAAAAAACATTCCCAGCTAATTACCAGCAGCTCTAATTTTTACTAAATTCATGTCAAGCTCCGTAGACTTCTCACAAGATCTAGGGTTTAATTTAGAATGGCAATTTAAAATGATAGCAATATCACCAAATATTTTGCAATGCATAATTATTATTTAACAGACTTATGTGACATTGACTAGTTCTCAAGAAAATAAGGTTATTATGGCCTGGCTTTGGTATGACAGTGTGTAATGACATCCAAGCCACACCACTTCATTTTGGTCCTACATTTCCTGATAACACCCAATGACAATGAATTCAGTACAAAAGGAAGAACTTAAATCTCAGCACACCACATTTTAGAATTTGATTAATGAGCCAGGAATAGAGAATACTGATATATGGCAAAAGAAATGATAACAGAAAAATAAGGAAGGGAGCTGAGTCCCATATGTCTTTGCTTTTTGTAGATATCTGAATTAAGCCAGGATCCTTTTAGGTTAATGGAACACACATCCTACATCCAAGTTCTATGGACTGTGTGGTTTGAATGAGAACGGCCACCATAGACTCATATTTGCTAATGCTTAGTCATCAGGGAGTGGCACTATTTGAGAAGGATTAGGAGGTGTGGCCTTGCTGGAGGAAGCTATCAGTGGGGGTGGGCTTTGGGGTTTCAGAAGCCCTAGGTCCAGGCACTCCCTGCCCCCACTGCCTATGGATCAGCACATGTCTCTTAGCTATTGCTCCAGCACCTGCGTGCATGCCGCCTCGCAACCCACCATGATGATAATGAGGAGACCCTCTGAAACTGTAAGCACGCGCCCTATTAAATGTCTTTTATTAGAAGAGTTGTCTTGGTCGTGGTGTCCTCACAGCAACAGAACACTGACTAAGACACGCACAACGGAAATACTTGGCCCCTTTGAAAGTTCTTATTCGAATTCTATGGATGGATGGGGCAGCTCCGGGGGAAATGAACTGTGAAGCAGGAAGGAAACATCTTAGGGTTGGCATCCAGAGACGGCTTGGAGGTGCTCTGGAAATCTACGGGAAGACGAGTTTAAGAGACACTGAAGATTCTGCAATGCGCCTCTACAAATGTCAGGAAAATAACAGAACACCCGGCATGCTGGCTCATCCCACAAGGCCAGCACTTGGATACTGAGACAGGAGGATTACCATGAAGCTAGATTAGGCTACAGAGTGAGTTCCAGGCCACCATGGGGCTATAAAGAGTGAGACCTTGTATTTAAAAACAACAACAACAAAAAGGGTTAAAACCAGCCCAAAACAAAACAACCAAAAGGAATAATATTCAGTGACTGTGAATCACCACGAAAGAGTTAGAAAGATCTGGACGAGGCTCTTAAATGTCTCGGTGATTTTACATCTTTGGCATACTTGCTTTCTTCAATACGGTATATATGAAGTGGGTTGCAAAATAAGAGAATATGGAAGTCTCGTTCCACAATCAGGATATGTGAACGAGAGCAATAAAACATGAAAGCCACAATTAGGGTCATTTTATGATTATTTTAAATATCTGGTTGGTTTAATTCAAAATATGAAAAGGGGGCCATAAGCTCAGGTTGGGAAAATCTTAGGAAACCCAATACAGAGAGCACAACTGGGTAACTGGACAGGGAGACAGCAATAGAGAGCCAGAACCAGAATAGATTACACATTTATTAAAATGGAATAGTAATATCTTAAAAATATAAATTCCCGAAATAACTAGACAAAAAGAAGCAATAATTCCAACCTTAACTTTCACAGAGATGGTGAGAAAATATCCTCAATTATCTTCCAAGTGGTCCTTAGTAATGGTTTTCAGAATCCATGGCAAATCCACACGTGTGAATTACATAAATCCAGGTGATGATCAATGGGTCCTGATAAACCCATTACTTCATTACTCCCCAAAGCAGCGAAGGTAAAGCTGGTAAAGAAACAATTCTCACATGTCGGGAATATCAGGTTCATACTTACAGATCTTAGAAATCTTTAACTTTGCAGGAAGGACACAGGAGACTAAACCCGGGGCTGTCACGCATGCTAGTGCACCCTCTACCAGTGGACCTCAAACCCAGCCTCCTGAGTTGTAAACTCCTTGGAATTTTGAGCATGGTAGACATTTACTCTCTCCCACCAAGCATTTTTACTGTTACTTGTGAAAGTTAAATAGCATGTTAGTTGAGCCACAAGTGTGGCAATTATGGTAGCATAATTTGTGTTTCTGTCACAATAATGATTCTAGTTAAGACTCTGTGTGTTATTCTCAGAATGAAACATAACATAATATGTCAATCTACATCAAAAACCAATACTCAAGTCTAAAACATCTAGGTATATTGTAGAACTATTTGAACTAAATCATACCAACTTTTTCGTAGATTTTAATTTCTAAGTCACATGCATGTGTGTACGTGTGCATGTGAGAGTGTGTCTGTGTATGTGTGTGTGAGTATGTCTGTGTCTGTGTGTGTGTCTCCTTGTGTGTGTGTTCACTGTGGTCAGGACTAAACTTTAATGACTTTGCTGACCATCCTTACTATGATAGTAGCTGAAGAAAATGCTCCTCGTCCTTATGCACACTGTGAAGAATCAGAGCTCCTCTCTATGGTAGCAGATATGCTGGAAATAAACACACGCTACATTTAGTCACGAATTAACTTGGCCTTCACAAGTATAAAATGTTTTAAAAACAAACCTTATTGCTAGGTGCTAAAGTTATATGGTATTACTTCAATTCACACCTTTAGAAGAATCAATACATCACAAGTGATGACAGCTGGGATAAACCAAAAAGGATAATGAAAAGCGACCATGAGAGCCCAGTTTCAGATGAATGAGACTCACAGGGAAACCTGGAGAGTTCTCAGAGGAGGACTTCAGCTTACAGCAGGGACAGCTAAGAGGAATAGGCCCAACACTCCTCACTGGGGAAGAAATTACAGCCCAAGTCTCTATGGTACTTACATTCAGAGGTGCAGCTCCCAAGTGCAGAAGCAAATTAGAAACCCCGTCTGCCACAATATAAAGACTAAAGTCCAGGACAGCAATCTTCAGGATGAAACAAACTAACAAAATCGTAATATAAAAGCAAAACAAAAGCAATGTAATTTGATAATTACAATGTAATTTGTCAATACTGCTTTGCTTTCCCAGCGTTGGGATGGAACCCTAGGCCTTGTGTACACTAGGCAGGCACTCTGCCTCTAAGGTGCAACCAGCACTCACGCTTGTGTTGTATGGTGACAAGTATTTTGTTGCTCAGGTTATTGTTTTAAAATCTCTTACAAAAATTAAAATCATTTGGTGAAAATGCAGGCAGTCAATGAGGGCAAGAGTTCATGGGTCCCATTTCCATAAAGAGTATATAGGAATCAATTTAAATGAAAGACAGCAGCTGTACACCTGAAGTCAGGAGCCTTTCTGTGCTACAAATAGTCAAAATTATTGGATGTTTGGGCTACCGTGTAGAAAGTTTATGAGATGGAGATGTTGCTCAGTTGGTAGGATGGTTATCTAGCATGCACAGAGCCTTGAGTTTGATCCTGAGGTCCACATGAGCTAGGCATGGTAGTGAACATCTGTAAACTTAGAACACGGTAGCTAGAAGCAGGAAGAACAAGAGTTCAAGGTTAGCCTCAGTGTGTAGTAAGTTCTAGGAAATCCTGGCTTACACTAGGAACTGTCTTTAAAGGCAGGGGGCATGTTAGGTTTCAAAGAACTCAAGGTCTAGTGAAGGGTGCTGGCTAAGGAATGGGTGCAGATGCTCAAAACCTAAATAAAACCAGGAACTGGCCACTAATGACACTGACGATGATGGTATTCAGGAACAGATGGCTTTCCAAACAAATTAAGTTCTAGGTGAGCAAAATTCAACGTCTAGTTCAGTTCTAGACTGGATTCTTCTGTGAGTTTTAGTCAGTGGATGTGAACAGTTTGCTGTTTATTACTAAAGTAGCTGTATAAATGGCAGTTATGGTTCTGACAGATGGGTGACCGGCAAATTATGACGGGGTTACCTCAAGGAAAATAAAGAAGGCAGTCTCTTGGGGTTTGCTATGAAAACGTCTAAGAACGTGAACACTCTGAGCGATTGCAGACGGAGGACCGTCAGACTCCTTTTACTACGTATTGCAAAGTTCTGCGAGGAATGAATGATCAGCACGTGTCACCTCAGTCTCTCTACTCTTCTTGTGCAAACGGCTCAGCGTTCTACGGAAGTAGACACCAAGTTGTATGCGAACGGATGATTTAATAACCTTGGAAATCAGAGCACGAGGCAGCAGGGAAGTTTTCCTGACTTGTTGCATATTAGATGCGATTTGTTACATTTTTATAGAAGACAGACACATATTTTTTTTAAATTTAAAATTTTTTTGTGATTCTGAAACAATCAAATCACCAATGGTCTGTACGGGTGTGCCAGCAGGCAAGGGATGGACAGCAAATATCCTCAGAGGCCCTGGACAGACATGGTTAGGGCTGCGGAGACAGCTCGGTAGGTAAGAGCGTGCACTGCAAAAGCGTGAGGACCTGAGCTTTAATTCCCTGCCTGCAGTGGATGCTGGGTGTTTTGCTGCTGTAAGTTCAGTGCTGGGGCCCAGATCTTGAAGGCCAGCTCACCCCGATTATCAGTGAGCTCTTGGTCCAGAGAGCCCCTATCTCGGAACAGAAGGTGGGATGCGATGCGGAAGATACCAACACTGACGTCTGGGCTGCCCGTGGGAGTGTACCTGCATAACCATGTGCACACACATGTACCTCCCACACAAAGAGACACGGCTGGGCGAAGTCCTCCCTCTAATGCAGGGGTCTCATTTCTTAAATACAAGCTGTGTGTATTTTATTAGCACCCCTCTCCTAACCAGGTACTCCTTCGCCATCCAGGCCTATAACCTTGGGCCAGATGTGTTCCTTCTCCTTCAGCAATGCTCAGGCATCTGCTACTAGTTGACATTTACTGAGCCAAATAATCAGTAACTTTATCTCCAATTGCTCTAGATTTAGTTTCTTCTTTTTTTCTTGTTAAAACATTTTTAAAAGAAGCATTCTTAAACCATAAAATATAGACTTTTTCTCATGTTGAGGTAACATTTTAAAACTCTACTATTTAACGTTTAATCAGTACAGCGGTCACCTGTACACAGGGTAAAGGTTTACACTATGGCCACTAGGACGTGGACTACAAATGCCTACCTGTAGTTGTTTCTTGTAGTTCTTACTCAGCTGCGTCTCGGTCCGAGCATACTTCCCAGGTGTGCTTCGTGTTAATGCTCTTTGTTCTACGGCTGCTGGTGGGGTGGGGGCACGTGTCTGCGGCCCGGAATACAGACATGGGTGAAGCCAGGGCAGTGTTAGCAACTGCTGAAGCTCGTAAGGAATGTAAATAAAAATAAAGAACACTAAGAACTAATTAGTTTGCAGGCTCCACTGAAAAGGAGCGCAGAGGGTAAGGAGGTTGGCGAGGTGCGAGTGAGCTGCGTGTCTGAGGCAGGGAGGGTCACCTACATCAGTTATGAATGGGAAGATGTGTAAACCGCCCCGTACAATTTGCTGAAGATGAATATACTTGTCTGCAGTGTTCGGGGCTTCATCATTTTTATTACTGCCTCTACTTTGCTGGCGGCGCTTCGGTACCAACCTGACATAAAATGAGCTCTGTCTTCCAGATGTCCTTTTTGCCAGCAGTTTGAGGGACAGAGTTCTTCCTGTGATGTGCGGTGGACGCAGTCATGATCTCCCGAGTCGCCACGTCATAAATCCCTCTCCACTTTGTTATTCATTTGCACCCGTAGGTCTTTCCGACCGTTCGATGACTTTCAGATCTCAGTCCCCTGGAATTCCCATTTTCTTTTATTGCTTTTCTCTAATGCAGCGGCTGCTGTTTGGGAGGAGCAGGCTCTCACCCTGCTGCTCCCATCCGTCCTTCTGCCTCCCCTGTGTGGCTCCAATGCCCTTTGTACCTGTGTCACCTCCGAGCCTAACAGCATCTGTGAGTTCCATTAACATGCTTCTTCCTCCGCTCTCCACACCGTTAATGCAGCAGCCGCGTAAGACAGGACGCGACACCGAGGCACGTTCCCCGACTTGACACGTTGCCGTTTATCGTTTATCGATATTTCTTATGGTTCTCTAGCCAGTGTTGAGTCCATGCGACTCTGCCTACATCCAGGATGATTTGAATTACCTGTGCGCAGATGTCAGGAGGCACTGCGTCAAATGCTTCACTGAATTTGAGAAACACTACATCCACCATAGCTTTTGGTTTACAGATATTAATTGCATCTAAAAACCTTACAGTTTCAGGTGGTTTACAATTCTGGTCACTTCTGTATATTTATTCCTCTTTTAATATTTGTACCAATATTTGTATTTGTGAATACAAATACAATTATGATCTTATCTTTTCTGCATTTCTTAGAACATGCACACGCACACACACACAGACACACACAGTCACACACTCACAGACACACACATACACACACGGACACACACAGATACACACACAGATATGCAAACAAAGACACACATTCACAGACACACACATGCACACAGACAGACGTACACACACAGACACACACGCTCACGTAGAGGCAGAGGTGGCCTCAGGTTTTATACCCCAGAAGCTATCCACCTTGGCTTTTGAGACGGGGTCTTTCACTGAGGCCTGGGGCTCACTGGTTAGGCTAGGTTGGCTGGCCAGTGAACTCCAGGTTCTCCCTGGGCCTGCATCCCCAGTGCTGGGACTACAAGCACACACCACAATGCCTGGCGCTAGGCACCGAACTCTGGTCCTCCTCATACTTCCATGGCGAGCACCATCCCTCGGAGACATCTTTTTTAACTTTGTAATTATTTCATATTTGCAGAAAAGTTACAAAGACAGCAGAGTTCCCTCATCCCTTCCTGCCATTTCCTCTAGTGTTAGTATCGTACAGAACTGGTGTCAATTTGTGAAAATCAAGGCGTTAGAAGAACGATAGAGCACTATTAACTAGAGACATCTTCGCGTTCCCCCGTTTCCTTTCCACTTCCGTGCCATCACAGAGTCGCCTTGTCTGCCTGGTCCCCAAGATCTTTAACATGCTCTCAGTTTCCCTTTTTATTACTTCAGTAGATTGATTACTCGTGCTTCCCTCAAAATCCGTATGTTGGAGTCTAATCCCCGTGGAATCTGGAGGGTAGATCAGGTCATGAGGACAGCCTTCATGGATGGGAGCAGCCCTCTTTTAAAAACAGGCCTCAGAAAACTCCTTTACCCTCTTCAGTCAAATGAGGTCATAACAAGACAGCCTAAGAGCCAGGAAACAGGCCACCATCAGCTGCTGAATCAGGGCCTCAACCATGAACTTCTCAAACTAAGGAGCATAAAGAAATACATGTTTATAAGCACCCACTGTGTGGAGCTGCCATACTCGGTGGCGGCCCCCCAAAGACCAAGACGATGACCTTGGCAGTTCTGAAGAGCGCTAGTCAGGTCTGTCCATGTGTACACGTAATGGGATGGTTGTGGGGACAGTACCACAAAGGCATGCCAGCCAACCACTGCCCCACCCTGGAGGGCGTGGCATTAACACAACCGCTGCCAGTGATGTATTTTGGGCCCTTGGGTTGGTGACATGTCTGTTTCCCATTTCCATACTCCATTCCATTCTGTAACACCCTCAGTGGCTGCTATTACAAGACAGCCAAGAGGGCAAAACCTGGTTTCTGGAGCATCTGTAATCTCAGCACTCCTGGGTGAGATGGGAGGCGGAGACAGAAGGGCACACAGAAACTCGTGGGCAATCTCATCTACAGAGGTGTGTTAGCCATGGTCACGTCGTTTCGTGAAGTTCCTGCATTTTGGTTAAACAATGACAATTCTTGGAACTTAAGCTGGTTTTCTATGTTCTTTTCCTCCTGCCCACCAATCCCCAGCAGCAGCAGCCATGAGAGGTGTTCATCGGCCACCTAACGTAAGTTACTTCACCACGCCCCCTACCACTAACTGCCCCTAGCAATGGCCACCACAGGGCAAAAGGGGAAACATCTCAGTATTGCAGAAGTTTATTTTTAGTTCTCTATAACATTGTTTTGCTTACTGTTGGGTGAGGGGCTGCCTAAGTCTTGCCTAAGCGTTGTCTGCAGGTGTGGGTTTCTGTGGGGGACGTTTGATTGCTTATGGTCTGCACCTGAGGAGTTCTGAATGAAACACCTGAGCTGAGATGCTCAGGGTTCCACCGTGGTGGAGTATGCCGCCTGCCGTGACGGTGGTCCCCTCTGCTGAGGCCTGCCAGGGATCACACCTAGGATTGTGCTTCCTTGCCTTCTTTGGTGAGTCGCCCAGTAGGTGTACTGCTACGTTGCAGACCCCTGTCCCTTACCTTTCCTGCCCTGTGTCTACCCTGCCCATATGTGGACGCCAACCAGAGACGAGCCTAAACAGTCTTGTCCTGAATAAAGCCTGTGCTACCATTGAGTCATTCACTTCCCTGTCTGTCTTCCCTTCTCTCTGACCTGACATGGAGAACAACAGAAGAAAGACCCTGTCACAAGCAAATTAGAAACCAGTGATTAACACGGGACCAGTGGTTCTCGACTTCCTAACGCTGAGACCCTTTGATACAGCTCCCCATGTTGTGGTGACCCCCAGCCATAAAATTTATTTCTGTTGCTACTTCATAACTGTAATTTTGCTGCTGTTGTGAATCGTAATGTGAATATCTGATATGCAGATGGTCTTAGGCAACCCCTGTGAAAGGGTCGTTTGACCTCCAAAGGGGCTGCAGCCCACAGGTGGAGAACAGCTGCTCTAGGGTGTTCTATGACCTCTACATGTGTGCACAGTGGCACACAAATGCCTGGACTCCCTTCCCCCCCGCACCTCACACACACACACACACATGTAGATTATATATACACACACAAAGAAAATACCAGAATGAAGCCAAATATTTTATGTGCTCATTTAAAAACATAAATGATAAATACTGCTTTAGTTACTTCTGGCTTTCATAAATTCATTAAATTAGATAACTCTCCCTACAACAACAACTATACACTCTAAAGTATAAGAAAATACTTGAAAACATTATTTAGCAATCAAAAAGCAGTCAGAAGATGCCAGCAGATGACATCTGTGTCTCTGATTTTTTCTAGCAGGTTATTTTCTGGTCTGCATGGTGCGCAGGAAACAGAATTTACACAAGAAACAGCAGTAGGTGTGTGAGTCAGAACCTGCAGCGTCCGGCTGCTGAGATGGCTGGAGATTGAAGCAGGAACTCTCTAAAGGCGACTCAAAGAGCAGGGAAGAAGAAGGATGGCTTCAGGGTCCTTGGCAGATTCCTCAGCTGTGCGTATGAGGCTGAGATCTAAGAAATCTAGAAATAGCAGTAACTAGAAACTAGAAATAGCTAAGCAGAAACTTAGCAGCTTCTCGATGATGAATCTCACTGGAGAGTAAACGCTTTAAAGTTATGAATTACTAAGTTTTTCAGGCTTGTCAGAAACCCCAGAAGAAAGGTACCTTATTTCGGAGTTCCACGCCTAAGACAAAGGGAAAAACAAACAAAAACAATATCCAAAGGCTCAGAATCAAGATCTCCTGTGACATGTGCTAGAGACAATTCAAAGCACTCTTCAGAGGAACGTAACAGAACGGCAGATTTCCTAAGCGCATTGTTTACAGTAGTAATATATAATAAAAATTTTACAAGATGGGGAAGTGGCCACAAGGCCCCACCCAAAGGCAACTGATAGCACTGGGGGAGGGGCAGTTGGTTTTAAGAGTATGGCCCCCAGTAGGTTGACATGCTTCTGTGAAGACCACATACCCAGAGTATATGCGCAGCACAAAATTTACTTGATAGGTGGGTGATAGATAGATGACAGATAGCTGATAGATAGATGATAGATAGATAGATGATAGATAGATGATAGATAGATAGATAGATAGATGATAGATAGATAGATAGATGATAGATAGATGAGATAGATGATAGATAGATGATAGATGATAGATAGATAGATGATAGATAGATGATAGATAGATGATAGATAGATGATAGATAGATGATAGACAGATGATAGGTAGAGAGATAGATGATAGACAAATAGATGATAGATAGGTAGGTAGGTAGATAAATAGAAATGTTGGTAGGTAGGTAGGTAGGTAGATGATAGCCATGCCTGGCTCTCCTCTCTCTTCCGCAGGAGTAAGCATTCTCCTCAGTCTCACAGGTAAAGCTCGTTGGCTTCTTGGAGTTTGAATGCGCCATGCCCCTCGCAGGCTCCTGTGTCTGAACACTTGGTCTCCAGGTGGCTTGTTAGAGCACAGTTCCACTTCCTGGTCTCTCTCTGCTTCCTGTCCGCGGTGCAGTGTGACCAGCTGGACTCAGGCTGCCTGTGCCTCCCCCCACCGTGCCCGACTCCATCTCTTTGGAACTGTAAGGAGAACAAATCCTTCCTCCCTTAGGTTGCTTAGATACGGCATTGTGTTGTATAAAGTAACTAAGGCAGGGCTCTTCCTTATATTCTTTCACAAACATTTTATAAAATCACACTTGGTTCACTTGTTAATACTGCTAATCAATAAAGAAGGTAATCTGAACTGCAAGTGGAAATGTCTTTTTTACTGCTTTAAGTATGGGAGAAAAGTTGTGTATTTTAAAGTCAGGTATAATAATGCTGTAATTTTACTTTTGGCCCCTGGATAAAAACCATTTTCAGAAAACAGCTATAATTAGCATACAACTTACACCTGTGATCTGCCTTACGTAAACCTGATATTCATAGGTGTTTGCTATTTTTAGTTGTGATACTTCAAGAACTTTCTACCAGTAGCAGAAACAAACTAGCAGAAGCATTTTGTAATCAAAGTTTCTTAAAAACTGAGAAAAGAGCTGGAAGGTGGTGGTGCACGCTTTTAATCCCAGCACTCAGGAGGCAGAGGCAGGTGGATCACTGTGAGTTCAAGGCCAGCCTGGTCTAGAGAGTGAATTCCAGGACAGCCAGAGTTAACCTCAAAACAAAAACAAAACCAAAAACAAAAAACTCAACACAGAATAAAATTTGCGTTAGTCTGTCTGGGGGCAAAGAGTTAACTGATAATCACAGAGATTAAATGCATCATCAGAAATAACCTAAACCCCTGGCTTTAAGCCTCACCAACAAGACTACCTAAACAGGAGCTGAGCAAAGATGGCAACAATGGGCATGGTGGGGGAGAAAGACCGCAGGGCTCGGCCTGACACAAAGACACAAAGAACTACAGCAAGTACGGGTGCACTGAGCAGGAGAAGGAGTCTTCCCAAGGAAGAGCACACCAACTGCTCATCCATTACCAAACGGTCAGCCCTAACAACACACATACAAATAACATTACACAGATTGGGCAGGTTATAGTTAGGACAAAATACAAACTCATGCACACACACACACACACACACACACACACACTCACTCAATGTGTGCGCATGAACGTCACAACAACCCTTGAAAAAGAAAAGGCCTTAAATGTGACAGAGAACGAGGAAGGGGATATAGAAGGGTTTGGAGGGAGGAAAGGGAAGGAAAGGAAAGGGGGAATGATGTAATCATCTTGTAATCTAAAAAATAAAACAGCTAATAAAAGTGATGTTGAAGGAGGACGTTTTAAAATCCCGGGTAAAGTGTTTTTGTTATTTACATCAGGCATATGACATTTTGCTCGATGCTGTGCCTCCACTGTCTTAGCACAGCACGTCTCTAAGACTGACGCCCATTTAACAAATGAGGAAGCTGTTTATATAAGCTAATACAGCTAAATATTACTTCCAAGCAAGATCTTAAAAAAGTATTATTTTATTATTAACTTTACACAAAGATATCTTGAACTCATTGTTAACGGTATACCCGATAGTGTTAATTTCCTGGCATTGCCCTCAGATTTGAAAAATAATTTTAGCGGAAACATGAGATGATGCCAACCCAACCAACAGGACTAGTGACAGTGTTTTCTGCGTTCGGTAAGGAGCTTCTTAATCTACATGCCTATTTCAGTAGCAGAACGGATGATAAAGACCGTGCTGCAGGTTAGGAAGGTATGAATCAGTTTGTCAGGGCTGCACTTGCTGGGACACGTAGGAAGGTCACCTCTGACTAATGGGAATTCTCAAGCGTACTATCAGTTCTGTTCACAGAGGCTGTTAATCCTAATTGCAATTATAATATACTTAAGGGCTTACTTAGAAATCACCAATTACTAAAAATAAACAAATGTTTACAGACTACCTGACTAAGTACATTGTAGTACTGTGCTAGCTGAAAGAGACACAGAAGAAACATGAGCACTGGAGCGCTAGATGAGCCACGGACATGGGCGCTCACCTTGTAATTCTAGCACTTGGGAGGAGGCAGCAGGAAAATCAGGAGACCAAGGACAGCCTAGGCCGCGTAAGACCATGTCTAAAGATATGGTGTTGATATTTAGCAACAACAACAAAATCAAATGAGCAAACACAAGACAGGTCAGCTAGCCTCAAAGGGTACACACACGCTGTGGGTGTGGGGAGCAGATGAAGTCCTGAGTGAGCGGTTCTGTTGACATGAGTACAGCCATGCCAAGGCCCATGGTAATGGCAAAGCCTTTCTCCACACCAAGCACAAGTGTTTACCAATGTTGACCAATGTCTACAGACACTATCAACCGCAGGCTCCTTCTTCAGAGGACTGCAATCTGAAACTGCACCCCTTTGGAGACCCCCTGTCGACGTTAGCTAAACCTGCCTCCCCATTCAGCTGTCTACAATAAACATATCTCCTCATCAGACACATGGGATAACTGTGCTAAGTTTCTGGGCTGCTCCATCTCCACCTGAACCCACAGCCCACCGGGTCCCAGCTTTTCTGCACGTGCTCTGTTTGTCCTTTCTTCCTCCTCCTGCTGTGAGGTCAATCCCAGAGCCATTCAGCCTGTGGCGTAAGGAGATGAGAATAAATAGGTCCCATAAAACAATGAGATGCCAAACAAAGAAATGCAATAAACAGTTACAGTGGAAAAAGACATTCAGAAAGAGGGAAAAGTTACATAATCAGTAGATGACTGTATCATACAGGGCTATATTTTTAAAGGATGTTTTTAAATTGGCATTTTCTCCTAACTTCACAAAGTTAGTAGCAGCTGATCTTAACATGAAAAAAAATCTCTTTATTTGCTTGTCATATGCACTTCTTGTCTATATGCACACCACTTCTATGTATGTGTCTGTGATGGCCTAAAGAGAGCGTTGGATGCCCTGGATCTGGAGTTACAGGAAGTTGTGAGCCACTGAGAAGGTTCTAAGAGACAAACCTGGGTTCTCTGCGAGAGGTCCTAATAGCTGAGCTGTCTCTCCAGCTCCTAAAGTCTATTTTGCCATTATCAAAGTTGACAAATTCATTAAGTTTTTGCCAATACTGTGAGAGAATTTACAACACATATAAATACCCATTTATATAGAAATAACCTCCTCGTTTTATGTCAAGTAGGCAGAAGCAAAATTTGGTGTTTTAACACTCTTGAAATATTACGTAGCTCACAGAAGAAATCAGTAATTCACTCTACAGCAGCCACAAGAAACCTCTACCTCCAGACTCTGGGAGTGACACAACAGTTAGCCCTTTGTGCATGCTTCAAAGCGCACCCCTGTTGCAGCAGGTGTAACCATTCTTTCTTAGGGTTCCCTTCTCTGAGGTTCCAGATAGCTTGTCAAACACAGTCCCAAAATCCTAAACGGAAAATTTCAGAAAAACAATTCGTATAAACTGAACACTTAAAAAAAAAAAAAAAAAAAAGCAAAACCTAGCTCAGTGAAATATCACAGGATCGCACACAGGAAGTGAACCCTACCCTAGTCCAGTGTACGTACTCACACAGAATGTATCGCTTGCCTTTTGACCATTCAAGCATCTTAGTTGTCAGATTCGCTCTCCAATAAGAACTTGCCCAATTCAATGTGCTGAAGTCTTTGATCTATGTTTAAGAGTTTTATAGTTTTAGCTCTAAAATTTGGGTCTTTAGTCAGTTTTGAATTGGTTTCTGTATATGCTGTAAGAGTCTAAATTCATTTGTTTATGAATGGATCCTTCCTTCAGAAACATCTGTTGATAAGATTATCCTTGCCCAATCGAATGCACTGACAACTCTGAGATGGCTGGAGCACATCTGAAGATGAATTCCTCAGCTCTCAGATTTACTCTATCAAATTTTTCATTTATTCCCATGCCAGTCTTAAACTGTTTTGATAATGGTAGCTTTTAAGTAAGCTTTAAAACAAGAGAGCGTGTGCCCATCAAGTCTCTCCTTGCAAGAACGTTTTTAGTATTCTTGTCCTCTGAAATTACACCTACATTTCAGGGTAGTCTTAAACTTTTATGAAAAAACAGATATTGGGATTTCATTAGGTCTTGAAATAAATCTGTAAACAGTTTGTAGAATTATCTTAAAAAATCCTTTCCTATCCATTAAAATAGGATGTCTGTTCCTGTCTTAATCCAGGTCCTCTATAAGAGTAGTAAGTGCTCTTAATTACTGAGCCATCTCTCCAGAGCCAAGAATAGTATTTAGAATTATTTAAAATCTGTCTTCTTCACTCATCAGGGTTCAGTGTGGGGTAGTGTGTTCTTAAACTGAGGTCTAAAATTGGAACAAATAACATAAAAATTATGATGAAGTGCCATAAAAGACTCAGAGTCATATGCTTCACCCTGGGCTCACTGAAGAGGTTTTCAACAGTTTACATAACTGCCCTCATTCTACCTTTTAAGCATTTCTTACTCATTTCGTCCCCACTGCCCCTTTTCCAGTTCAGGACTGCTCCGTCTCTAGCCAGATGTGTACGCAGCAGGACTCCCTCGCCGTAGGACACTTCTAACTCTCAATTCAGCCTGGATACTACGGCCTTATTAATCTTAATAAAGCACAGCTTTATCCATTTAATGTGACGAGAGCTCACTGAGTACAAACTATGTATCTGGTGCTTTAGGGAAGTGTGTTCCAAATAGCTGTCAGAATTACTTAGTGAAGGGCATATTTTCAAAACCTATATTCTCCATCATTTATCCGAGCCTAAGACATGCGGACCCCGTGCTAAAGAGGGGTGTTTTCGCCAGTTCCTCTGAATTGCTACACTAACTCCTTTTGATAACTACCATCAGTAGCCTGAACCATACGAAGGCTTTCACATCCCTGAGTATTTTAGAATATTTTGGGGTTGTTGTTCTACAACCCCTAAAAGGAAGCTTTAAATCATGTGTGAATAGCACTAAACTCTACCTGCACTATTTTTCACTATTTATTTTAAAATCAGGAATGGCAAAATGACAGTAATAAAAACAACATTTATTAACAAAAGTTTATGCTTTAGTGCCAATTTTTGGTGAAATAAAAGCACTGACTGTTCCTGTAAGTGACCGACAGGTGGGTAGTTCCTACAATGCAGTGGAGTCACGCTGAGCAGACGCGGTTCACATCCTCAGCGGCAGGAAATAACGCAACGCAAGATTTCAGCACGCTGTTTAGAATAGAGCGCTGTTTAAAACCTAAGAGTCTTTCTCTGTTATTTATCATTTAGTAGTTCTGGCCTTCAGTTGACTGAAACTGCAAAAACGAAACTTTGGATAAAAAGAGACGATTGTAGTTGCATTTTTAAATAAAATATCTCAAAAAAATATGCTTTTAATAACAGAGTTCCTGGACCTCTTGGGTCTTTGTGAGAAAACTGATATGTCTCATATTTAGTATGGCACACTTCGACACAGTGGTCAATTAAAAAACATAATACGTAACCCAGTGGAGTCTGGGAATGTTCCTCTGGTCATTCCAAAACATACTTAACGTGCTCGATACCTGTCGTAAGTTATGATTCCGAATGAAGTAACATTTGATGATTTTTAAAACTAATATCTTAAAAGTCAAAACTAACTAACCTGTTTGGAATTTGTTTTATTTGTGTTTCTTTTATTGAGGGGGGACAACATTTAAATGTCTTTTGTCTAGACAAATATACGGACTTCTACAAACCCTAGCATTCTCTGTTACACTGATTTGGTATTTATGTTCTCTGTAGATCTAAATCTGAGATTCTGGCATCGGCGCGTGTTGCGTTAGGAGACTGAACTCAGGTCTCCCGAAGGCTAGGCAAACACTAGCAGCTATGTTCCCAGTTTGAAGATTTCCTAAGGATGACAAGTAACTTCCCTCAAACATCTCTGCTGTCTCACTGCCGTTGTCATGGGCTTCACTGTGTATGTGGATGCTTCGGCCCTAAAAAGGTGATCTACTTCAAGACAGGCCGGACAGAGGTGGTGCACGCCTTTAATCCCAGCACTTGGGAGGCAGAGGCAGGTGGATCTCTGCGAGTTCAAGGCCAGCCTGGTCTACAGAGTGAGTTCCAGGACAGCCAGAGTTACAATAGAGAAACCCTGTCTGGAAAAACCAAAAAAGATAAGGTGTTTAAAGAGATAGTTAAGTAGAAATGAGGTCTTTAATGTGCCCTTACCCAGTAAAATCACGACTATATAAGAACAGAAAATCTGGAGTCAGATGTGAATATGAGTGAAGGGAAGATGTACGAAGACAGAGAGACAGCACAGCTGGCTTCCAGCAGGGCCACAGCTCAGAAAGAAACCAGCCAGCCCTACGAACTCCGTGACCAGGATGTCTGTCCAGCCTCCAATATTATAAGAATATACATTTTTGTTCTTTGTTGCCAAGTCTGTGTTATTTTGTTAAGGTAACCCTAGCAAATTTACTATACCTACTAACCATATTAGCACTAATCAAATCTTGTTTACCACGTTCAAGCTACTCTGCAGGTGCAGTGGTGAATAAAAGTTCAAGCAGTTTAGCGTTTAGCAGTCAAAGCAAAAAATACTAATAAGCGAAAATCATTATAAGGCATAGAACATAAATACCAAATAAAAGGTGTCATTTTCATTCTCTACAGAGAGAAGTCTGTGGGCTGTCACGGAAGATTCAGATTTTGAGTCGGTGTTGGAGAGTAAGAGGGTTCAACAAGGTGGAGGAGAGAGAAAGAAAGGGTAGAAAGGCAAACATCTACTATAAGGGGAACTGTTTTCTTCGAAATATATGTAAGTTAGGTTTGAGTCATCTTTCTGTACTTTCTACTCTCTAAAATCATCATACACTTTAAAATTAATGTCCTGTGTCCTTCCAAAATTTAGACCTTTCTTCCCTTGTCAGATAAATAATAGTTTAACTGACTTTGTTGGTTTTAATAATGGCATCCAAGGATACTTTAGTTCACCATTAGATCCCTTGGGCTTCTGATGACTTGTTTTATCGTGAAATGGCCTGTGTAGGCAGTCAGCGGCTTGCAGAACCTTCTGTCTTCAGTTCTTGGGCATTTCATAATCTCTTGCCTATTTATCAAATCAAATCACATTACGGCTCTCATAACGTAGGTGCCCTGTGTTTTAAGTGTCTCTTCTTAAGAATGTATTACTCAGTCCATTAATGTTTCATATCTAAGTATTGTAACATACTCAATTTTTTATTTAATGAAATTTCAAATCTTCAGGCTGAGAGGAAATTACTCAGAATGTCATCCACACTATTTGAAAGTGCTTGTCAGCAAAGAGTTCTGAAAAAATTTTGGAAAGGAGTAGGGAGAAACTTAAAGACACAGAGCTAAAGTTTTCATGAACATTTGCTTCCATTTTAAATTTGGAGCTGAAATTCTTCTGAAGAAGTAAATTAAGTTCAGTATATGTTTTCTCTTATATTTTTTTGGACGACAAGAAATTAACGGTGAGTTTCGCAGTTTTTTAAATGAGTTTTTTTCGCAGTTTTCACAGAAGGGTCTGTGTCTCGAAGCTTGCTGAAAGCCCCGTCATTCCAGAAAAGCTTACTTTGTTTCATAGAGGAGATAAACCTGTTAGACGAATAACCACCTGAGGATTTTCCAGAAACGGTTCGGCACAAACCGCCAGCGTATCTTACCATTAGATGAGAAAAACAGTTAAGAAACCAAGCCACAGAACCTTCGAGCGTTACAGAAGATGAGAAATCCAACTCTTGTCCCTTCGTCGGACGGAATTCTGGGATCAGAAGGAACCGTAATTTGAGTCTCGAGGAGGAGAAAACCCATTTTACTGGGGAATCCAAATTGCACCCACCGTTTAAAGGCAGAAAAACGGAACAACAAGAGGCTGCGGGTCGCTCAGATTCCTCCAGTCTCTGTTGCGCGTGACAAGGTGGCTCACTGAGGCCAGCAACCCCCACGGTGAGGTGTGACCACGTGCCTGGCCTCGGGAGACCCGCGGCGGGGTCTAAGGACAGGTAAACAGTCGGGCACGGAGGAGAGAGGAGGCGAACCGCCACCTGGGATGCCCCGCTTCCCCGCAGCATCAGCACCACGCGGACCAACTCCGTAGGCCCGCCCTAGCCACGCCCGCATGCTCCGAGCTTTCCAGAATGGAGTCAGGCAGCTGCGGCGCCGCGAGGGAGGAGGGCGCGATGGGGCGGGCGTGATGGGGAGGCCCTGACCTCAGGCATGAGGAGCGTTCTCGCAGGCGCCTCCCGCCGCCTCGGAGGGACGGCTGCCCGCGCGTGTCCGCGTGCGCGTCCCCCCGCGGCCGCAGCGCACCGCGTCCCGCCCGCGCCGTCGGAGCTTCCTCGGCGTCCGACGAGCGCCGCCTCCGCCGCCGAGCCGGGCTCCTGAGGAGAGGGTGCGGCGGACGCCCCGCCGGAGCCGAGCCGCGAGCGCGGGAGAGGGCGTGACTCCCTCGGGAAGCGCCCGCCGGGTAAGATGGGGACGGCGTGGGACTCGGGCGCGGTCGGCGGACCCCCGACCGTTCCCTGGGAGCGTCTGAAGCCAGTGCCTCAGTTTCTCTTTGGAGTGGCGGGGCCCGCAGCCCCCTTCCGCTTCAGGAGAAGGCCGATTTTCTTGACAGCGTGGCCGGCACGTACAGAGAAAATGTTCGGTCGCTCTCGGAACGTCCTGGGCCCTCTGGGAGCTGTGGGCTCCCTGGGGGTCCAGACAGATCTGTTCTAGGTAGTTTTAAGAACACATGACCAAGCAGGGAAGCCGACTAGGTGTTCTTCTTTCACAAAATGGCTGTCGTCTTCGTGTTGGGAGAAATGGCTTTGGCTTTCTTGGACTGGCTTTAAGAAGAACGGTTCTGTTGCCGTTTTTACAGGTAAAGTTCTGCCAAGGCTAGTTTCAGGTGCTTCTGACCGATGGCTGCTTTTGGGCAGCAGTGTGAGAATCGATTCCTGGGACAGACACTGTCTTATCCTTTGCAGAAAGAGATCTGGTTACCCTTGGACCAAGGGCATCCTTCGGCCGCCGAGTTAATAGTCACATTTTTTTCCCCCCGTATAGTTTTCATGTATGTGTCTGTTTGTAAGCCCTTGAACGTGTATCATAGTGTCTTAAATTACTTTAAGTGACTAAACTAAGAATAGCCAATAGGGTAAACAGCTCTCCTACACCCCCCCCAATACCAAGTTGTTTTGGCCTTGATATTTTCCATATGACTTTATGATCAGTTTGAGAAATCTTTTAGAGACTTTAATTAAAATTCCATTGAATATTTGGATTGATTTATGAAGAATGAGCACCCTTCATTATTCAGTTTTCGGATCCATGAACATAGTATATCCTAAAGTTTGCAAACTTAAAATGTGATTTTTTTATAACTATTCTTTAGAGTTTTGAAGGAGATTTGGTCTTTGTTTTCCTTTATTGTGATTGTTTGGCTTTAGAATTAACGGTAGCTGGTGTCTTTAAGTTATCTGAGACATGTAGTGCACTTCTCTGGTTTTTCAAAGAGTTTATAGGTTCTCTTAGGATGGGTCAACGTAAAGCTGTTTGCTGCTTAAGCCTGGAACTTTGAGTTTTGTGCCCAGAACCCATGTAAAGGTGGAGGGGGATAACTACCTCTACACACTGAAAGGGTTTTGGAGTTGGCACAAACACCCGGACACTAGATTCTTAGCACAAAGGAGATGTATTTGCCCCAGAGTGACAGAGGGCAGGGGACGGGAGGGAAGGGAAGAGGGATATTTAGTCCCCCTAGGGACAAAAGGACTAGCTCTGGAGAGGGTAGAGGCAGACCAAGGACCTTAGGCAAGATGGTGGGTTTGCATGGGGTCCTAGGTGGGGAGGGAAAAGGGGAAGTATAGTTGGAGAATACAGGGGTGGCTGGTTCTGATTGGCTGGGGCAGAACAAAGAAGAGGAAGTGTGGACTCTTTGGAGAGAGTCGGGGGCTGCGGAGGGTTTCTGGGAGATGAGCCTGTGTGTTTGAAGCTGGACTTAGGTTATACAGCTGTCTTTTTGTGACCCACTGCTATTTTGGGGTTATTTGGGAGATGTCCTAACACTTACGATAAATGCACACAATAATAATTCAGTTTTAAAAAGGAAATAAATAGGTTAAAGAGGATTGGTATTGGTATTAAATTTTTGGTGAAAAGCACTCACTGACCTGGTATTTTCTTCATCAGGAGGTTTTAGGGAAGTTAAGAAAATGACGGATCTAGACAGTTGGTGTGGTGGGTAACAGCATTGCTGCCCAAGCATGAGAGCCTCGGTTTACTTACTTACTTTATTTATTTATTCTTCTGTTGTCGCTCTGGCTGTCCTGGAACTCACCCTGTAGACCAGGCTAGCCAGGAACTCACAGAGATCCACCTGCCTCTGCCTCCGGAGTGCTGAGGATTAAAGGCGTGTGCCGCCACCGCAGGGCTGGAGAGCCTGAGTTTAAGTGCCAGACTCACACAGGTGTGGCTGCACCTGTAACTCCAGCACTGTGAGACCTGAAGACACTGGGGAAGGTCATGTTAATGGACTACTATGAAATGGCTTTTTTAGGGGGGGGTCTGGCTTCTTTCACATAGTGTAATACTTTAATATTCTTCCGTACCATTCCATACATATATGGACTTCCTCCTTTTTACATATGGATAGCATTCCTAGTATTGCATTCTCTATATGTATCACAGTTTATCTGTGTGTTAGGTCATAGATGTTTGAGTTACTTATGGCTCTGGACTGTTAAGAATAAAGCTGCAAGTTAGCTAACATTACCAAGGGGTTTTTCCACTGTTCATTGCTTCAGCAGTACACAGCAGTTCTGGTTACTGTACATCCACGTCGAGTCTTGGTGTCGTTGGTAATTTAAATGTTAGCTTTTCCAGCAGGTAGGTGTGTGCTGCTGTCTCAGTGTAATGTTCATTTCACTTCTTAGATGGCTGCTTGTCTAGGGCAGTCTTCATGTCTTGTTTACTCTCCGTATAACGCCCACTAAAATGTTCTAAGTTTTCATAGCTTTCTTGAAACTCAGTTACATACGCCAAGTTGTGTACATTTAAAGTGTACTTTAGCAGGTGTTGACATGTGCGGCCCTGAAGCCGTCATTACAACCGAATTAGTTAGTATACACGCTTACGGTATGAGTGAACCTTAAACACGTTAAGTGAGAGAATCCAATCACACTTTATCATATGTTTTATTATTCCACGTAGAAAATACCGAGACTGTGAAATCCACGGAGACAGGAAGTAGATTCATGGTTGTTCAGGATGGGCCAGAGGCTAGGAAATGAGAGCCAGAGAGCGTGGAATTTCTTTTGGGATACTGGAAATGTTCTGGAATCAGATGGTTGTGATCGTTGCAGTGCTTTACAAGTTACGGAATTGTGTACTTTAACGGTGAATTTTAGGGGCTGGAGAGATGCTCAGCGGTTAAGAGCACTGGCTGCTCTTCCAGAGGACTCAGGTTCAATTCCCAGCACTCACATAGCAGCTCACAACTGTCGGTGATTCCTGCTCCAGGGGATCTGACACCCTTACGCAGACATACATGTAGGCAAAACACCAATGTTCATAAAACAAAAATAAATTAATAAAAATAAAAAGTGTGAATTTTATAGTATATAAATTATATTTTAATAAAGCTGTTTTAGTAAAATGGAAAAATAACATTGTAATTCAGTTATGAGTTAGTTGTTCATAAAGCCTTGTTCGCAGTTGCAAAAACATATAAATATCCGTAAGATGAAGACTGACAATAAGTTGGCTTTATATTCTCAAATAGAAAAGAAAAGCTATTAACACAGTGCGGAGGGGTGGCGGTGAGATGGCTTAATAAATACAGGCTCTTACCGCGGAGCCTGAGACCTGAGCTCAGACCCCGGGGTGCGCATGGTGGTGAAGGACAGAACTGAGTCTTGAAAGTGGTATTCTGACCTCTACATGAACAGAGTCTCCCTCTTCCTCCTCCTTCTCCCTCCCTCTTCCTCTCTCTCTCTCTCTCTCTCACTCTCACAGCCACACATACAAAACGCAAAAGAAAATGATGGTGGTGCACTGTGTATCAGCCTGATCAATCTCACAATCTCATAGTCCGAGCCAGAAATGTTGCAGAGTTATCTATAACATAAACAGCTAGCTTAAAGTATATAGAGCGTTACATAACTTCCTGAAAGTACAGACTAGCGTGGCATCATAAACATCCGTTTCCACGCGGTCCTTAGTTGTAGTGCGTGCTTGCCAGAGATGGGGTGGAGTAGGAAGAAGGTAGGATGCTAGGCAGGGTTTCATAGAGTGATTTAACTGTAGCTGGCAGCGTTTTTATTCTCTCCTTAAACTAATTGAGGAAAGGATGTTGGGGGGAATGCTGCTTGCATACATGAAGCATCATATTATTTCTTTAAGGGAAAAAAAAAACATGTATTCTCCATTGGGAATACCACAGCAAGCACAGAATGTAAAGAATGACGGCCTGTAAGCGGTATTACTAATGCGCATCTTGCATTTGGTGCTCCTCTCAGAAGTTAAATCAATGCCTTATAGAGGGTTTTTGAATGATAACAAATAGTCGCAGAGGGAGGAAACCTGAGGATGTGGAGTGTGAGGAAAAGCCATAAGCATATCTTTCTTACATGGCACAGATGCTCAGTTTAGAGGTAATCACCTAGTCAGGAGGTCCCCTGAGAAGCAGATTACATCACTGAAGCAAGAGGCCATGCAAATGGTTTCTAGTTCATAAAAAGATTTATTGATATTGGGTCACATTCTTATATCAAGGTACTATAAAGACTTGATCTCTGTCCTCATGAGGGTAGAACTTACTTTAACTTCACTATCAATCTCTGATTTCTGAGATAAGAATGTTTTGCAAAGTGAGGGCTTTTTAGAAGCTGTGAGTTAGGGGGCTGGGGTCATCGAAGAAGTGCTGCCCAGGGAGATGTATGAGAGTCTAAGGAGGGCCACAGGACTATCAGAAACCCAGACTTGCAGAACACAGGCAAAGGTTAGAAGAGCTTTGTGTAGCTTCTTGAGTGTAGAAACATTCTCTGTTGTAGGTTTGTGTCCCTCACAAAGATGTTCACTTAGGTCCCACCCAGAGTGAATGGGACTTAACAAATTAATGTTGTTGCAGGTGTAATCCAAGTTGACATGGGACCATAGTGGGCTAAGCTTGACCCTGTCACTGTAGCTGGTATCTTTATAAGGAAAAGGAAAGGGAAATTTGGGTACAGAGCAGACAGACACTCCAGGAAGGCGACTGTGGGATGATGGGAGGCAGTACTGCAGCCTTTGTAACTCGAAGCCCAGAAAACCGAGGACCACCTGCAATCACCAGGAGCTAAGACATTTCAAAGAGAGGATGGCTGCCGCCACCTTGATTTCAGACGTTTGGTCTCTAGAATGCTGAGAAAATAAGTTCAGTTGTTTTAAACCAAGAGTTTGTTGTCATTTGTAACAGGTAAGCTAAGGCATTCTCTACCGGTCACTGCCTGGTTTTCTGAAGAATTAGGACTAAGCAGGAGTAATAATAGCAACAGTCAGTTGTTGGACACAGATCGTCACCTTGTTTGTTTCTTTCGACCACACTAGGTGCTGCTACTGTTACTTATTATTTTAAAAAGATGAACAGAAGTTTCTGGAAAGTTAACTTATCAAAAAATTAACTACCTCAAAAAACATATCAGCCTATCCCAGTGGTTCTTAACCTGTGGGTTGTGACACCTTTGGGGGTCAAATGACTCTTTCACAGGGGTCGCCTAAGACCATCTGCATATCAGATATTTATATTTCAATTCATAACAGTAGCAACATTACAGTTATGAAGTAGCAACAAAAACGACTTTAAGGTTGGGGATCAGCACAGCATGGGGAGCTGTATGAAAGGGTCGCAGCATTTTGAAGGTTGAGAACCGCCAGTGGGTTCTTCCATTAATTAGCGCTGACTCACAGTGATGAGGTTCTAACCTTGATACTTGCTGCATGATGGAGTAAATGCAGACATTTTAATTTTATTTCTAAATGAAGTACAAAGCGTATGCTTTATGTTTATGCCCTACGTTTTGCTATGTTTTTCCTCTTTTAGAAAAATGAAATTGAGAGTTTTGCTTTTGTTTCTTAATCTTAGAGAGGCTCCTCTTTTTTTTCTTTTGCGAGCTCACTGTGAACATCCTTGGATTAGAGGGGCGCTGGGAGTCTGACCGTCACTAACCTCTAAAACGTATAAAGCATACCTGTGATTTTAAAAGTGCTGTTGATTCCCTTGAGAGACCAGATGTCGTTTGCATCAGGAAAGATCTGGACCTTGAAATATTAGTCATACGTCTTCTTAAAACAGTGGTAAACTGGTAAGCTGATAAAACTACTGTAGTAAGGGCTAGAGAGATAGCTCAGTGGTTAAGAGTACTGCCTGCTCTTGCAAAGGAACAAAGTTCAATTCCCAGAACCCACATGGTGGTTCACAACCATCTGTAGCTCCAGTTCCAGGGGATCTGATGCCCTCTTCTGGTCTCTGTGGGTATCAGGCATGTAAGTGGTGCACAGACACACATACAGGCAAATCATCGTGAAAGTTGAGGGTAAAAATGAAAATGAAACAAAACACTGTATCAGATGAAGGAGTTATAGGTCTTATCATTCAAAGGGTTCCAGTTTTAAAGTTATATAGCTTTTAGAGATGAGTCCAGTGATTAGAAATGAACCTTGTAGTCATTCCCAGTTAATAACTAACTTGTTTGTGTTTCCATCTGCTGTGGTGGTTTGAATGGAAATGGCCCCATGAGCTTACAGGGAGGCACTGTTAGGGGGCGTGGCCTTGTTAGAGGAGAAATGACACTGGGCGTGGTGGGCTTTAAGGTTTCAGATGCTCAAGCCAGGCCTAGCACGATACTTTCTCTTCCTGCTGCCTGCTCATCCAGTCGGCTGTCTCTCTAGCACCATGTATGCCTGCTTGCTGCCGTGCAGACAGTGGACTAAGTCTGTGAGCTGTAAGCCAGCCCCAATTAAATGCTTTCCTTTATAAGAGCTGCTGTGGTCATGGTGTCTCTCCTCAGCAATAGAACCCCAACCAAGACATGAGGCATCTCACTAAGTTCTCATTGTCTTATTCTTTTTCACACCTTTTATACTTTCTTACGTTTACTATGTATTCAGGTATCCTCTTTCATATGCACGTCTTCTCCTAATTTAAAAATTGGCCTATTCCTTTATTGAGATACAAAGTAGTTTACCAACTACATGTATTCACAATATCTTCTACCCGTCTGAAACCTGACTTTCTGTTTTAGCTATCATTTCAAGAAACATTTTTATTTTGATACTGTATAATTTACCCATTCTTAAAGATTATGTCTGTGTGTGCGTGTGTATCTGTACACATGTGCATTGTACACATGTATGGGCTGATGCCCACAAAGCCCAGAAGAGGATGTCAGATCTCTTGGGGCTGGAGTCATGGGGATTTCTGAGCCACCTGACGTGAGTGCTGAGATCCATTATCCATTTATGTTTTTCAGCTTTATTCACTTTGTGTCCTAGGAAGCTTTTGCCTGCCTTAAGGTAATGGAGAGTTTCCTTTTCTGCTCTATATCTTAGTTTTTTATGGTTAGATTGATGATGATTCATCCTGTGTTATGTTTTATGCATAGGAAGGACCAGGACTCTTCTTTTTTTCACATGGACATCCAAATTCTCATTCATTCTCATTCTCTCTCTCTCTCTGTCTCTCTCTCTCTCTGTCTCTCTCTCTGTATATATTATGTGTGTGACACACACATGGGGGGTGCTCACCTATGCAAGTGTGTATAGAGAGCAGAAATTGATATGGGGCTTCTCTTCCTCTATTGCTCTCTAGATGATGATGGTGATGGTGATGATGATGATGATGGTGATGATGATGATGATGATGATGATGATGATGATGATTGAGGCAGAGTCTCCCAGTGAACCTGGTGCTTGCTATTTCAGGCAGACTGGCTAGCCATAAGGCTCTCGGATCTGTAGTCTTGGGGTTATAGGTGTACATTGCAATTCCCAGATTTTATGTAGGTGCACAACAAGTGCTTTGCCCACTGAGTCATCTCCCTAGCCTAGGACATCCAGATTTCCCATTCCCAGCTTTCCCTTTGCCAGTTAAGTTACAGTTTCTTCTGTTAATGAAAGCACAGTACCTATTTTCACAGTTCTTTCTGTGGTAACAACTGTAGCCTGGCAAGGAAATTTAATTTTACGACTTAACTACAATGAGGAATAACAAAAAACAAGCAACAAAAGCAAGTAGAAACCACAGGATATGAATTTGGAAAAGACTTGCATTGGTGAGTTTCCTGTATGACTTCTTTTTGGCCACACTTGTGTGGACTATAGTAGATGTGACACTGTTCAGGTAAAACCTGAATCTCCATATTAACAGTCTTCTTGGCATGGACAGCTGGATGAGGATTTGGGATAGTCCCAACAGCTGGACAGAGCTCAGAGAAGTGACAGTTCCCAAATGGAGGAGCCGTTCTGTTTGAAGACTCTCATCTCTTGACTGAACTTGCATTAGGCAGCTTTCAAACAGTGCTAGCAAGGCTAAAAGATCTGAAGAGAGGGAAGATAATTGGGTGCTTGACTTCCACCAAGTTAATTGCCTATTAAAACAAAACTATTAGTGTTCTTATAAGACTACAACCTAATTCGTAATTTCTGCAACACCCAAACTGTTGATAATATAGTAAAATACAGACATCTGAAGACAGAGTGAAACGTAGTGTGTGCACAGGAGAAAAGCAGTCAATGGAATTGGCCCCAAGATAATCAAGAGCCCGAATTACTAGGCAAGGATTTAAGAATAAGCATCATAAATACGCTTCCAGGAACAGGGGGACATTCTAATAAATTAAGGAATAGAAATCTCATTGGAGAAACCACTTTTTAGGAAGTGTAGAATTCGACAGTGTAACACCTTTGAAGTGTGCCCCGATGCTTCACTACCCATGAAGCTGAGGCCAGGGCAGCACCTGAGCCAGCAGTTCAAAGCCAACCTAGGCAGCGTACTGATTACATAGTCTTGAAGAGAAGAAAAGATGACAGGGTACTGTTATATTCAAATTGTTTGAAATCAGGGTTATGAAACAATATTTCAGGGCCAGTGAGTTGGCTCAGTGGGTAAAGCCTTGCTCTGCAAGGCCGAAGACCTGGCCCTGGCCCCTGAGTCCCAGGTAAAGTGAAAGGAGACCCCAACTGCACAGGCTGCCCTCGGCCCATGTGTGCCTCCCCACCATGCACTCACACGTACAGTGATCAAACAGTCTTAAGGAAAATGATTATTTCTCACTAAAGTTTTAAATTGAGAAGCGTTTTGGATATGCAGAAAAATTAGAAAGCTAATCCAGAGAGGTCACACGCGGCGAAGCTATTCCCCTGCTCTTAATGCCTTACTTCCGTAAGTGAAGTTTTATTGATTCATTATTAATGGAGTAAAGGTAGTGAAGTCCGTGCTTTATTTTGTCCCAACGTCCTGTCTAATATGCCATGTTGCGTTCAGAGTTCACGTCTCTTCAGCACCTTCTTCCTGGTAATGACCCTTACACTTTGCTTCTGATGCCCGTGACATTTTGAAAGAGTGCTGGTGAAGTGTCTTGTAGAATGTCTCGTTATTGGGATTTGTCTTTTTGACGTCTTCGTTAGGTTGGTTTTCTAGGTTTGGGAGGAAGAGCGCAGAAGTAAAGTGATCCCCCGTCACGTTTGCTACAGGTACACACTGTCGTCATCTGACTCCAGTCACCTGGCTGACATTTGTCATGGCTCCCTGTTGTAGAGTTACTCTCTTTCCCTGATTTCCTGTTCTGCATTCTTTTAAAAGTAGACAGTAGCTACACAGTTCACATTTCAGGAGTGGAGAGCTATGGCTTATCTCTGTAAGGGCAGAAGAGATAGGGAAGTCAACTGGAAGTTTTCTTCACAAGACAAGTCTGTTTTCCCTTGTCTGTTTGGTCACCGCTTATTGATATCAGTATAGAATAATGGATTTACTTGTTAGTGTCTTAAGACAGGGTCTCATGTAGCTCAGGCTGGACCCAAACTTTGTTATATCAATGAAGATGGCTTTGAACTCTTTTCTCTTCCCGCCTCTACCTTCCAAATCTTGGGATTACAGGTGGATACCATCACAGCTAGTTGGAGTCCTGAATTTTTTTTTAAATCCAGTAAAGAGATGTTTCTAATTTTGGCCATTGATAGCTCTCTTGTTTTTGTCTTGGATCTGTTTGGTATAATCTCTCCTTGTAGGTATTTCTACTAAAGTACTCCTTTACTTCCTGGTGCTGTAAGTTTCCCTGTGCCTTTTCAGTTTTTTTCTCTAACATTTATTTACTTATTTGTGTGTGTGTGTGTGTGTGTGACACATGCATTTATCACATTTTCTACACAAAGGGATGTTGAAAGACATTAGCTTTATGTAGACTAAGAAAGGAGAGAAAGAACGAAGCGGGAAGGAAGACAGAGAAGTAGCAGGCTGGAGGAGTGCCGCCATACTTTATTGACTACGCTGTGTGATTCTCGTCTTGTTAAAACTTAATCAGTGAAGAGTTTCTGTAGTCGCTGCCGAAGCTATCGAAACTGTATCAGTGAAGATGTGCTGCAGTCACGGCCTAAACTCTCCACACGTAGAGACTTGTTTGGTGGCAGCCTGGTGGTATTTAGGAGGAGAGTTGAGACTTGTTAGCCAAGCAGAACAACGTGTTGTCTCTACTAACTGTTGAGTTCCCTCTGTATGTGCATTTCAGTTTCCAACCGCATATAGACATTTTGGGTGTCTAAGAAGTATTTGTGAAGTTCTTCAAACCGTCTAGCACATGGCGAGTGTCATGTGTGTATATGTGAAATAAAATGAATGAATTCATCTGTTCCATCTCTTAGAATAAACCTTGCTGTCCTCGAGTGATGACTGTGAAAAGTAAAGACATGAAGGTTTGTTTTGTCAGATCATGGTACAATATCTACTTAGGTCTATATGACCCCTAGAAAAAGCAAACCAAAACGAGGAAACTTGTCAAAATATGAACAGTGGCTTGGACAGTATGACTCTTTATAGTTCTTTTTCCTTCTGTAATATACTCATTTAAAAAAGTTCTCACATTTTAAAATTCTCTATTACTAGTTCATATTAATTTTTACAAAGTATCATACCTTGGTCATATTCACTTAAGCTTGCTTATTTCCCCCTTGGTTTCCCACTCCTTTCCACGTCCTGATATTTCCCTTTCAAGACTACTTTTAGAATAACCTCAGCTTCCCAGCAAAAGCAAGTGTAGAGTTCCCATGTACCCCTGCTCCAGGCATGCACCGTCTCGCTCACTATCAACATCCTGCACCAGAGTGATACATTTGTTACAACTGATGAATGTCCTTGACACAGTGTTATCACCCAAAGTCCATAATTTACATTAGAGCTAACTTTTGAGGTTTTATGGCCCATCGGTTTTGATAAATGTACAATGGCATCTATCCATCTCTATATTAACACACAGAGTAGTTCAATACCCAAGAAGCCCTGTACTCGACACATTCATCTCTCCTTCCCCACTAATCCCTGGAAATCTCTGATCTTATTACTGTCTCCAGAGTTTTGTCTTTTCTAGAATTTGGTGTAGTTGGAATCATACAGCATGTAGCCTTTTCAAACTGGTGTCTTTCACTTAGTAATACAGTGTAATGTTCCTCCATGTCTTCTCATGGATTAACAGCTAATTTACCAGTGCTGAATAATAATCTGCTCTATTGTTACCACAGCGTATTCACTTGCCTATTGAAAGGTTGCTTGCAGGTTTTGGCGATTAGCAATAAGACTTCTGTACTCATCCCTGCGAAAGTCTTTGCGTGGATATATATACTGATAAATATCCGCTAGCAAGATTGCTGTATTATATGATAAGAATTTGCGTAGTAGTAACTTGTTTTAATTTACAGTCCTCTTATATCATGGTTAGCTTCTCTGTCAGCTTGATTAGATTACTAGACACATAGAGCATTAGTCAGGAACACCTTTGGACATGTCTGTGAGTGCGTGATCAGACAGGATCTCATGAGGGAGAAGACCCTCTCTAAATTTAGTAGAACATTTTAGGGACAGGAGTCCTTGCCAGAAGAAAAAGGAGAAGGTGAACAGATGCCAGCATTCACCTATCTCTGCCTCCTCCATGAGGACATGTGACCAGCTGCCTCCTGCTCCCTCTGCAGTGCTCCCCACTGCAGAGAAGGACATGTTACCAGATGCCTCCTGCTCCAGTGCTCCCCACTGCAGAGGAGGACATGTCACCAGATGCCTCCTGCTCCAGTGCTCCCCACTGCAGAGGAGGACATGTCACCAGATGCCTCCTGCTCCAGTGCTCCCCACTGCAGAGGAGGACATGTCACCAGATGCCTCCTGCTCCAGTGCTCCCCACTGCAGAGGAGGACATGTCACCAGATGCCTCCTGTTGGCTGCAGTGCCAATAGTGAACTGTATTCCCTTAAGCCACGGCCAGGTTAAATCCTTCCTCCTCGCTCAGGAGTTCGGCCACAGCTTCGAGAGAAGCAGCAAAGGCTGCTAGTGACGCGGGTGCCGAGCGGCTCCCACATGCTTACTTGCCCTCTGCGTATTATTTTGATGAGAAGTCGGTTCTAACTTAGACTGTTTTGTTTTTATCTACTTTGCATAGTTATCTGCTGTGGAATTTCCCACTTTCTGGCTCTGCATGTATCTGCATCTTGTCTCTCCTAAGTCCTGCTTTCCTCCTCATTTCTTACCCAGCCCCTGTGTCTGTCTCTCTCTTTCTGTCGCTCTCCCTCTGGCTACAAAGATGGCTGTGTGATTTGGTGTTCTTTTCTCCACTTGCATGCATTTAGAGGATGTAGTATTGCCTCTTAACTATGCTGTAGGTATTTATCACAAACATTTTTAAAAAATTCACACTATTTAAAAAATAGAAGTATCTGTTTTTATATGGATGGGTATTTTGACTGTATGTATGCTGTGCACTGTGTGCATGCCTGGTGCCCCTAGTGGCCAGAAGAGAGTGTGGGAATTGGAGTTAGCCATGTTGCCAGCCACCATGTCAGTGCAGGGAAATGAGCATGGGTCTTCTGCAAAAGCAGTGAGTGCTCCTACACTAAGCCTCATCTCCAGCGCTTCTGATGTTTGTGGAAGTTACATGGCGACATTTGGACTTGGACTTGGGTGTTTGTCATTATTTAATGGGAAACTGGAATCCTGCTTTCTTAAATGTGTGAGTCAAAGGCATTAAAGTACACACGTGATAACTTTAATACCTGCATTTCCCATGATTCTTTTTCCACTCTTATTGTAGTCTTATCTCCTAGTATACCTTGCAATTGTCAACTGGATATAAGACAGTGGGTGTGATATTTTGAGGCTCTAGATGATGTTGGCTTTTTCAAAAGAGGATTCATCTTTCTTGTTGGGTAGGTAGAGTAGAAACAACAGGATTTAATGCAGTCAGGGGTCTGAGCTGGTACCTAGCTTCATTTTCATCGTACAGTCTTGGTTTGTTGCTGTACTTCCCAAACTTCATCACCCATCCCACCTGCCCTCACCTCGATGCTGCTAACATCTCTGCTGCGCTTCTGCTTAGCAGATGGCTTGGGAGAATTCATGCTGAGAGTTCAGTTACAACTCTGTACTTCCCGTTTTCAAAGCCTTGATCTCTTGAGTCTTTGCTGCTTCAGTAGCTCTCCCGTGGCTAATAGACACGTTTCTGTGTCCCTGTGTGTTGAATGTGTCCACGAAAACTTCACCTGTTATAAATTTAGTTCCAAAGCCAAGTTAATGATCTTTGAGGATGAGGGACTAATTAGGAAAAGATATATTCATTTGTTTTCTTAAAAAAAAAATCATGTGTCTGTGTGAGCATCTGTGTGAGCGTGAGCTCCATATGTGGGGTCTGCAGAGGCAGAAGAGGGCTCAGACCTTCTGGATCTCCACTTGCAGGTGGTGGTGAATGGTCTCACGTGGCTGCTGGGAACTGGACTTGGAGTCTCTGGAATGGCGTCCCCTGGTTGTATCAGCCTTATAGGAGAAGAGTCATCACAGGACGCCTCTGCCGTGTATTTAACATCCAGCCTCCAGGATCCCAAGTTTAAAAACCTCTAGCTATTCCTTGTAGTTTCCTGGGAGACCCCCAGTGACTCACTGCACAAAGCCCTTTGGTGAGAATAGACTTCACACCTGACAGCGGTCCTGCAGGTTTACGTCACCTTGTGATGCTGCAGCGGTCTCAACGGTGTGAGTCACTCTGAGGTCCACACCACAGGACATCACCCAGTGAAACATCTTCCTAACGTACCCTGTAAAGTGATGCGTATTTTACCTGTCTGTCTGTCTGTCTCTTTGAGACAGGGTTCCTCGGTGTATCTGTGTACCCCTGGTTGTCCTGGAGCTGGCTTTGTAGACCAGGCTGGGCCTTGAACTCAAAGTGCTGCGATTAAAGTTATGTGCCACCACATCTGGCTACTTTTACCTTGCTTTTCTAAATCTTATTAGAGAGGTCAGCCTATTCTCACTAATCTTCCGTAGTCTTAGGTTTTATTTTTAGTTATAATATAGTCAGTTTTAGGAAATGTCTTTCAGATTTTCTAGGTCATGTATTTTTAGTTTGTTTTTTACCAGGAAATAATGTTTGCTGCAGCCTGCCACTACTCGGTGCTGATTATTCTTTTTCAGCCAGTCCGGTGATGTGCACTTGAGCTGTAATATTTGACTAGCCAGTTTAGTTAGAGTGTCTTAGGCTTTCCTCTGCCTGCCTACTGCCAAGGCAGTTTTCCTTACCATCCTTCATTCACAGACTCTTGGGCTATCTTTAGATTGAGGAGTAACCTTTTGAGGTCTCAGGTTCATGAAAGGAAAGTTTCCACTAGACTTTTAGAAGATAATTGTTTTTGTTTTTAGTTCATCATACTAAGCCCAAAGCTATAGCTCGAGTCAAAGTGATTGCCCATGTATCTCAAGGCAAAAGCAGATTTAAGATCCCTCTTTCATTTAGATTTTGGATTGGCAGTTTCTTCCTGTTCTTTGGATATTCTTTGGCTGCTTTGGAGATCTTCTTGTGTTTCCACTTAGATCAGAGATGAAATTGGTATATACTCTGATCCTACAGGCAGCCCAAAATGGAGCTTGCCATTCACCTGTAGAATTTTGAGATGCATTCATGGGACTTTTCCTATTCATCCTGCTCAGCTTTTCTTTTCCTTTCCTTTCCTTTCCTTTCCTTTCCTTTCCTTTCCTTTCCTTTCCTTTCCTTTCCTTTCCTTTCCTTTCCTTTCCTTTCCTTTCCTTTCCTTTCCTTTCCTTCTCTCTTTCCCCTTTTCCTCCTCCTCCTCCTTTTTCTTTTGAGAAAAGTCTCCCTTTGTAGAGCAAACTGGCCTCTAACTCACAGAGATCCCCCTGCTTCTCCCTCTGGAGTGCAGGGATTAAGGATGTGTGTCAACACCCACCAGTTACTGTTTCTTACACCCACCCACCAGCACACTCACACAGGTGCACGCTCACACACCTTTAAATGAAGACGCTCTTCTATTTTCCTTGATTACAGGAAAGAGGCTTTGAAATGTATGATTGGTTTCAGGATTTTATTATTTGTAACACTTTTTAGATTACCCGAAACCCTTAGATAGTTATCAGAAGGCAGAGATTAAGGCTCAACCACTATATCTGGGGTTTTTCTGTAACTCTAGGAGTTGACCTGTGTTAAGACATTTCCTTTAGTATCTGAGGAAGACTTAAGGTGTAAGGAGGAGTTTAGTCCAGGTCCCGTCTATGTTCATGCTACTCCATAGCTATAGCTTGGCAGTTGCTGCGTAGCTGGAAACCTAGCACATTGATAGCTTGCCGTGCTTGTTGTCACTGTGTACTGACGTTTGTATACTCAGGGATTTCTTTTTCCTAAATTGTTTCAGAATTTACCTTAAAAAGAATTTGTTGACAGAGAAGGATTTGTTTTAAAAGACTTTAAAATGGATTCATTTTAGGAACAGTTCCTTAATCAGTGTTGAGTGACAGATACATGTTATGTTAGAACGACATATATAACTTTAACGTTCTTCCTCTAGTGTTTAATAAATATGAAAAGTGATCATCTCGTAACATTCTTCTAACATCCTTTTCTTCTTTCCCCAGAAAGTAAGTACAGCCCCATTGTCGTCTCATCCTCAGGAATGAATTCTTTCTGGACTCAGGGAGAGCCTGCTTCAGGGCATCGTGCGCCATGAAGGAGAACGCTGTGCAGACCGTAGAGCTAGTGTCTCTGTGGGAAGTTCAGAGCAGTAATACTCACTTTTGGATAATTTCAGTTGTAGACCTCAGAACGCAGCCGGCGCGCGTGTAGGGTGGGGACCCTTATCAGAAGCACAAGCCTACTGATTATATCTTGGCCCATGTTCCCTTTTTTCCAGTAAGCTGTCTGCTCTACAGAGGTGTATAGCCCTAATGGCTTGTTGTATGCCATTAAAAGGTATTGTACACTCATAAAAGAATGACATTTTGATCAATGCTGTTAAAAGAATTACTGTCTTGACACAGAAAAGCTTTCCTGCTGCAAGTTTAAAAATATGCCTTTAAAAGCTTTTTATTGAATACCTTTGCATCCCTCAGAAATATGCCGTTTGGCATGAGGTTACTCTGAAGTGTTCCACATCATAACTGAAATGCAAACCTCCTATTTACCTTCAGAAGTCACAGAGCCAAGCAGGCTATTTCCCTACCAAATGGAGCACGGTAGCATGGTAGCACCCTAAACCACCTTGTCTGTTCTAAAAATAGAAGATTTGTGAAAAGAAAACTGAAAACCAAATTATTTTTATTTTGCAAGATACTAGTTTTTGGGTTTTTTTTGTGCTGTTTTTTGTTTAAAGTTTGTGATTTAATTTTCTTTTGGAATTTAGGAATCATATCTTTCCACCTAGTTTGGAGATAGGTCTTTTCTCATTATGTGAAAATTGGTCCTCTTAAATGGTGGTGTGTTAAGATGTAGACTTTATGTTTCTTTTCTTTCTATTCTATTTTTGGTTAGAAGTTTAGGCAGATCGTGTCACAGTAGGTGTTTCCCAAAGCTGTGAGCTCCTTCTCTACCCAGCTGGCCTTCTATAGACTGACTGAATGTTACGGCTGTGATTTTGGCTTTGTTTCATACTTTTGTTATTACCTAACTTCTAACTTACATCTTTAGAAAATGCTGAACTGAGAATTCTAAAAATCTTGTACTCTGAAAACAACAATTTTATAAAAGTGTGTCAGTAAAGGGTAGGTATAGACTTGTACTTTCTGATTTTTATGTTTAATTCCAGAGTAATGGATTTTTATTCTATCATTAAAATATCATTTATTGATCATGCAATGAGACTTCAGATGTTTTTCTTTTCTCTTTTTTGTTTTGTTTGTTGTTTTGTTTTGATAGGATCTTGTTATAGCCTTACCTGGAACTTGCTTTGATGACCAGGCTAGCCCTGAACTCGCTGAGATCTGCCTCCCACGTGCTGGTGTTAAAAGGCGTGCACCACCTGGTCTGGCCAAGATTTGTTTTATAACTGGAAAATTCTTAGGCTGGACCGCCCCTTTTCAAGAAACATAGATAGCATCTGTGCTGGATAGTTTTATGTCAGCTTGACACAAGCTAAAGTCATCTGAGAGGAGGGCACCTCAATTAAGTAAATGCCTCCATAAGATTGGCTGTAGGCAAGCCTGTAAGGCATTTTCTTAATTAGTGATTGATGGGGTGGCCCCGCCCATTGTGGGTGGGGCCATCCCTGAGCCGATGGTCCTGGGTTCTTCTATAAGAAAGCAGGCTGAGCAAGCCAGTAAGCAGCACTCCTCTATGGCCTCTGCATCAGCTCCTGCCTCCAGGTTCCTGCCCTGCTTAAGTTTCTGTCCTGAATCTCTCTGATGTTGAACAGGAATATGGAAGTGTAAGCTGAAATAAACCCTTTCCTCTCCAAGTTCCTTTAGTCATGGTGTTTCATCATAGCAATAGGGACCCTGACTACACCATCTAACATTTCTCTGATACCCTTGTTTGTAACTGCTATGGCTGTCTAAAGCAATACAACCACCTTCCTTCAAGGATCAGCTCATTACCCTGCGCTTGAAATGCTAAACAAGCAACACCTGGCTTCACCCACACTCTGCTGACTCGAAACATTGCAGTTTCCACCGTCCACCCATTCTCCTGGCTGAGCACACGCAGCTCTGACATTGTAAGAAGAGTCCAGAGCAGTGCTCGGAGCCCTAGCCTGAGTCTTACATTGACATGATTAAAGTTCCTCCACAGGGCTCCTGGGGGCTCTCACAAAAACTGTGTGGCCCTTCAAAGCGATGTTGACATTTCCTGGAATATCCACTGATGGTTACGGAGAATTGTCTTCATTTGTGCCATAGAAACGTCCAAAGAGCCCCGCTTTAGCATCTGGTCTAGCTCTGCTTGGAAACCAGATGTGTCGTAGTTAGCGATGGTTTTGATGTTGTTGTGTTTTTGCTATTTGGTACACACTAAGTGCAGGCAGGTCCTTTTTTTTTTTTTTTTTGCAGTGCTGGGTATTGAAGTCAGGTCCTTGTGCATGCTGGGCAAAGAGTCTGTCACTGAGGTGCTGCCCCAGCTATTAATCAGGTGGTTTATATATGCCAGGAACACTAGTCACAGCTGCTGCACACCATGCTCTGTGCTGAGAAGCTCCCATGGTCTGGAGAGGTCACATACACGCAGAGCGGGGCTCCGCGTGTAGGCGGAGCCTGCTGTGCTGGCTGTAGATGTCTGTATCTTATTTGTTCTCAGAAGTGCCATCCCTAGATAGTATTACAGAGGAGGGCCTCGTGCTCTGAGGCGTGGACATGCTACTACACACACTGTGCGGGGTGGCAGAGCTGGTGTCTGAAGCGGCGTGTCTTGAGCCTTCACAATGTGTCCTGTGTGGTGCTGGCTATTTTCTTACCTTCCTCTCACATTTTTTATATGATGTATCCAAACATGGTTATTATTAGATACTTTGGAATGGAAATGTATGGTTTTCTATTCCGTCTGGAGAGAAGCATATTGAGAAGTTCATTGGACCGCCTGTCAGGAGAACTGGGTTCTGGTTGCAGCTGATTCTGGCCATATGCTATTGCACTTAAAATTTTCTCAAAATTTAAAACGTAATTTGACCCCGTTCTCACCCGGTATTTACACCTGCCTTTCTAAGTGCACACACCATTTAGCTCCAGCATTTCATCCTGTTAAATACTGTGTGCTAACATAAGGATGAGGTGCTCTGATTCTTATTCTTGTGTAATGGCATCTGATACTGAAATTTATTGAAAATTTTCACATAGCGAAGTAATTATTCTTATTAAAGCACACTCTTTTAAGATACACAACAGTTTGCTGGATTTTATAGTCAGATTAAGTCTGAAAATCTCAGTAGTGTAGATGTAAATAAACTACTTTTTTTGAAAAAGTGTTTCCACTGATAAAGTGAGGAACAGCCAGCTACTACCTTAATTCTTGGGTTGGCTACAGTGGTGATACCTGTAAGCTCAGCAACTGTGTTATACACATGTGCACATATACACGTATACACATGTACACATACACATATATATACACTTATACACATCTATCCACTTATATACATTATTTAATAGTTGTGAGAACATGTGATGACATTATATGATCTTTTTACATACAAGAAAATAGAGAATTACTAAAGTCAGTTTATTTCAAGATCACATGATGTTGTACAGTGATGAGACAAATCCAAACCTACAAAATACTTCTGAGAGCTTCCTCTGTACAGAACTGAATAACTGTAAGAGATTTCCTATAAGAACACTTAGCGATATGCATTTGATTTCAAGAAGTCTTTTAAGTAAGGGGTGGGGTCTTTTGATTTATGGCAAATAGAAATGTTCAAGTTTTCGAATTTGCTTACTGTCAGCCAGTTACATATTTTTTTTATATATTAACTAAGCAATATCTGTTAGATTGTTTTATAACACCACTTATTGCCTGAATAGTTAATAAACCCACAAGATATTTTAAAAACATTGTTTGAAGTTTGGAGTGTATATATGGTTGAGAGTTTGTAGATTCATGTGCATGTATGTATGTATGTACCTGGGTTGGGAACTGAAGAGTAGGCTGTCTATCCTGATTTGCCTAGACTTGAGTTTCTAGGCCATAAACTTTCTCTACCCCTCCCTGCCCCGCCCTGTGTATGCATGTACACACATATGTATGTGTGTGTGACTTTGTGTGTGAAATAATGGTAGTGGTTGTGCTACAGGGATTCAGACTTTTCTGACAGGTGAACAGCTCTAAATTCAGTGTCTAGACTGACATTGACATGTCTGTTTTAGCAGTAGAAAACTCAGTCTCCTGTGCCTCCCATTCTAGGTACCCTTTCTTGCCATCTAAGAAATTAATTTCTTTGTTGGGATCATTGCAGGCAAACTCGAGAGCAGAAATGCCGTTACTGAGGCAGCTTGCACAGTGATTTGCTAAGTACAGCCTCTTCAGTGGAGGTGGAGCAGAAGTCAGGTATTGATCTCTGACGGGTTCCAGGAACCTGTTGGAGTACCCGGTTTCTTGTCCTTATATAGCCTTCCATTTTTATACCTTGGCATGGAGTTGTTTACATTGGGAAAAATTTTCACAGGCATTTTCATATCACATAAGCTTTCCTTATATTTGCTGTTTTTCTAGCACTCAGTAACAACTACAGAAAGTTAGCCATGTGAATTTGGCAAGGTTTGACTGATTTGGGCAGTTTTATATGATTTATCTAGTTAATTCAACTTCTGGGTATCCAGAATTAGTAGGCTAGCAACAAATCTATGTGCCTATCCTATTATGGATTCTCTGGTTGGTGTTAGGGAATAGCTGAGATGAATTCTGGGCAGATTATCCTATGCTGCCCAAATGCTCAAAATTCCTTTAAAAGAGTAAAATGTGGAAAAACAACATGGCTCGGTCACTAATATCGGACTGCGCTTAAGCATTCATTTAAATCAAAGTTTAAGGCCAAGCTTAGTCACTCTTCTTTCTCAGAACTTTGATCTACCTTTACGCTGTTGAGCATGATGTGACGCTCCTTTGGGTAAAGAGTGGCCCTCCCATGGAATTAGACTTCAAACCATTGCTGTATTAGCAGAAACAAATCCCAACAAGATGACTTCCCTTGCCTTTGATCATTCTGTTTGTGTTGCAGTCTGCCCTTTGGATAAAGTAGGCATCAATAACAAAAATATAGAGGAGCTATGACGTTTGCTTTCTCCCTCACAAAAAGTGCCTGTGCTAATTGTTTCAGCCTTATATGGCAGTGGTCACCACCAGCAAGCTACATGTGCAAAACCGCACCTCGCAACATTTACGATTGAGAACTTTAAAAAGCTCTTCCTTTTCACTCTTGACCCACAAGGAAAGGAGGGTCAGTTCCTGGCTGTGGACGAAGTAAACTAAGCTAAAAGCAAGAATTTCAACCTAAAATAAAACGGCCTCATAGAGCTAGCAAGCCATTATAGATGTCTCCACAATAAACTGAAGCTTTAAAAGTTTGTTCTCCTTTAGCCAGGCATGGTGGCACAAGCTGTTAATCCCAGCACTCAGGAGGCAGAACCAGGCAGGTTCTCTGTGAGTTCAAGGCCAACCTGGATTATATACTGAGTTCCAGGTCAGCCAGAGCTACACACTGAGACCCTATTTCAAAAGACCAAAACAAATAAAACAACAACAACAACAAACCTGTATCTTTTCAATTTCAACAATGACCTCAGTCAGACACGTCACAAAATCGGACTTCACATCGGAGTCTCATTTTTTTTCTACCGTGGTATAGATTAGCCCTACCTCTGTCATCAGTCTTGGATTTTTTTTTTAAACAAACTAACTTTGTGGCTGTGGCTGTTAAAGAATGTGATTTGTAGTTTGGTAGATCTTCTCAGGAGCAGAGCATGGCTGTCAAGGCTATTTGAAACCTTGAGTCAGTCAGCAGAGTGGCAGTCTCATGGCCGTGAGCTGTCTCATGAGGCAGCTCACTCAAGTATTGAGAAACGTACTTCACGGCTGTAGCTTGTCTGACTGGCGGCTATCTTTCTACAGTTTAGCCTGGAAAACTGGAAATCAAGTATGAATCTTGATCAAATAGGAATTTAATACTATTGCTTTTCTAAGCAATTAAATTCACAGGGCAGTTCAGTAGAGGAGATAGTGTTTCCTTAGTCACAAGGCTTTGATTCCAAAGATCCACATATTGAAGCGTACGGTTTACTGATCCTCACAGCCTAAAGTGCCTGTCTAGCTAGAGTCTGTGGAGACAGGACCTGTCGCAGCTCACGCTGGATCTGAACTTGCCGTTCTCATGCGGTTTCTTCTGTAGTGCAGTTCTGGGGTCACAGGTGGACACCACACCCCTGACTCTGTTGCCACCATCTTCTTCAGGAGCAGGTTATGTTTGGCACCACAGACCCCATCCTAGTGCATATGTAAACTAAACGTCAGACTGTATCCCAGTGGTTTTTACTTGAGTATCTGTAAAACCTTGATTTAAGCACCCTTTGAATATCAAGACACCATAACATCTGTGAAAATTATGTAGATGTTGTCACCTTTAGTATAATGGCTATTGCATGCTGAAACTGTTTTAATTTTACAGAATTTTGGATGTCTTGCTTCCTTAGCTGTCTTTGTGTTGCTGAATAAGGATTTGAGCCGATTCTGGGTGCGATCTTCCTATTTCTGAATAGCTACATTGCCCAGACAGTGACTGATGCTCCAAGCTGATTTGATTGGCCCCCAAAGTTGTGTTTTGTTTTGAGTTGCCAGGATCAGAGACATTCAGATAGATACACAGTTCTGTCAGGTCAGGTGGTGCGGGTACTGTGCATGCTGCATCAGTCTCTGATCTGTGCAGAAGTTGTGCTATTTCCTTGGATTGGTGTCTCTGATGAGTTTCTGTCCACACATACATGCTGAGCTGTCCCAGCCACAGCCCCCAAACGAGTGTCCTTGGATGTTTTTCCAGAGCAACTCAGATCCTCTCTGCTGATATGAAATGACTAACAGGCGTTTGACACTATTGGCAAATAGCTTTCACAGTCCATGGCAGATCTAACAAACTACAGTGCCAGTTTAAAAGAAGTGACCTTGCTGTTGTCTAGAAGGGTCCCCAGAATGTGGTCTTAAGTCCTCTGTGCATTAACAGTAACAGCACAGGCTTGACAATTTATAAATATTTTACAAATGCTTTGTAAGAATTTTTGTACCCTAATATTAAAAAGTTTCCAGTTTTAACTGTGGTTGGTGAGATTGCCTCTCCTGCCCCCCAGTTTTTGCAGAATTTTGGAGAAAAATGAATAATACACACTATTTGACATAGTTTTATATCAGGAATTAAATCTATTTTATTAGTTCTGTGAGGTCAAATTTGCATTCATACTTAAGAACAAGGAAATTACATAAAACAGTACTTGGCAGTGCAGATCTGATGTATGTTGATCTTGAGCCATCATGTTCTTTATAATTAGCATGCTACAATAAAAGAATAAGTTGTACTGTGTGAAAACATATGGCAGTATTGTAGGCTTACGGTTCAGTGGGGAATCTGGTTATTAACATGGTTATGCCCAGGAATTAGGTTTGCAGTCTCAGGCGTCTGAGGATGGAGAGTGAGCTTTACCTTTTCACGTATAGGAGTAGCTAGACCATTTTGACATACTTATACGAGAAGAGCTCTACATCAAGGTTCAAGGAATCCTGTTTAGTAGTCTTAAATCATGATATTTATTAACTGAATGTCTTTAGTGTATCCTCTTTAAAAAAGTTCTTTTGAAATACTTTGTTATTCAAAGGGGTGGACCTTTTTAGGGGCTACATAGGTGGTTATTTTCAAATTGTAGGAAAGCCTAGAGCAATAAACTGGCTAACTTTCTAATTTGCACAAAAGCTTATAGTAACCTCTGCCAACCAGTTTTTATTTTGCTATGGCATGAAAATGGGGGTTACTGATGCTTTTGAAAAAGAGGATGAAGGTAAAAGGTGCAGCCAGAGAGTCATTCCTCAGATCACTGGACATTGTACTGATCATAGGTGTAAAAGAGAGCCTACTAAAGTGTGAACTTTCTACATGTGCAAGTAGAGAGTGGTTCTTCGAAATTGACACAAGAATCTGAGTGCAAGGCAGCATGACCCAGCACAGCTGTTAAGGCTCATGGCATAATGTGAAGCACACAGAGCCCAGGAAGAACAGCAACAGAGCAGGACCAGCGTGCATCAACCCCCTTATCCACACCTCTTGCTCTTAAAGAGCATTGGAAGCTACACATGACCACATTCTGTGTGATTTTATAAGTGATTTAGTTTGTTGTATATGTTACAACATGTATATTAGCTGATCAATAAACTAAAGCAATAATAGGAAGGGTAGAAGATTGCTATTTTCCCCAAGATACAGTCAATGAAAAGCTAAGATAGATAGAAGAGTGAAGAAGGAAGTGGGGAAGTCCAAGGAAACGGTCTTCCTAAGACCATCAAGTGTGTGAGGCACCTTGTTTGTCTCCCAGTGTGTCTGGATATTTAACCGTATCTGTTTCTCATTGACATCGTTTGTGATCCGTGTCTTAAATGGGCTTGTTGTGATGCCATTCGCATTCCATTCACTATGCAGTGGACACAGAGCCTGTTCACAGGTGCAGCCATCACCACACTGTGGTAGAGCACGCTCATTGTTCTGTAATCATTAGCAGTCACCTGTCCTCTCTCCCCAAAACTCGAGACCTAGCCAATTACTCATCTGTATGATCTAGTTTTAAAACTCACTGATGTGAAACTTCCTGCTTTCCAAGGATATTTCCCTTCAAACTACTGAATTGATTATACAGGTACAGAGAGAAAAAAACCCAACACGTTCTTTTTGTTAATGTAAGTCTTGTAAATCAAAGTAAGTGACATATAACTGTATTCTTAGTTGTATCTAATTATATGCAGCTTCTTAAAGACGGTTTTCAAAGGTTGTTTTTATCATAGCTATACACCTATTAAATATACCTCTTCCCTTACTCCTGATTCTGATCCTTAAATTTAAAGATTCAGAATATTGATCTTGTCAGACTCTTAAGAGTTTTGGACTAAGAGATTCTGACTCATTCTGACAGCACTCACAGGAAAGTAATCTATGACCCAGAATACAAATTATTCAATACAGTGTAAAGTATTTTCCTTGGGGACTGTGCATAGTACCTCAGAGCAGCACGTTACCTTCTTATAAGTAAACTATAAGACAAGCTAAAATATTGTGAGTTAATTGTCTTGTACGTGGAGAACCAGAACAAGACAAATAGTCGGCTCAGACATTGAGTGGCTCCACGGTCTGTTTCTCAGACTGAGAGGTAAAATGATGCCTTCCCCCTTAGCGTCTGTGCCCTAGCCTGCAGTGTCTGTTACCTCCAGGGCACACAGGGAACTATACAGACGCGATTAGTTTAGGGACCGTGAAGTGGTGAGTGTAGGTAGGTTATCTGAGTGGGCTGAGTTTAATTCCACCAGTCCTTACATTAGAGAACTACCTTTGATGAGAGGGTGCTGAGACTTGGGAGAACCCAAAGGAGAGTAAGCAATACTAACGACCCAGTTGACCCTTGCTGGTCTCGAACATACAGTAAGGCACCCTGAGCCAAGCGATGCTGGTGGGCTCCAGAAGCTGGAAGAAGGAAGCGAGTGCATTCTGTCCTAGAGCTTCCAGTGAGGAGAACAGCGCTACCGATACCTCAGTCTTAGTCCGCCAAGACTCACTATTAGTTTGTAACCTACTGAACAATAAAAGATGCATTTGACTTGTCACCACCGTCAGTGGCCATTTGTGTGGCAGCAGTAGAAAACTAGTACATTTACCTAGATTTCCCCCGCTTGGATCCAGCTGGCGAGCCCAGTGCAAGAGTACTCTCTCTTAGAACAGCGGGGGAGTCTCACTTGTGTTAGCTTCTGTGGCTCTCTTTTTTTCTTACCTCCAGAGCTTTCTGGAAGCTCTTCCTTGAATGTGTGTCTGTTGAACACCTTTAATAAGAACATATTCTTAAGAGTTATATAAGCTTAGGTTTTAAATCTGGCTTTGCTATTTTACTAGCTAGGAGTGCTAGGACAGGTGACAATATTCTAAGCCCCCACCCCCACGAAAATGGTGGGATTAATAGTACTTACCCTTGAGGGTTGTTTCAAGGGTAAAATGCAATAACATATGTATGACACAATGTTTTCTACAGAGTGGACACCTAATAAATGATAGCTGTTATTATCTCTTAAGGCTAAAAGTAGAATTTGCCAATGGCATACATTGTAACCCCTGCTCAGGTACAGATATATTAAGAACTATTGATACCTCTATTGTGTTTAGCAGACTGTTCCACAGAAATCTCCTTATAGCCCTCTGGCTGTTACATTGAGGCAGTTTATTAAAAAGTAGATACTGCCATTGGTAGTGTAATAGTTAGTGAACTCACAAGACTTGGATGGCTCTAAGCTCACAGGCACACAAATGGCCCTGGCCCTGGTTCAGCTGGTAGGGGGAGAGGTAGAGGAGATGAGGAATGCTTGATGGTACATTGTATATGTGTATGAAAATTTCAGAGAATAAAGTTAACAAAAGGTTTTTTTGTTTGTTTTGGTTTCTTTTTTTTTTTTTTGGTTTTTGAGACAGGGTTTCTCTGTGTAGTTCTAGCTGTCCTGGAGCTCCCTCTATAGACCAGGCTGTCCTTGAACTCAGAGATCTACCTGCCTCTGCCTCCCTAGCTCTGGGATTAAAGGTGTGCGCCACCACTGCCCGGCTTTAAAAAAAAATAAAAGTTAAAAAAAAAATCAATGAATACTAAAAATGTAAACTTAAAGAATTTAATAAATAATAAAGTAATTATATTTGTTTTTTATTTTTTAAAGGATGTTCTGCTGAGTACGGTAACACACACAGTGCTGGGGAAGCAGAAACAGGGAGACCTCTGTGACTTTGAGGTTAGCCTGATCTACATAGGGAGTTCTGGGCAAGCCAGGGCTACATAACGAGACCAACAAACAGAAGGGTGTTTTATTTTGTTTGTTTCTGGGGACAAGGTTTTGCATGCAGACCATGTTGACCTCCAACTTGGAGGTAATTCTCCTGCTTCCGCGTCCAGAGTGCTAAGGTCACAGGCCCACACCGCCACGCCCAACTGAAAAGGCTTGCTGCGTAAAGCTGTAGTGGCTAGATCAGAACTGCGGGTAGAGCATGGCACACACGGCGCGTATTGTAGCTTCTGATATTTCCTTCTAGAAGCTGGTGGGATATCGTCTCTATCATGGAAAACCTGGAATCCTCCGTTTATAATTTTTAAAAGAATTCCTGTTTTTATTTTTCAGTATTTTTTAAAATTTAGTTTAGTTTTATGTGTGTGGGTGTTGTGTCTGCACATCTGTCTGTGCACTACTTGAGTGTCTGTTGTCAGTGAGGCCAGAAGTGTTCACTGGATTCCCTAGAACTGGGGTTACAGAGTGTGGGCAGTGTGGGTGCTGGGAATCGAACCTGGGTTCCCCGGGAGAGCAGCCAGGGCTCTTCACTGCCAGACATCTCTCCAGCCCCTCTTCACTATTTTAAATCCTTAATGCCTGGCAAATGGAACCAATATTTATTGTTGCTAAACCATCACCTTATGATGCTGGCTTCTTCTTGTGGGCCAGTCAGTTCTATAACATGAATGAGGTAAACAGGCGTCTATTTATATCCTGAAATGTCTCATGATATCAAGTAGGGTGCTGTTCCCTGGAAGAAAGTGCTGCATAACACTAACTAGTTCTTAGTCTGGACGCTGGCATTCCATACCCCCTGTTTTTTCTCTATAGCCTTATACTTTGCTTTGTCTTTTTTTTTTCCTTCTAACACCGTCAGAAACATCTGCTCACAGAGCACTCACTCTGAAGATGACAACCTCTCAGTATCTCAGTGGCTTACGCTCCACATGTGGTCTCTCCTGTCTTTAATTAAACTTGTTTTCTTGGTGTTGTAGCTGGGAGCACTGTGTTGACACAACTCAGTCTTGTAAAGAACAGATTAAAATGTCAGTGTTCTAATGTTCTCATCTGTGGGAAAAGGAAAACATTTGGGGCATCTTATTTATAACTTTTTATAAAGACTCCTCTGTGGAGCAGGATTAGTTGGGAATGGAAAACCATTTGACAGTTAAAGGGACAGGACTATAATTTCAGTCTACTGTAGAAGAGGGGAAATATGAAAGCTCCCTGCAACTCCCCTCTAGAAATCCACAGCACTTCTCCCTCCCCCCCCCTCTGTTTTTACATCACTGTATATTTTAATTCCCAAGTGTTCGGCTTGATTTTTCCAGATGTATGACACATTGGTAGTTTCCTCAAAATACAGACAGTCAGCCAGTGTAAGCACGTGTTATGTGAGCAGAACTATTAGTCAAGGGGAATGAAGAGGATGTATTAATCATTTATTCTTCAGTTTATGTCTAATGTACTTGTTTTTACGACCGAATCATTGATATTTGCTAACTGCTTGTTAGCCAGCAGACTCACAAATTCAAGATGTCGCAGTTTGAGACCCCCTTTTTTTTATTAGGCATTCACAGGTTAGGTCACGCGACTTAGCTAGCAGACAATATTGCAAATTTTAAAACTTGCAGTCGATAGCTAGTTCCTGCAAATTGATAAGGTAGATGTGTGAGACGCTTACAGTGTGTCTTTATATGTTGGCTGTTTGTCACAGCTCTGTGTGGATAGCATCTCATTTTTTACCCATGAGGAAGCTGAGGGCAGTGGTCTCAACCGTCTCAATCCTGCCACCTTTTAATACGGCTCCTCATGCTGTGTGATCCCAACCATAAGGTTATATTTGTTGCTACTTCATGACTGTAATTCTGCTACTGTTAGGGATCATAATGTCCATATCTGATATGTAGATGGTCTTAGGTGATCCCCATGAAAGGATCATTCGACCCCCCCGAAAGGGTTGTAACCCACGGTGTGAGAACTGCTGGACTAAACTTTTCTGAAAGATTGATCACTTTTTTTTTTTTGCTTCATTTTATTTATTTTGAGACAGAGTCTTTCAGTGTAGCCCAGACTGGCTTCAAACTCCTGGTCCTCCTGCTGTGCCTCCTCAGCGTTAGTACCACAGGCATGCACTGCTGCACCCCGCACCCCCGCACCCCGCACCGCTGTACCGCCTATACTTACTCACTTAGGTAGTGTATTAGTGAGAGCCTTTAGCCCTTGAACATTGTTAATCAATTTAATATCATACAGGTAAGGACGATAAATATCAAAATATGGGAAACCCTCCCTTCTGTTCATGTTGGTGTGTGGTAGCCAAACAAAATGCCTGGTCTACTTTGGGCATATCTTAATTGGCAAAAGAATTGATGATTGTTCCATTTTGCTTGTATGAAATCAAAGGGAGCTTCTGGAAAGGCAGAGTTCGCATGCTCCCTGCCCACCCTGCAGTCCTGCTTTGGGGAGTGAGCTGCCCTCTAGAACAGCCTCTGCCTTTCAGACCTTATTTAGAGCTTTGCCTGGTTTGAGTTTTCCCTTGGGTTAACAGCTGTGGAATCTGCATTTCTCTGGCATTCTCTCCTCTATGTAAATTGCAGATGTTCTCCAATGCCCCTTTGGACAGCTTTTGGGTAAGAAGAAAGAGAGAAACCCTTTTCTTTGCTTTACTTTTTATAGGCGGAAATGTTTTCCCCCAGCCTTGAAAACTCCCTGCAGCTCTGCTGCTATGGGATCAATTTGTTGGCAAGGGTTATTCAAACATGAGTAGAATTTGTGTCCTCTTTAGATTAATGTGCTGAAGCCAACAATAGCAATTTTCGTGTGGGAACCAGTGCTTGATATCCAAGTCAGAACATGTTTAGTGCTCTGTAATTTACTTGAGGTTAAAAATATGCATTTGAGCAGCAAAGAGGGTCTTTTTCCCAGGTTTTGTGGGTTTGCTTTCATTTTCTTTTCTATTTTAAATTGTGTACTTGAAATGAGACATATAACAAAGTTCTTTTTTAAAAAATTAACATTTGTATTAAGGTATAACTTATCATTAAACAAATTTATGCAAAGTATATAGCTTAAGAGCGCTCTCTCTTGCTCCTCTCTCTCTCTCTCTCTCCCTCTCCTCATCTCTCTGTCTCTCTGTCTCTCTCTTTCTCTCCGCCCCCCCATGCTGTGCGAGATTGATCCCACAGCTGTGTACACTGTATAACTTAATGCAGTTTACATATTTTTACTCTGTTCTTTCTCTTTTACCCTTTTAGCCCGTGTGACTATAGAGAAGAACCACATGCTTGTGGAGTCTCTTACTGGTTTAGGTGTTTGGACTTTAACCTCATTTGCACCCTGGAGCTCCGTAGTTTTCCCTGTTCCCCATTCAGCTTCCTCTTCTCAATAGTCATTCAAAGCTTTGTTGACGTTTTCAGGGTTTCTGTCTTACCATTTCCCTACTAACTCTTAACATTTGTTAGTAGATGCTTTGTGACTGCTTTAACCCCAGAGGGCGTTTATGAATCTCCATCTCTCCCTGTCGTTCTGTTCTGTGTTGTCAGGGTTGGTGTGCCCTGTGCCCTTTCTCCTTTAGTCATCTGGTGTCTTGTTGCTCTTACTGTGTGTGTATGATTGGCACTTCTCATTATAACATGACTGGATGACACAGACTCCGCCTTGCCCAGGTTTCCTGACTTCTCGGTTTTCCTGCTCTTCTTTCACCGTCCGTCCTCAATTGTAGCTTAGGTGTTCCATGCTTTTCCACTAGAACTTTCGTCAAAATCACCAGTGACTTTTGCCAAGTCTAGTGCATTTTGTCCCTTTGAATCTTTTCCATGGTGTCATTTTCTCTGATGTTTTGTGTCTCTATGTAATCCCTCCTCAGATTCCTTTTGGTGATTTCAGTTGCTCTTTCCATCCTTGTACGCGGGAGTTTTCCATGATTCAGTCTTTGCCTGTACTTACTTCTGCTTTATGTCCACAAGATTCCGTCTGGTCCCTGTGTTCTAATACTGTTATACTTGAGCTTCCAGAGTCTCCAGCTCCACAGAACGGACTTTCTGCCTAGCAGCGGTATTTGGATGTGTCACAGAGTATACGAAAATTTACATTTCTTCAGCATGTCCCTGGACAGATTAAATCTGGTCTCTTATGGTTTCTTGTGTCCTCTTGGCTAATCACTAAGTTTGGGCTGTACAAAGCCAGAAAGAACATTATACAGTAAGTTCTGTGGTGTTGATTCACGGAGAAGACAACCACTTAGAAATTATCTTATATTACAGTATAGAAAATAAGATGATAAAGGCATATGTCTTATGCATTCATAATATAAAAAAAGGGGGGCACTAAATTCAAGTTGTTGGATTAAGAAAACTTTCTTGCAAAGATAATTCTGAAGTGGATTCTGCCAGAGTCAGAGCTTCCCACAATTCCTCTGTTTTCCTTCCCTTTCTGCCCCATTGCTGCTGAGTCCCATTAAGTTTACACTCTTAATGTGTTCCAAGTGCGTCCCGTCTTGCCATGCCCACTGATACTCCTGTAGTCAGAGCATCTTCAGTTAGCACAGTGGTCTTCCGGTGCGTGCTGTTCTCCCTTTGCCTGACTTTCCCCTGATCTGCAACCCACATTGCCATCATATTGATCTTTATTTGTAGTTTGACCACGCCCTTCACACGTGTAAATCTTCTACTGGTACCAAGTTGCTTTAGAAGCATGGCAGACTGGTCACATGACATGCTGGCCCTGCTTCTTGCCTCGCTCCTTGGTTTTTTGTTACTGTTTGTTGATCATCATTGTATTGGCATATATTCACGGTGCATAGTACTGTGCTTCAAAGGACATTTTCATGCGTGTAGGTAGTGTGTTTTGACCACAATTTGTTGTTACTTTAATGGCTTCATTGAGTAATTCATATGCCGTATGATCTATTTACAACGTATGGTGTCTGTGACTGCCTTCTTTCCCTGAGCACACCATTTTCAGGATTAATCTGGAATGAGCATATGCTTGTTTTGCATGACTGTATATTTCAGTATGTGTGTAGTTGGTGGACATTTAGGTAGTTTCTGATTTTGAGTATTATGAATAATACTTCTTAAAAATTCATGTAAAAGTTTTTGTGTGGGTGGCATTTTCATTTCTCTTGGGTATCTATTAGGAGTGGAATTTTGAGGTCATATAATTACTTTGTGTTCAGCTTTTTGAGGAATTGTCTCACTTTTTCTCAAAGTACCTCCAACCACTGTAAATTCACATGAGCCGTGAGCAGAGGTTTCATTTACCCTATAGCCGTTGTAATACTTTCGTTTCGATTTACTATTTGGGTTTTTGTTTTATTTAAAAGAATATACCGTCCATATTAAGAAGTATAATTAGTTCATCAGGGTGGGTTTGATTTGATTTTCAGTTACAGCTTTTTGAGTATTTGTATATTTTCTTTGAAGAAATACTTCGTTTTCTTGATAGTACCTGGGGATGGGTCCTGATGTGACTACAGGAAGGCTGTCAGGGGCTAGTTATATGTTGTCCACTCTCTCAAGCTGGGCAAGAAACCTTTTCCAAAACCAGGGTGATCCAGACAGTTCCTCTCATTGTCTTCCATGTCGCAGTTAGAATTCCAAGCTCCTTGGAAGCATACTTTCTTTCATTCAAGTCAGAAAAGAGGAAACCAGGGTTCGAAACAATAGAACAGACAGCAGTTAACTAGAAAGTTTATAATATGCTTATTTAAAACTCCCCCAACGATGTTTTAAAAGTGTATTTTCACGTGTTCATTCAACACAACAAATGTGGTCATTTCACATGTGTTCACTTGGCCACTTGGCAGCTGCACCCCTGCTTGTGGCAGGGCAGGCTCCTCTAGCACTGCAGAAGGCCATCTTAAAGCATCACGTTCCTGACTGAGAGAAGCGGGCTGTGGCCTGCAGGCGGCACACTTTGTTTCCAGCCCTGCAAGGATACAGGGCTGCCTTCCCTTTAGCTAATTTAGAGGGAAGCCAAGTTCAGTTTTTAACGAACAGATACGATGCCAAGTATACCTTTCCAGTGGGCTAGTCCACTTGGTTGAAGGGCTCTGAATGGAAGGCCGTGGGTGACTTGGAGTTCTCCGTGAGCATCAGAGTATCTCAGAAGATGCCAAAGGAGAGCATTTCCTCTGTTCCACTTATTCTAATAACAGTTAGGCAGTTGGTCTTTCTGTATGTAAAATTCTATGAAGACAAACCCTTCAGATGTGGGAAACCTGTCCCGAGCCCTAGGCTTCTCCAGCTGAAGTCTGCGTGTCCTTAACTCACGCTCCCTCTGCACTAAGATGAACACAGCACTTCTTGAAGCGTCACTTTTCTTACAAATACATATACTTAAGTATATATAAATTATTTACATTTATGAAGTTTTAATACGAATTTTTATTCTCACATGGAAACACAATGGATATATTTTGAAGTAGGAAAATAATTCTTTCATAAAACTGCTATGGGTATGCACTGATTTATTATTGTTTTAAATGATTAAGTCAGTGTTGACTTTTTTGTTTAATTTCCTTCAATGTAACTATTAATGGCAGAGCCACATAAACTATCTGAACCCCTGAATACCTGTCAAAAACACAGAGGGTTCTGGGCCCACAAAGTCCCAGAATTACTGGGAACAGACAAACCCGCAGTTGTTCTGCATTCAGGCTCATAAGGCCTGCCGTGGAAGACAGCCTCTTGTTTTGGTTTCACTTTCTCAACCCTCTGCGTTCCAGAGCTTCCAGGTGAGCTGAGCGGAGCCAGAAAGAGTGCCCCATCCGTAGGGACTCAGGGCCCTCAGCACGCCTCCTTTATGCTTCTGATCAGAAATGGTCCCCTGTGACGTATTTTAAGCCTAAAGTAGAATGTTTTGAATATTTTAATGTTTTGTGTTTCTTCATATTTTTAACATAATTTAAAATAATTTTATTTTTATTTGAATGTTGGTGATGCATTTCCAGTAGAAATCTTGGGGGAAATGATTCCATTTATGTGATTTGTTTTGCTACTTAGGAGTGGTTTTAGTATTTTTAAAAGGGAGACAATTATACTGATACTACTAAATCTTCTGTTCAAGATTTATAATTTTAAAAACAGAAACATTGCTGTTGAGAGAGAGGGAAAAAATGATTTTTTTTGGCCAGTGTCATTGCTGGGTGCAAGAGTAAGTGAGGCACTAAAATCATGCCCTTCGGTAACGTGGACTTCTGTTCCGCATCCCTCCACTAATTGGGAACTCAGTTTGTATAAATAGGGTTTTTTCCATTTATATGGAAGATATGATGAATATTTTCATATCTTACCCAGGCTGCTATCCTTTTACCCTATTCACGAATGAGACTTAGGGCATCAGAACATCCGAGAAACAAAAGTACCTTTGAAAAAGGGAAAGGAGAAGTGAGGGGAAGTAATTTTACAATTACCAGTGTTATCCTGTGAGACTGTTAAAGTGACTTACAGGCATTAAGTTAACCCACAAATGCATAAGGCCAACAGATCTCTACTGTTGGCTAGCTGGTTGGTCCCTTCCCTAGTTTGCTCGATGGCTGAGTACCTAGGCAATTTTGAGAATCAGATTACATTGATCATGTATCTGGTGAAGGAAGAATCCATCTTCATGATCTTCAAGCCTGTTAATATCTTACAGTTAGCTAATACATAACAACAGCCAATACCTAACAGTTCCATTTTTCACTCTTTAGTATGTATTACCTCTTGGTTTCTTTAATCCCAGGAATAAACCTTTAAAGAATCCACTGTTAGTTTCCATAGGAAGGAACTTGGGCCCCATGGTGGGAAGTAACTTACATGGTCATTGAACAGATATCTGAGTGCATAATGTGACACTTGTTTTAGAGTAACCATGGTGACACATTGGTGAAGTGGTACTCCTGCCTGTGTGGAGCTGTGATAGCTATAGAATTTGTCCTGTGTAATAGTGTGCCAAATCAGGGTTTGTTGTTACTTCGTTCGTCTAGGAAGTCATTTCAGGGCAAACACAAAAATGTGTTTCTTACACACAAAGTAATTCTGTCCCTTGCCCCCATGCCTAGATACGCATCACCAAAATTATAATATCTAGGTGGGAGGTAGCTCAGACAGTACCCGAGTTCAACCCCCAGCACCACATAAAAACGTCTGGACATGGTGGTGCATGCTTGTAATCCCAGAGCTAGCAGGCAGAGACAGCCTTTCAGGCCACTGAGAGACTATCTCAGAAAATGTAGGTAGCCCCCAAGGAACAGCTTGAGGTGTCCTCTGTCTCCACACACATGTACACATACATGTGTACACCCTCCCACCATGTACACATACAAAAGTTATGAGATCCAGTTAACTCCAGATTGCTGCGCATCACTACTTACACGAACTGCTCTCTCATGTTATTGCATGCCAGTCGGCATTTCTGGTCATCTGTGTACTCAGCTCTGTTTGTTGATACTTGTTAACACCTTTCAAGCATCTTCTAGTGTCTCATAATATAAACAGGATGGGCTTTGTGGGGACTTTAAGGTATGTGGAAACAGGATTTTCATCGTTAAAAGCTTGTTGGGTTACATTTTCAGTGTGGGAGATAGCCCGTAACTCCTGTCAAGCAGCAACAGGCGTTAAATGTCTACCCCACCAGCCCCTGAGGAAACTGCTACTCTTCTGAGGTGGTCAGTGCCCTTTGAATCCACTGCAGAGAGGGAGAAGAACCTTAAGTAGTAGATTAGCCACCGAGAAGCAAAAGGATTGCAAGAGCACTTAGAATCTGGGGGAAGCTTCTGAGGGGGTGGGGACATGAGCTTCCTGTAGCAGGGATCCCTGCTGTTCCCTATTTTTAGTGTAGCAAAGCAAACTGGGCCTATGGATCCCAGCTAAAGGATGAGTTATAGTCCTGAATAGTAATGCAGTACTGCTAATGATTTCGTCAGTGACCAGAGCCTGTGTGTGTGTGTGTGCGTGTGTGTGTGTGTGTGTGTGTGTGTATGTGTGAGTGAATTTATCAAGTAATTCTTTGGTTTAAGTATAAATTGTAGGTTTTAAAATAATAGTTTATTCATCATGAATTTGACAGTGTGAGAAATGCATAATATACATTCATCTATGTATATAGATATGTATTCATGCAAACACACTGGCTGGATAAATGAGCAGGTTACATCATTAGTTTTTCAGCTAGTCCCAGTTACCTACTACTATTAAAGCTGTGTTTTTCTATTGGTCTTTAGAACCATCTAAAAATTAATATATCAAACACAGAAGTTTTCCCTTTTCTTTCTAAACTTGTTTTTCCATTAATTTTTCTTGCTTGTTTTTGTCCTTTCTCTATGTAATAGTTTTTAATGACTGTGTAGCAGTCAGACTTCATTGTGTGTGTATGAGAGAGAGTGTATGTGTGTATACACACACAAAATGATACACACACACACACACACACACACACACACACACACACACACACACACTTCACAAATCTAGTTTTGTTTTTAGTGCTAAGGATGGAGCCCAGGGACTTGCATATGCTACCCAAGTGCTCTCTCACCAAGCTGTGCCCCCAGTTCCAGGTCTTAGATTGTAATTCTGGTATGTTCCAGTTCTGTGGTTTATAGCAGTTAAGATTTACCATAAACTCACAGTTATCTTTTGGTAAACTCATTCCACTGAAGACTGCAGCAACAAATGTTTTCCTAGGCGTATGTGCATTTGACTTCCAGACTAATAAAAGGTTTGATGCAAAAGCAAGTGTGGTTTCAGAAGAAATGCTTCACATGTTCTCATACTTCCTCAGCTTAAATATCCTGGTGAGTTTGCATGCCTTCCATGCTGCTTTCCTACCAGAACTGTATGGCATGTCCTTAGAATTGCATTAGTATTTCACTGGCTTTCCCAAATCCCATGGTCTTTTCAGGCATTGATTTCATCCTGCCAGCTTTAGGGTTTTCTGAGGTTGCTTTGTGGGATCTCTGAGACATTCAGGAATCACTGTTCACCTGGGTGGAGTGGTGCGTACTCGTGATTCCCAAACTAAGAGGCCAAGAGGGAGGCATGAGGGTCATGAGTTTAAGACCTGCCTGGGCTACACAGTGAGATTGCCTATAAACAAACAAACAAACAAACAAATAAATCATTATTCAATCCATTCATCAGTATGTGAAATCGGTCAGCATTTCAGTGAAGACAAATGAATCTCTTCATTCTAATATAAAAAGTCACTTCATTTTCTTCCTATTCCAGTACATGCCAAGTTACAGATACTCAGACAGCTGGTAGAGATGGAGCTGGAATTGATGCGCTCCACAGTGTGGTGTAAAGATCAGCTGCTATCCTCGCTTTTCATGCAGATTGGTGGAAGTACATGTGGAAGAGATGGACATCCTCAAAGAATGTCTCCTCTCCCTAAGAGCCTGTCTTCGTCACTGACCAGGAACTGTGTGCAATCCCACATGAAATGGAGAATTTGTAATTACCTGTAAATCTGTACTGTTGTCTGAACTCACTTGGGACACCAGTCTATTCTTTACCTCCTACTATGGGGTCACGGCCCTCGGGCAAGTGACAGAATTTGCATCCTTGTTAAGCTTGACTTACAAGAAATACCCTTTCTTTTCTACAAAGGAAGAAATTAAGGTCTCTCATGGAGATTTTCCATTGTCTTTTATGCTGAATGTCTCTCACTGATTTTAGCTTGCCAATTTCTGTCTAATAGTTTTGTCTTTAGAAATCCCTAAAGCAAATAATTCTGTTGCCATTTTCCTTAAGTGCATATGAGCCTTTCAAATATTTGGTTGGAAGCAGAAGACTGTCCCTGTCTTGCTCATCTGGGTAAAACTCATTTACTGTTTTTCCTTTTAAACTGTTAGCTCAAGTGACCTTACACACAAGTCCCAGCTGTGCATTAGCATTGCTTGGGGATGTGTTTGTATCTTTTGTCTAAAAATACCCAGCCGGTAGGATTCATGATCCATGAAAGCTAATTGAAACAATTTCTCTTCAAGTTTTGGCAAGCGAAGCATGCATTATAAGCATTAATATCTATAAATTGAATTGTTAATGAATCTAGACACTAATAATGAATGCAATTTTGCAAGCTTAACTAGAAACACTAAAATTATCAGGATCTGGAGCAGAATTTTCAATCATTTTTGCTTATTAAATAGCAAAGCTATGCTTTTAATAAGCTAATCATTTTTATTTGCCCCCATAGGAGTAGCTCAGTTGATTAGGAACAGGTTTCTAAGTGCGAAGTAATGTTTTTCTCTCACTGCTTTAACCACCAAAGCGCTGAAGTTTCAGGTGGATATTCTCTCACAGCCCGTGTCTTCCGAACACGCTTGTGCACGCGTGTGTCTCCGGAAACTTTGCGCATCCCGGTTCTCCTCTGAGTAGCGACTTCTCGGCCACACGCGTCCTCTGCATTTTCAAAGCACTCGATATCACCACTGGCTTAAATAAGTGGTCTCATTTCACATGTAGACATTTTAGAAGATTGTACGTTATCAGGGTGAAAAACAAAATGAGTTTCATGATTACCTTTCTGATTTCTGTTATTTTTAGACTCAGTAACTCCTTTGGTGTATATTTCAATTTGAATACCATCTCCGTACTACAGCTTTGTGTAGCTCCAGCTAAAAGCTCGGAACATCTAGGAAGCGACCCTGAACACCAGCGTGGTGTTCCTGTCCAGTGCTAAAGTGACTGAGATGGCAAGTCATGAGCTTAGGGACACGGTGAGTACTCTGAGTAGTTCCTCTCCGAGTTCCCAAACGTCCCAAGATAGGCAGCACGCCCTCCTCTGCCTGTTCACCTGCTGCCTGGGAATGACACACGCTACGGAGAGTGGAGGAGGTAAGATCTAGGGACATGAGGCCTCTCTGTGTATATTCTCAGAGATGGGACTGAAATTTGATTCAGAGTGCCTTACCTGGTTGTTTCCTTTCCTTAGGTCTTAAAGATACTGACAGTTATTTAGGTTTGAATGGTAAAGAACTAAGAGGCTGAAGCGAGGTGTAGGAGCTGACAGTGTGGTTTCTGCATCAGAGACTGCATGCTGGAACTGCCATGGAAAGGCAGAACCGTGGGGGAGGGGTGTTGGGTTCCTCGGTATCATTCATCTTCAGCTTTGTTGCATTTTCCTTCTGACTGCCAGGTTTGAAAATCTATAGCCTTTTCGGGAGATGAAATTTGTCACCTGTGTGTAACACAGTGTCGAACGCCGCAGTGGCAGAGTGTGCGTGTGTAACACACGGTGTCGAATGCCACAGTGGCAGAGTGCGTGTGTGTGTAACACACGGTGTCGGATGCCGCAGTGGCAGAGTGTGTGTGTGCGTGTGTGTGTGTGTACGCAGTGGCAGAGTGTGTGTGTGCGTGTGTGTGTGTGTACGCAGTGGCAGAGTGCGTGTGTGTGTGTGTGTGTGTACGCAGTGGCAGAGTGTGTGTGTGCGTGTGTGTGTGTGTACGCAGTGGCAGAGTGCGTGTGTGTGTGTGTGTGTACGCAGTGGCAGAGTGTGTGTGTGTGTGTGTGTGTGTGTGTACGCAGTGGCAGAGTGTGTGTGTGCGTGTGTGTGTGTGTACGCAGTGGCAGAGTGTGTGTGTGCGTGTGTGTGTGTGTACGCAGTGGCAGAGTGTGTGTGTGCGTGTGTGTGTGTGTACGCAGTGGCAGAGTGCGTGTGTGTGCGTGTGTGTGTGTGTACGCAGTGGCAGAGTGTGTGTGTGCGTGTGTGTGTGTGTACGCAGTGGCAGAGTGCGTGTGTGTGTGTGTGTGTGTGTGTGTGTACGCAGTGGCAGAGTGCGTGTGTGTGTGTGTACGCAGTGGCAGAGTGCGTGTGTGTGTGTGTGTGTGTGTACACAGTGGCAGAGTGTGTGTGTGCGTGTGTGTGTGTGTACGCAGTGGCAGAGTGTGTGTGTGCGTGTGTGTGTGTGTACGCAGTGGCAGAGTGTGTGTGTGCGTGTGTGTGTGTGTACGCAGTGGCAGAGTGTGTGTGTGCGTGTGTGTGTGTGTACGCAGTGGCAGAGTGTGTGTGTGTGTGTGTGTGTACGCAGTGGCAGAGTGTGTGTGTGCGTGTGTGTCGTGTGTACGCAGTGGCAGAGTGTGTGTGTGTGTGTGTGTGTACGCAGTGGCAGAGTGCGTGTGTGTGTGTGTGTGTACGCAGTGGCAGAGTGTGTGTGTGTGTGTGTGTGTGTGTACGCAGTGGCAGAGTGTGTGTGTGTGCGTGTGTGTGTGTGTACGCAGTGGCAGAGTGTGTGTGTGTGTGTGTGTGTACGCAGTGGCAGAGTGCGTGTGTGTGTGTGTACGCAGTGGCAGAGTGTGTGTGTGTGTGTGTGTGTGTACGCAGTGGCAGAGTGTGTGTGTGTGCGTGTGTGTGTGTGTACGCAGTGGCAGAGTGTGTGTGTGTGCGTGTGTGTGTGTGTACGCAGTGGCAGAGTGTGTGTGTGTGTGTGTGTGTGTAACGCAGTGGCAGAGTGCGTGTGTGTGTGTGTACGCAGTGGCAGAGTGTGTGTGTGCGTGTGTGTGTGTGTACGCAGTGGCAGTGTGTGTGTGCGTGTGTGTGTGTGTACGCAGTGGCAGAGTGTGTGTGTGCGTGTGTGTGTGTGTACGCAGTGGCAGAGTGCGTGTGTGTGTGTGTGCAGTGACAGAGTGTGTGTGTGTGTGTGTGTGTGTGTGTGTAACACACGGTGTCGGATGCCGCCGTGGCAGAGTGTGTGTGTGTGTGTGTGTGTAACACACGGTGTCGGATGCCGCGGTGGCAGAGTGTGTGTGTGTGTGTGTGTAACACACGGTGTCGGATGCCGCCGTGGCAGAGTGTGTGTGTGTGTGTGTGTGTAACACACGGTGTCGGATGTCCGCAGTGGCAGAGTGTGTGTGTGTGTGTGTGTGTGTGTAACACACGGTGTCGGATGCCGCCGTGGCAGAGTGCGTGTGTGTGTGTGTGTGTGTACGCAGTGGCAGAGTGCGTGTGTGCGTGTGTGTGCACTGCTCTTCTCTATGACAGGGTTTGCAGGGTTACTGAGTGCAGACGATAGGTCTGCACTGTTTTCCTGGTGACTGTTTACTAACCTCAAGCTTATGCCTTGATTCTCTAATAAACAGTTTTATCAAATGGGGATCTAGTGACCTCTCAAGCATCGCTTACTGCTTTTCTGGGAATGACTGAACAGTCCGGGGAAAGCTGCCCAATCATAAAGCCTAAAGGAAAACAAACAGAAAGACAAAAATCTTCCCCCGAAGTGTTTTTGGAACACTCATTTCTTAGCTAATAAACTTTTTACTACTTTCTGGGGTTTTTTAAAAGTCAAGATCCTAAAGTTTTTCTTTTTCTTTTTTAAAGTTAGCTTTAAGAAAGAAACAACAAAATGAATAGCCATAAAATTTAGGTGACTGCACTTTTGCAGATCCATAAATCTGATTGACTCCCTGAATTTCACTTCTGCCTGGACTTGATTGCCTATTTTATTATCACATTAATTTAAAAATATGTATACTGGTGAATGTGTATAAATGTAGGTTCTGTCATCAAAATCTTCTTCAGAAACACAGTGTCCATTGACAGCCGTCTGACACGGGGACGCGACGCACTGGGGTAATACAGGGGTTTTGCTTTTGTTTGTTTGGTTTTCGGTATTTTCATGTAGAGCCTTTTTTGAACTTGTTCTTTGACAAGTTTGTACATGTATATCATCATGTCTGCATGGGTATCACGTATCTGTGTGTGTATCATGTCTGTGTGTGTGCGTCATGTCTGTGCGTGTGCATGTCTGTGTGTGTATATCGTGTGTGCGTGTGTATCATGTCTGTGTGTATCACGTGTCTGCGTATGTATCACATCTATGCATGTGTATCATGTCTGTGTATCATGTCCATGTGTGTGTATCATGTCTGTGCGTGTGTATCATGTCTGTGCGTGTTTATCATGTCTGTGTGCGCATCATGTCTGTGCATGTATATCATGTCTGTGTGTGTATATCATGTCTGTGTGTCATATCTCTGTGTGCGTATCATGTCTGCGTGCGTGTCATGTCTGTGCGTGTGTATCATGTCTGTGCGTGCATATCATGTCTGTGTGTGTGCGTCATGTCTATGCATGTATATCATGTCTATGAGTGTGTATCTTGTCTGTGAGTGTGTATCATGTCTGTGTGTATATATCATGTCTGGGCGTGTGTATCATGTCTGTGCGTGTTTATCATGTCTGTGTGTGTTTATCATGTCTCTGTGTGTGTATCATGTCTGTGTGTGTGTATCATGTCCATGCGTGTGTATCATGTCTGTGTGTGTTTATCATGTCTCTGTGTGCGCATCATGTCTGTGTGTGTGTGTGCATCATGTCCGTGCGTGTGTATCATGTCCGTCTGTGCGTGTGTATCATGTCTGCGTGTGTATATCGTGTTCGCGCGTGTATCATGGCATTTCTGGGACTCTTGCCTCCGTCATCCCCACTTTCTACAAGTCTTTCTCCCATATTCTTAACTTAGTGTTTTGTTTTGGGTCCCATTGATTTTAACCAGTCCATCTCTGTCGCATGGGTGTGGGACCATCCATTGGAGCCTCGTGACAGAGACAGACGTCTTAGTAGGAATTTCAACCAGTTGTGATGATGATTTCTAATATAGCTAAAACAGTTAACTTTTTCTTATCTAAGAATTTAACTGTACTTATTTGGGGGATTTCTCTGTTGTAGCTCTGGCTGTCCTGGAACTCACTCTGTAGACCAGACTGGCCTTGAACTCACAGAGACCCGCCTGCCCCTGCTTCCTGAGTGCTGGGATTAAAGGTCTGCGCCACCACTGCCTGGCTGAGTCCAAGAAATTTCAAGGCTCTGATTGACTCACGTGTGTTAACTTTCCAGTAATCAAATAAGTTGCATGGTTAGGGTTAAACTCTGGGGCGGTGAGCACAGACATGGTGAGAGCAGAGCCAAGCACATGGCGACCCTTGTCAGCTGCCTGGTGAGCAGGCTGTAATACCTACTCTGGCCTGCAGACTTTCTCAGAACAGCTGAGACAAATACTGAACAGGTAAATAGGGTAAAATAGCCAAAGCCTTGTAGCTGATGTTTAAGAAGAGTAAAGAAAATATAAATGAATCACGTGGATAGATACTGATGTGAATGGTATTGCTTGACAGTAAAATCCATTTAGTGGAATCTTTTCAACCCAAAAGAGGCCCAGTGTGTTTGACATTAAGGTAGTTATGCAGAAAGTACAAGATTGAGCTCGGTTGCCAGCCTTTAGAGATCTGAACAGGTGTTTGGAGGCATATGAAATGGTAGGAAGGAGATGATTTTAGACAAGAAACTCATTGCAAATGGCAAAGTGTTGTATTTATTGAATAGAAAAATTAAGACCTATGCAAACGTTAGACATTCAAGTGATACAGAAATAAAAACGTCATTAAGTTGTAATAATCTCCAGTCATGAACCAAACAAATCAGACAAAATTTAGTCATGCTCTGCTGGTGCTTTCGTTACATGAAACTAGAAGAAATTGTTAGTCACCTCATCAGCCGTAGGCTTCCTCTCACCCTGACTAGAGGACTTGATGGCCGTGTGCAGAATGATTTTCTGCCCTCTGTCTTCTGTTATATAGCATTTCTGGAAAGGGAAATCTTAAGACAGAGAAATAATTTTGCAAAGACTCTGTTGTTGCATTCTATTTGAATATCCGAAGCAGGCAGTCATGAAAAACCTTTTGAACAATGTGAAGATTAAATTTCTTAATGTCTTTTTAAGATATTTTAATACAATATTTTATAACTCTCGGAGAATGCCTTACAGTGTGTTTTGATGATATTCATCCTCCCCCCCACTCCTCCTTTCTTTTAAGATTTTTAACAAATGTTCAACTCATCTGAAAATCACAGGTGTCTTTCCCCAGGACTGGTATTATTCTTTTCTTGTTAATGTATTAAAATTCAGAGTTGATTAGAAAGGCAAAAATATGACTCCTATTTCTTAGATGGCATCATTGTTCTTTGATCAGGTTATTGACTTTAATTGTATTTTGAAAGACGCCTGTGATTCACATTCAAGCCCACACAGTCCGGTGTGTCTAAGCTCTTACCCACACACGAGTGTATCATAGAGGTTTCAAGCACAAATTCTCACCATGCTCTTCTGTTTACTAATTGCCTCATATTGCAGTTTGCATTATAATTAACACGATCAGCAAGTATTCGCCCTCACTGCTCTAGCATGTTAACATCTTTGACAACTTTTGCTTTGTTCACTGTTACTCTTGGATTTCATTTTCTTCCTGCTAAATGCCTATCCTTATTATTGTTCTCAATAAAGGCTGTGAAATTCTGTTTTTTATATTTCTGGAAATACCTTTCTCCTCCTTATGTAATAAGAATTCCAAGTCCAAATTCATCATCTTTTTTTCTGTTATTGAAAAAACTTTTTTTTTTTACTTTTTACCTCGGTTTTTTTTAATTTTTATTTTTTACTTTAGTTCCACTTTCTTTCTTATACATACGAAATGTATTTCCTAGAAGATTTGCTAGTTAGCTTTGTTTTGTTTGAGATAAGGTTGTCTATACATCCCAGGCAGTGAACTCACTGTGTAGGTCGGGCTGGCCTTTAACTTAGTCCTGTGTCATTCTCCTGAAAATTAGAATTACAGCTGAAAAGTAGTTCTTTTTCTTTTTTTATGATCGTTTATCTCATGACATGCATCTAAATTCTTAAGTTAATCCCGAAGGACCTTTGTAATTTGACCATTTGTGATTATAAAAAAAAGAAAATAGTTAAATTTGAGTCATCTGTATATTACATCATTACGTCTTCAAATAATTAATAAAAATACATTTTAAAATGTTAAAAAAGTTAAAAATGAAATAGATGGTAAAATATCATCTCAAGGCCGACTGATGTCTTACGTTCCCTTCTTCACTCCCCACCGTCGGATACCCCAGTTATTCCCTTGTCTTAGCTATTATGAAGGATGCAAGTACTTTTGCAGAATGATAGTTGATTTGCTTCTGGTGTTTTTCAAGTAATGCGCTATGATATCACCTAGGGATTCGCATCCCGGCTCTTCTTGTTTTTACCGTACTTTGCTTTCAGTTATATCATAAACTAAGGAAGCGAGCTGTGAAAGGGAGTGTATTCTATGTATGCAAAAAAAGAGAGAAGAGATAATGAGTGGGAGTCTCTTTAAGGAAGAGGAAAGAAAGAAAAGAAGCCTCTATGAAGAGAAAAGGCTGTGAAATTAATAAATAAATGAGGAAAAAAGCTCTGAGGTGAGAGCCACAGAGTGGAGGCCCTTAGAGGTAAAGAATTCAGCTGGGAGCAGGAGGAAGCAAGGTTTCAAAGGCATTTCCTGAGCATGGAGCCGACTCTCTCTCCTGCTGCTGGCAGCAGCCAGGGCACTGGAAACAGAAACCAGAGCGTACTGTTCTATAGACTGAGTTTGTTGATGGCTTTGTGTGTGTGTGAAGTCCAAGTGGGTCTTGTGTTTGAGGTCTATGAAGAAGGGTGTATGTTACCTCATAGCAGTGGTGAGAAAGAACACTAAACTGCCAGAATGTTTCAACTGGAGATTCTTCCCACTGGCCCAGGACCCCCTGCTGCTGTAGAAGCCGCAGCTTGGAGCAAAAAAGCCCCTTAGTTAAACTGACCAGTTTTTGGGTTTTTTTTTTCCTGCAAACCTCTCTACAAGTGGTAACTTCACACCATGAAGGAACCCTTCCTGCAGACAAGGAACACCAGTAATGCTGCTGAGAAAAACACTTGCTAAATGAATCAGGAATAATAGTTATTTTCCCTGAAAATTAGACTCTCTCTTAAAATCTGGAAAGTATTTCCTTAGGTCAGCACACAGAAACTGTCTTCCAGAATTGGCCAATGTTGTCGTCCTGCTAGCAGCTGAACTTGGTACTGTTATCCAGGTGGTGCTGGTTTTGAAGGCATGAAGGGGTCATGGAGAGCAACTGAGGTTTGGCACTATGAGAGACCAAGAAAGGATGTTAGTGAGGGTGCAGCCTCAGTAGCAGTTGAAGGCCCAGATTGAAGGGGTCATGAGAATTTGAGGCACCATGAAGAGAAGCCAGGAGAGGCTATGATGAAAGTGCAGCCCAGTTGCAGCAAGGGACCCCAGCAGTTTTTGAGATGCCAGTACCATGGGACGACCACGAAGAACAGGAGCAGCAGTGGAGTGGAGCCAGCCGGAGCCTAGAGGACAAACTGTGTGTCTGCAGAGGACAGAGCCAAAGAATTGATCCAAGCCCTTTGGAGGAGCCTAGAAGATCGTGAGTAAATTCTAGATAATCGGACCTTTATAATGTTTTTCTGCTGTCCAAAGGCATTGTGGAAAGCTCAATAGATGTTTTGTATCATTTGATCATGTGCATTAGCAACCCTCATGATCGTTCTTCTTGTAATTGGTTTTGCTGATGTAATATTAAATTGTGTTATAAAGGTAAAGCAATTTTTTTATATACAGGAAAGGGGAAATGTTGTGGAAGTTTATTTTTAGTTGTGTTTAAAAATTGTTTTATGCACTGTTGGGTGAGGGACTGCCTAGGTTGTTTTGTATTGTCTGCAGGTGTTGGATTTATGTGGGATGTTTGATTGCTTATGATCTGCACCTGAGGAGTTCTGAATCAATAAAAACACCAGAGCTCAGACGCTCAGGGTTCCACTGTTGATTGAATATGGCACTGGCCAGAACGGTAGTGAGATCTGGTAGAGTTTGCACATATGAGTATGCCTCCTTGTCTGTCTTGCTGAGCTGCTATAACAACGTTCAACTACAAAACCTCTCTTAGCTAAGCAAGGCAATAAGTTGGTTGCAGTAGCTGAAGTGTGTGTACTAAGAAAATTAACATCTTAACGATTATCAGCCTGTCAATTAGGGAAATTAAAGACACGGAGAACAGTATCTGTAGCCAATTTTAGAATAAGACTAATGGGAAAAGAAGGGCAAAGTGTTTCCGTGGGTTTTGGGTAGTTTCTCTAAAATAACCATGGGCAGGATGTTTAAAGAACAGAACAACACATTAGCACAATGTGAAGAATCTGCTAAGAGCGAACATGTATGTGGAGTAGAGAAAGCCATATCTGGACAAGCCTGTGGAAGTACAGTGCAGACCTTCCTGGGAAGACTCATCAGCATGTGCTTTATGGCAAGCATCTGGGTCTTCTGTGTGTCTTTAAGCCAGTACTGTCAAACAGGACTCCATCGTTCTCAGGGACTTAAACGTTACTACCCTTGTGTGTGTGTGAAGCTGAACGTGAGTACCCCAATTTTGTTTCATATACAGCAGTTCATTGGCTTTGCAATTGTAATGCTGTGCCTATGAAGTTTTGAGCTCAGTATTAAAGTGCAAACTTTTCCAAACGAGAACTCACTCAACCACCATGATAAAGAGAGAATGGCTTTGGAAATGTGTTTAATGAAGATTTGATCACGCTCTTTAATTAGTCCAATATCAAACCATACTTACCACACAAACCACACTTGCATGATGTGCCACGTCATTTCAGCATTACAGTAATTAAATAATACAACTTGTACATGCTTTGTAATGTCAAAAGAGAAAACATGAAGTATCCATTGCCACACAAGCTCAAACAAGTTCTAGGAAAGTTTTTAGACCTTGGTTCAAGTACAAGGAAATATTCCATATTTTAAAATCCATTAATTGTATAATTGAAGAGCTTCTACCTAAATTTCATTTGGAACTGATTAATGTACAATGTAATGAAGTGCTAAACTGCAATTATCATAAAAATAATTTACTAAAATTCTATAAATGCCTTCCAATTGTTGAATACCAATTAATACCATATGCTCATGGCTGACATCAGTATTTGGTAGTTCCTATTTAAAAGAAGTTTTCAAAGAGTAAATATGTAAATCTCACTACACATCAGCTTTAAATGGCGTACCTTAAAATTAATTTTAATAATTGACAGCACTAATCCTGCCTCCTCTATTTAAGCAAGGTGTTATTCCTGCATTTTTGTCTGTTATTAATAGGCTTCCAGTTCTAAATATATATTAAATTATCTTAATACGCTTTGAATCTCATCAACAAGAAGTTGCAGAAGATTACATCTGTTTTGCTTTGTGCTTTTGTGATATCCTTCCCTAAGGCTCCCTTGATTCAGACTCTAAACAGAGAAACCTTTCACAACTCCCACTGTGTATTGGTTTTCTGTTCCACCTCAACATAGGTTCTCCTTGGGTGCCACGTACTGAAATGAATACAGTATCTGGGATTAGAAATGTCACTTAGGAATATAGTGCTTGTTTAGCACACACAAGGCCCTAGATTTGTTGTCCAATGCTGTATAGTTCAGTTGTGATGGTTCCTTCCTTTAACCCCAGCACTGGGGAGGATCAGAAGTTCCAAGTTCATCCTCAACTATAACAGGAGTTCTAGGCCAGCTGTAGATCCATGAAACCCCTTATAAAAACACAAAAAGTAGGTATACATTAATAAAACGTAAAAAAGAAAACAATTTTCAGATCAGTGGATATATCACGTAGCAGAAGGCATTTAACTTTCAGTAGTAAAGGCACCGATCTGACGTGAAGCTCTTTAGGGAAGATGCTTAGAGTGCCTTACTCTAATCTGTTATTTCTGCTATAACTACTCCATGTTTGTAGGAAGCTGACAAGAGATGTCACATGCGTACCATCTTGTATTCATTAGTGTTCCAAAGAAGCATAACCAATGAACTGTTGTTTCTATAGAGAAAGAGACTAATTTTAAGGAATCGCCTCATGCAGTTGTAGAGGCTTGACCAGTACAAAATCTGATAGGGGCTCCTGGCAGGCTAGAGCCAAAGCAAAGTGTTGAAGTTTGAGGCCAAAAATAATCTGTTGTAGAATCAGGAAGATTAAATGTGGCTGATGAGACCAAAGGCAAGCTGATGAATTCTTTCTTGCTTGGGGGAAATTGAGGGCACATCTCTCCAAGCCTGTTGTTATCTCTTGTTCAAAGGCTGTCTACGTTACAGAAGGTAATATGCTTTGCTAAGAGTCCACATATTTCAGTAGAAATCTCATCTAAACCACTATCAGAAATACTGAAAACTGACCAAAAGCAGTATGGTTAAGAAAGGGCAACAGAAAAATTAACCGTATGTACTCTCCGTTCTTTACCTTTTTAAAAGATGAGACTGAGCTTTGGGTATTCCCCCTAGAGATACAGTAGGCTGAGCTTTGGGTATTCCCCCTAGAGATACAGTAGGCTGAGCTTTGGGTATTCCCCCTAGAGATACAGTAGGCTGAGCTTTGGGTATTCCCCCTAGAGATACAGTAGGCTGAGCTTTGGGTATTCCCCCTAGAGATACAGTAGGCTGAGCTTTGGGTATTCCCCCTAGAGATACAGTAGGCTGAGCTTTGGGTATTCCCCCTAGAGATACAGTAGGCTGAGCTTTGGGTATTCCCCCTAGAGATACAGTACTTTAAAATCAAACAACAACAACAACAAACCCTTTCCTGTCTTGCCAGTGTATGGCCCAGTACTTTATGGAACTTTGTTATGTGTGATAACTTTGGCTCCGTAAGTCAGGAAACCAAGCTGCTGGGCTTCAAACTGCTAACATATCTGTTTTGATGGTTTTATTTAGAAGGTGGGGAGTTAAACCCTTAGTGGGTCTCTGACAACAGTGTATTCACTCTCAAAATATGCTTGTGTTAGTATACCTTCTAGTACCTTATGCACCTACGTGGTGATTGAGACATTCTATATGAAATATTTTTATATATCTTGCTGTGAAAATGATTCAGAGACAAAGGTCTTTGAGTTTTGCACTTATAAAAATCTATTTAATATTATGCACGTGTGTGTGCACGCCTGAGAACATGTATGTGCACCACATATATGCAGGAGTCCTCAGAGCCCAGAATAGGGTTGATTCCCTGGAACTGAAGTTACAGGTGGTTGTGAGCTGCCGTGTGGGTCCTGGGAACTCATCTGCTAGAACTGTGAGTGTCTTAACTGAGGAGACACCTCTTCATCCCCTGACACAGTGTTTTGAATTGGTAATTAGTTATCCTGATCCCATCATTCCTCTCTTCATGTTCTCACTAATTCTCGTAACAACTATCCCACGCCATGATATTTGTATTGATCATTTTCTTCATTCTCCTCATGTCTGGAACTATGGCACAGGCCAGTGAATTAATTTCAATGTGAATTCTATCCTAGTTCCTAAGTGAAAGCTGTAACAGTTGCACTGCAGTAGCTTGACTCCAACCAGAGACCACTAACCTGGAATCCTCACTGACAGTCAGCAAGTAATCTATTCTAGAATCTCACCCTTACTGTTTCCACTGTTGCTGATTGTCTCAAGTTGGGTCTCTTAAGAGTAGCTCAACATGGGGATTCTTATGCAATGACTTATCGAGAGAGTGCTCACAGAAGACAGGAGAGCAGAAAGGTGTGGGGAAAGAAGCTAAGCAAAGATGTAATTTCCAAGTCTGGAATCAGACTCATCCAGTGAGATGCTCTGAGAGTGAATCACACCCCAGAAATACTCATCTTCAGATGTGATGATGCCGCTTTAATAATTGTTTACCACTGAATCATTATTGGGCACCCACAAGTTGCTTGACTTTTAAGTTTCAGAGAGAGTCTCCCTGAGAGACTAAATTGGAGTCTCCAATTTCAATGAAGCTCGTAGTACGTGTACGTCCTCCTCGGCTGTATTGTGTTTATCTGGCTCACTAAAGACTAGTCATTTGGATTGTTTCTGGTTTTGTTTTGTTTTTAACCACAAACCATGTAGAGATGACTGCCTTTCTCTAAATAGCTGACATATGTACATTTAAAGCAATGATAATTGGTAAAATACAAATGTGTCCTAGGTTTGTCAGCTTTTTACTGTATAATAACCGTATTTAAGGGTGAAAAATCAAGATATGCTTTGACTTGAAAATGGAAATGTATGAAGTTGCTATGTGGATATGGAGATGAAAAATAGAAATTAAATTACAATAACAACAAAACTGTGCAAAGATATACCTGATAACCAAAAAAGAAAGTGACTGTTTAAGTTTTTGAAGAAATAAATGTAGATTTTACATTTAAGTGCTCATGAATTTTCTATCTTTTTAACAAATAAAATATGAGAATTGGCTGAAAAACTAGATTAAGGGGTCCTCTTAATTGACTTAATGCAATCAGATATATTTTCCACAATTAGACCACTTAGTAAGCATTTAAAATACATATCTACCTATAAATGAGAAAAAGACATGTCTCCAAAAGACATGACTTAAGGCTGTGGATTTAAGAAAAGCAAAGATGGTATGAAAAGCCAGCACTGGGGATTTAGGTGAACTTCTGGAGAAAAGAGTGCACGCTTCCTTCCAGGATTATTGGAAACACATGGCAAGATGTCCATCAGGAAAGGAGAAACACTTAGGAGAAAATCATTAACTCACATAAGATGGAAAATAATAACCAAAAAATTGAAGATATTCAATTTTTGAAAAAAAAGTGCATGTTAACTATTGGATTACACAAATAAGTTATAAAGTAAATTATTTCATAAAACTCATACTCTTGCCCATGGGAAAGAAGAGATTTTCCTTATAAAATACATTTTATCTTTTCTTTTTACATTTATTGTGTATGAGAGAGAGAGACAGAGACAGAGAGACAAAGATACAGAGAGATAGAAATAAATTGTGTGTGTGTGTCAGAGAAATGTCTGTGTGGGTGTGTGAGAGAGACAGAGATACAGAGAGCTAGAGAGATAGAAGTATGTGTGTGGTACAAGCCACAGCATACACGTGGAGGTCAGACAACAAGCTGAAAGAGTAAATTCTCTCCTTGTTGTACGGGATCCGGAGAACAGTGTCAGGTCATCAGGCCTGGTGCTTGGTGCTTTTATCCTTTAAGCCCTCTCACTTTGTAGTCCCAGCTGTCCTGGACTCTCTATGTAGAACAGGCCAGACTTGAACTCACAGAGGTCCGCCTGCTTCTGTGTCCTGAATACTGGGATTGAAGGTGTGCACTATCATGCCTGACCCCAAACTAAAGCTTAAAAATAGGTTTTTAAAACAGCAGAAGATTTAAAAATAACCTACAAATTAAAAAGAAATGGCAGTTGTAAATGTAGGGCATCAAAATAGTTTTTGTTCAGTTCATTTGAACCATGGGTCTTGGTTCAAATTACTGATTTCAAATAGTTGGAACAGAAACACTTGTTTAATACGGCAGAATGGTATTGTTGTAAATTGGAATACAAAGTTAAAATAGCTCACCGCACAATAGAATTTGTAATGAAGATTCTTTGACAGTTTTATGTCATGGCGTCGTATAAGAACACTGATGAAAACGTAGCAATTACCGAGAGAAGACTGTAAGTAAAACCCCATTTTGTACAACAATAAAGATAATTTTGCCCTAATATTCAAAAAGGAAATACTGACTCTGAACTTTATCTTTGTTAGTCCTCCATCTGCAAGTAAAAAAAAAAAAAAAAAAGATTATATGACAGAAGTGGTGTATTCCTAAGAAAATAGGAAGACTGTAATCATTAAGCAGTATTAGATTAAAAAAAAACTGTTGTAGAGATACTTCATTAATGTTTCATAAGAGAGGATGCACATCATGTTAATTGAATTTACAGAGGATGGTACGTTGGACAGTGTTGACACAGCCGAGAGGGCACAAAAGAGCCCTGACGTGGTTAGAAGTATGGCAGGAAATGAATGTGACTCAACCTGGAAGAATGTAGCTAATACGTCTGGGGACAGTAATCGGAAACACAGCCTTCAGCTGGCAGCACGCATGGTGCCTGGAGAGCAGCACTCCCAGACCCGCCGTGAGACAGTAGTGGTGCGGGTTACGCGGACCTCGTAAGGCAGTGCTCAGTGACATCGGTCAGCGAGGTTTCAGTGTTTGCATCCAGAAGGTCCGCATCCTGTGACTGGAAGCCAGAAGTTACTTTGCTAGCACTGCTGAGATCACGTGAGAATACCAGTTTGTGGCACACGCACAGTTCAATTAAGCAAACTGCATAATGTTCAAACTGGAAAATAAATGTATGACAGGCTTCAAATTTTAACTTAGAACAAAGGATTAAAGTAAAACGTATTATTTGTTCATTTCCTATGATGGCCAGCTACCACATTTCACAGATACTTGAGAGATGTAGCCATCATGGATGTCAAGTCATTTTAAAGGTAGAGTAAGAGGCTTTGTAGTTAAGTACTGGGATGAAATTAAGTAACGGAAATTTAAGACTGAATCCGGGAAATGTTTTCTGACAGTGAAATCTATTAGTCTCTGGAATGGAGTCCCCAGAGAGCTGGGGGGAGTTCCATTCTGTAGTCATTGGACTGGATCAAGGCTTGGACAAAACAGTATTTCATTATTAACAAAACAAAACAAAAAGACAAAAGAAAACCAATTTGAACATTTTGTATCAGCAGAGATGTGTGCACACAACCTCACCATCAAATCTCATCTAATTACCTTACCCTCAGACTTCTCTGACGTGCTGTAGCCTATCATTAAGGAACTACCTATTATTTTGTTTTAATGAATGCTTTTTAAAAGATCAAATTCATATTTTCCAGCTCATAGACTTCAATTTCCTGGATTATTATTTCTTTCTTCCAAGTCATAGGAAAGCTAGACAAGAAAACAGCCTTCCTGTCCCTGCTGATGAGATACGGTCTTAAATATTCAGCCTTTGGATCAAGTAAGATGAAGTCGCTGAGCTCTGAAGCCCACTTACACCACCACGTTAGAAACATATTGCAACTTCAGTTTGCAACCACAACTATGGAATAAATGAAAATCCCTTCACTTCCTTTTCTGGGCTGGTCCACGAGAAATCTTCACCAGATGGGGTCCAGGGTGCTACTTACTTTTTAGCAAAGCAGTGCAACTGAGTTAGAAAAATATGAAGTATACAGTCCACCCAAACATTAAAACATCACATCAATTGCACATTTAAGTTTCCCAGGGTGCTTTTGTCTATAATTGTTTTTGATGCCCTAACTAAGCAGTAAAGAATGAAGAAGATGTATCCTTTTAAATAAAAATTAATTTGAATGCAGAGTGTGACTTGTTTAAGTAAAAACCAACAAAAAACATTAAAATGTATTAGGTTTTGGCCAGGGGTAAATGTGTTTATTTAATATGTATGTGTACTATATGCACAAGTGTAAGTATATGTACATATACATACAGTCTGAAGGGAAGTCCATAAGCTGTGTTTTGCACTATCAGCCCTTTTGTTATTGTTTCAGAAAGACATGAGTAGATGCCCTGTTCTAGTGCTGAACATCCTAGCTATAGATAAATGTTTGCTAAGGACATACAGGCAGTGTAGATAAATATAAATTATTATATTACATCATTCCCCCCCTTCCCTTTCCTTTTTCCAAACCTTCCCAAGTAGTCCTTGCCTTGCTCTCCTTCAAATTATGGACTGTTTTTATACATTGTTGTTACATAATATGCATATAATAACAATTAAAGAGATAACATGTGTATCTGTATATATATATATATCAATTTTTAATAGAAGGAATTAGATAATTTGTAGAATTTGTTGAAACCTAATAAAAATGAGCTAGAAAAATGGTTTTAAGAGTTGGTTAGACAGAGGTTATTATTCCAGGTTCTCCAGAGATAGACCGGTAGCATAAATGTGCACGTGCACGCACGCGTGCACACACACACACACACACACACACACACACACACACACACACACACAGTGGGGTGAGGGACTATGGAGTATTCTGTAAGTCTAAATTCTGCAAAGCAAGCTTCCTAGTCCAAGTCTTGGAGGTGAAAGCCACTGTAGAGAACCATGAAGAGCAATTGTTTGAAGGCAGGAGAATTTTCTCTCCTTCTGAGGAACAGAAACTTTTTGTTATGTTCAGGCCTTTAGTTGATTGGCTATGACCCTCTTACATGATCAGTGCTATTCAGTCTATTGCTTTAAATGCTAATCTCAACCAAAGTAATATTTAACCAAATATTTGGACATCTTGTGGCTCTGTGGGCACGTGCATGTGCACACACACACAAACACACACAAAACCATTCTTATTTCACTTTATTCTTAAATATATTAAGGATATTTTATTTTTTGAGACAGAATCTTACTAGGGAGTCTGGTGGATTGGGATTATATTATATTACTTTATAATTATATATTTTTATATATATATATATATATATATATATATATATATATATATATATATATATATATATATATCGCTCCTTTATTGTAGTGGTAGGCTGCTGTTCAAATGCTTGGTTTAGGAGTGGGTCGGTTGAAAGGGTCCCAGCTCATACAGAATTTGCTTCATTGTAAACATGCACCACGATGAATGTCCTGCTTCCCTCTGCAGGTGCTAGGTTGGTACGTTAGCTCAGCTCACTGGGAAAACTGACATCTGCATAATCTTTACTTACTATGCTCTTTGAGTTACTCTGTTTTCATCTGTGGGCTCAGTGGCTTCCTCCACAGCCAGAGGTGGCTGCTTCCAGATCAGTACAGGATTGGAAAGCTGCATGTTCTCCAGACATACTAATGGCTGTGGTCAACTCTGCATAGCTAGTTGGATCAAAATAATGGTTGAATAGTGGTTTCTGGTTGCTCCCAGAAACCTTCAGCGTTAACTTCCGTATCACCGGTGTTTTCTAGTGAGAGAGTAGTTGATGATGGGGGAATAATGTGGGAAAAACCACCCCACAAGCATGAAAACTAAGATCCATCCTGAGCATGGTGCCAGCAGGTGGGGTGGGAGCATAGACAGGCACTTCCCTCCTTGGTCGCCGAGGCGCCGAGCCAAGGGAAGAGCTCTTCTGGCATCACAGCTAAGACGCCTTGCAAATTTGGAGATGTTTAGATTATTATCTGTATAACACAATAAAGCTGAACCCGGCCGGTAGGAGTAAAACTTCACATAGACTGGAGCTAGATCTTGGCTTTAGAGCTGTTTACTCATATAAATAGTGTGTGCGAAATCTAGTTACAGAAGCAGAATTCAGATGTTCTTGTGTCTAGTAAGAAAAATTTCTGATCTGTTATGTAACAGCCTGCTAGCTGGCAAGCAATTCAACTTGCAGTCTTTATTTTTATTTACACAGTTGTTTTTGTTGTTGTTCTTAATGTGATTTCTAAGGTGTGCACAACCCCCCCCCAAAAAAAAAAACAAACTTGTGAAGGTCCCTTAATGAGAGAAGCTGATGTAACACTGCGCTCCAGCCAGGGCAGCACTAGACGTTTTCTGTGTTGGTCCCAGGAAATTTCTTCTTTTATGTATCCCTAAAATTATGTTGAAACCCATATGTTTGTTGTACTTTACCATTAAATACACTAAAATATTTTGTCATAATATGTCTAAGGGCAGGGAATGTGGCTCAATTGATAGAGTGCCTGCCAGGCATGCATGAAGCCCTGGGTTCCATCCCCACCACCACATATGCTGGGCGTGGTGGCACACTCCTGCATCCTCAGTGATGAGGAAGGAGAAGCAGACTTTCACGGTCACCCTTGCCTGCATAGCAAGTTCTGTCCGGGCTTTATGAAATGATATCTCAGAAGGAAGAAAAGAAGGAAGGGAAGGAGAGAGGGAAGAAGGAAGGAAGGGAGGGAGAGAGGGAGGGAAGAAAATTATCTGGGTATGGTGATAAATACACTCAGGTTAGTGAGTTAGGATGATCATCTCAAGTTCAAGGCCAGCCTGAATTATAGTGTAAAAACCTGTCTCAAAAGAAGAAATATGTGTGTATGTTTGTGTGTGTACGTATATATGTATATGTGTATATATATATATATGTATATATACACACATTCTAACAATTTTATTATCTACATTAAGCCTTTACATGAGGATCCTTTCGAAGCATAAAATTATAATTACACGTTAAAAACAGTATTATTGAAATATAATTTACATATCATGTGGTCCATCCATTTGAAATATACAATACATGTTTTTATTATTCTCACATAGTTGTGTAGGCACAGTCAGTTTTCCTGACTCTAGAAAAATACTTGGTACCTGATGTTCTCAACTTCTCCCCAGCCCTCCTCATCCCAGCAGCCACTGATGCATTTGTCTATATATTAATAAAATTCCAAGTGCGCTGGAGAGATGGTTCAGTGGTTAAATCTGGTCCTTCTGGAGAACCCAGATTTGGCTGCCAGCATCCACACGGCAGCTCACAACTATCTCTAATTCCAGTTTCAGAGGGTTCAGTGTCCTCTTCTGGCTGCCTCTGGCACCAGGTATATAAGTCGTTAACATACATATATATTGGGCAAAATAATCATACACATAAAATAGGTAAGTATAAATACATAAATAGAAATACATAATAATATGGTCTTTGTGACTGGCCTCTTTTACTTAGCATAATGTTTTTAGATTAATTCATATGCCACCAATTTGTACTTTTATATTACATAATATTCTCGTGTATACATTTGACTTTTATGACTCCACTCAACTTACATTGAGTAGATCTATTCCTGTCTCTTCTAATGTTCTTAGAATATTCTCTGGGCATTATTGTTCTTAATTCCCAGGAATTAAAACTAGATATTAGTTATCCAACCTTTGTTGAGCTCAACTGACTTTTCTGAGAAACAGAGTAACAATAGAAAAGTATCCTGAAATACTACCCACATAGTGTTTAAACAATATCGGGAACCACTATTTCTCAGTAAATATTATCCACATCAGAAGACATAGTTATTTTCCTTCGAGACCGGTGTCTACAGTGTAGCCATCAACCATACTTTAGGTATTTGTAGCCGCTTGTGACTAGTACCTATCCTTTTGGACAGCACAGAGAACATTTCTATTGTGGCAGAAAGGTCTGATGGCCATTATTATGTGCTACACATGACTGAAAAGCAAGAAATAGTTTCAAGATGTGGCAAATGGAGATTTCTTCCTTGTGTGGTAACTGAAGCACAGAAGATGTGTCTTGTCTTGTGCTGCTTTAAACCGAACATAGAGTCTCACTCACTAGGCAAACACTCACCATGAGCTAGCTATGTCCCCAGTCCTGAAAGAGGCCTCCTGTGTTAGACCTTAGAAGAGTATCTACAAAGAGAAGGCATCCATTTATAATACCAGAGAACTCGTATACAAACCACCTGAGCAAAGGCCCATATTGAATAGAATGGAGCGCAGTGAATACACATGGGGAAACTACAGAGCTAGATTATGAGAGCTGTTCTTTGTATAAACTTTTTTTGTTTCATCACTTCAACATTGAAAGTCCTCAGCTTGGAGAAGGGAAAGCATGTACTGGGGAGTTTGACTGATATAGTAGTCACAGTGGACAGAGACTGGAAGAAGCATTCAGAGGGTGTCCCTGCAGGCCAGGGTAAGGTCATCCTCAGAGACAGACCCAGTTATGGTGATGGTGGGAACCAGAAAGAAACACTTAAACTTGTAGCAGTGTCAAACCTTTTAAAATTTCATACAACATTGTCAGCTGACAGCATCATCATCTGCAAAGTTCACGCTCGAGAACTGCACAATTAAAATACAAAAAGAATCACAAAACATCTTACAATGTTTTAAATAATTTTGAAAAGCATTCAAAGCTGTCCTTGGCTGCAAGAGCTACAGGTTGGACATGCTCAGAAGAGTCAGACTTGATGGGAGCTAGATAACCAGGAAAAGAGGGATCTAAAAAGGACTAAGTATAGAGCCTATAAGAATATAGCAGTAATAGGACCATTATTAGCATGAAATACCACGTGATCAATTTTAGAAAGAGAAAAATAATTAATATTGGAGAGAATTTACTCTGTCTCAAAGAGTAATTACAACATTCTCTAGAAGGGCATTTTAGTTTTAAGAGACAGAATGCTTGAATGTCTAGTACATACAAGATAGTGTGTGGGGCACCTAATATATTTATCCTTTTTAATATTCATAAATCCTGCGAAAAAATAAGTGCATATTGATTATTCATGTTGTGTGAAATCAGTTCACAGTGAGAGAAAAGCCACTATCCATTACTTTAAGAGCCTGCCCATTGTTCCATTATTGGTACAGTTCTAACTCTGAAACCTATTGATTATAACCTTGTAATCAGCATGGCTTCCGTTCTGTGACCCGGACAGTGCCATGTCCTTCCCATGCGCCACCCGCTGCTAGGATGTGTGCGTGCTATTTGAAAACCATTGTGTCTTGTTACTTCTGTCTCCTGAGTGCGCTCATCCAGTATCTCTCCTGTAACCTGAGTTCCTTGTTACTCATCCTCCAGATTCCTTTAGATTCAGTTACGTTCAGTATGGACTCCATATCAGGATGCCCAGAAGAACTTTGGTGTTCAGGTGTAGTGTGATCACTATAGAATCTACTTGTACATTTTGTTTTCTGTTAGTAGAAAATTAAAATGTGTTTATTCATTCTTTTGTTTATCCACATTTTATATCCTGTCTGTCATACAGTAGATGATTTGTAGTTACTTAGAACTGAACAAGTAATACTAATTGACCTTAGGACTTAATTTTAAAGACTATGAATATTTCTACACATAAATATATAATCATGTGAAATCATATTTTACACATATAAAATGTGTCAGTTACAGCCTTGGATACAGAATGTTGCTGAGTCTGAGGAAAAGAGAATGATGCTGGGTTTTTAATGAGGCAGGCATGCAAGCAAGGAAGAGAAAGAATTTGAAAGGGGCAAATATTTGAGTATCTGAAACTCAACCAGACAAGCAGGGCGAAGGAAAGAATAAACAGTGATGATGTTCTCCGTTCTCTTTTAGTTTAATGAAGATATGATTAATCTTTAAAAAAATTAAAGTTGTTCTATGAAAAGAAGGGAAGGAAAACAAGAACTTGTTATGAACAGCAAAAAGTCTATGTAAGAATAAGGAAAGCAATGGGCATTTCCTAGATAACCTTAGAACCAGTGAACATGTATCTGTTGGTTATATGAAACAGTAATCAATAACCAGGACAATCCTTAAAAGTAGCTTGATGAGCAGAGACTGGCCCTACTGAAGTATTAAAACTTAAAAGACTGTGTTCATTTAGACAGCATGAAAAGAGAAAATATAAAAGCAGACTCAAAATGAGATAAACAATAATATTTATTAAATATGATGTTGTAAATTAGTGTGCAAAAATAGATACTCAATGATAAATTGTATGTATCCAATAGTTAGTCACCTGTACCCCCCAAAATGTATTCTTTTGTTGCTGTTGTTTGTTTCTGATGTTTTGTGATAGGGTCTCACTATGTTGTCTAGGCAGATCTGGAACTCAGTGTGTAGCCCAGGCTTTCTTCAAACTCACAATTCTCCTGCCTCATACCCCCAAGTCCCAGAATTACAAGTATTTACTAGCACAACAAACAAGAATGTTGTATTCTTGTCTTAAAATGCACAACAAAATTTCAAATGGAAAAAAATCTTAGAAAATAAAAACAGAAAACTACTAGATTAAAACTTGAAGGGGTTTTGTTTGCTCACTTGCTCTAAATCAAGACAGAATCCCACCATGGAGCGAGGTGGGAGCTGAAACTTGCTGTGTAAGTTCTCTCTCCTCCTGTCTCAGTTTTCTGATTTCAGGGGTTATAAGCATGCACCATCCACGTCCAGCTGAGATGATGTTTATTACTGTTGTTATTATTATTATTATTATTATTATTATTATTATTATTATTATTAATTATTCTTCTTCCATGGGGAGAGCATTCCTTCTAAGAAGAATACAAAACTAAAATGTCATAATGGAAAAGACTAACTCATTTGAATTTGACTAATAAAACTATAACTGCTGCGGTTAAAAATCTTAAGACTTCTCTCCAAGAAGACCATCATATTGAACTGCAGAAGCAGCTAGCCTAACAGATGCATGAAAACCCAACATATAAACACAAGAAATATAAAAAGCCAGATTACATGATACCTACAAAAAATGTTTAACTCGTCAGTAATTGAATCCAAAGATATTGGCATGTTTGGAATGCAAAAGAGTTTAATGGTATAATTTTAAAAATTATTCTGATAAACAAATTAATAAAATAAAGATGTCAATTTAAGACTTGGACAAGAAGTTCAAGAATATAAATGAGAAATTCAACAACTTAGAATGAAAAAAATCAACAAAGAGATTCTGGAGAAAAGGCATCCATATAAATCAAAGACTCAATATATCCAATTAAAACCTGAACAGCATTCATTGACGAGACCAGCAGAATAAAAAAGTAACAGAGGTTGAACATTGTTCAGGATTGATTACATTCAGCAATAGTGGTAAAAAAGTAGCCTGACCATAGCATTGAAGACCTGTGGAATCTGGGTTTAACCTAATTTTTGTTGCAGAAGAGGGAAGACATAGAAAGACAATGAAATGAAAAACTGATTCAGTGAAACTAAATCAATTTCCCATCTAACGAAAGAAGTGAACATTCAATTTTAGGAAGCACTTATAACCCCAAGACATGGAAACCAGGCAAGAAAGAATATTGAAAGCTGCAAAAGAGAAATGCTAAGTCACTTATAAAGGCAACCCTATAAAAATATAAGCATACATCCCCATAATACTCCTAAAAGGACAACATATACTGTAATAAATCAAGGTCCCAAAAGATATTATAAAATTACCATATTTGCAAAGTTACAATTTAAAATGGATGGAGAAATAAAGACCTTCAATGATAGGCATAAAGTAAAGTAATTCACAACAAGCCAACATTGGAAAAGATACGTAAAGAAGTATTATACACAGAAGAAGAAGAATACATACAATCATCCCACTGATGGAATAATTAATTTCAATGTTAAAGTAGATAAATGAGAGCTAAGAAAGTATCATGAATTAACTTAGTGAACCTCTGAGACTTAGAAAGAAGAAATTTAATTATCTTCCAGTAAAAATTCTAAAAAGTCTAACTGTGCTTTTAAAAAGATCAGATCCTGAATGGATTAAAAAACAATATCCAACTGTTTGCTGTTTTCAAGAAACTCACTTTGTGTCAGAGGCATACAGACAGAATGAAAGGACCGAAAAGGTGATGTTTCAAGTAAACAGAATCTGAAGGCAAGCAGAGATGGAGTACTAATACCTGAACAAGAAAATAATCAGAAGTGACGAAATTCACTTCGCTTCACCTTCCAGGATAAAACAAACAAACAAACAAACCTAGCAAGACAGCATAATCATTGTAAATGTTTACATATTGCATGTTGGCAAAACCAACTTCACAAAACAAACAGTACTAGACAAAGAGACAGATAAATCAAGAAGCAATAATAGTGGGTGACTTTAATACATCACTGTTGTCATAGATACCTAACACAAAGGAAAGAATCAGTACATTTCAAGGTTAACCAGCATCATAGGTTAGAGGGACACGACAGACATCCACATAATAGTCCAGCATTTGTGGAATATATTCTCAGCAATCTACAAACTGATCTCCAAAATGCATTAAGTTTTGTGTCATAGAGCAAGTCTCAACAAATAAAAATAGTGATTTGTTAGATCTTACTAGATTATAACACAGTAAAACTAGAAACAAATATATAATCTACAGAAGCTTTACAAACAAGGGGATTGAGAAATATACTTTGGAAAAGTCAGTGATTTATTGAAGAAATCAGGAAGAAACTTTAAAAAATTTCTAGAGTCAAATGAAAATTAAAAGACAAATAACTTTTGTTATTTGTTATTTTGTTATTTTGTTTGTTATAAAGAAACTTTGTGATGCAACGCAGGTGGTTCTGGAGTTTATATCTTTGAGTGCCCACATTATAAAACAAAAAGCAGAGAGATTCATGTAACCTAATGTTCCACTCCAAATTCATAAAAAAATAAGTACATGCCAAGCCCCAAATTAGTAGATGTAAAGAAATAATAAAGATTGTGGTGGAAATGAGTGGAAACTGTAAAACAGTGCAAAGAAACCAATACAACACAGAGTTAAAGGAAAAGCCTTAGCTGCACTAACCTAGAGAGAGATGATCTGATTGATAAAATCAGGTGAAAATTGAGATGTTAATGACAGTTACAACTGAAATTCAGTGGACCACTAGGAAGTTTTTTGAAAATTATTTTTCTAAAACAAAAAAAAAATCTGGAGAAACAGATAAATTTCCAAATACACATGACCTAGCAAAATAGCTACAAGAATATAAACAGCCCCCCAAATTGTAATAAACAATGAAATAAAAGCAATAATAGATCAACTTTTAACATAGAAAATAACAGGACTGGGTGGATTCAGTGCTGAATCCTGCTAGATCTTTGAGGATCCTCAAACTGTAAAAAGAAAGGCTAGAAATGCTTATAATTTTATTATATAATACCAAAGTTAATCTTATATAAAAAAGACAGAATAAATTTTCTTGATTCAAATAAACAAAAAAATTCTTAATAAAACTACCAACTTATTCCAACAATGCACTGCAAAGATTGTACACCTGCTGGACTTGTTGGCACATCACTTTAATTCCAGCATTTAGATTACTGAGGCAGGAGGATCACTGCAAGTTTAAGTTCAAGGCCAGCCTTGTCTACATGGTTAGTTCCAGACTAGTCAGAGCTTTGTGATCAAGTTTCATTCCAGGCAAGGGTTGAGCAGTCCAAATTATTGCAAACAGTAAAGTATAAAAATAGAATCAAAGAAAAAGTGACAAGATTATCTCAATAAACACAGATGTTTTTGAAAGAAATGACCAAATGATCATCTTTGAAAACATACGTACAAGTAGCAGTGTACAGACCGAGCAGGTTATATTAGGAATTTACATGTCTACACTTACACATATATGAGTACAGCAACTATTAATGAAAAAAGAGACCATGATTTTTAAGGAGAGCAAGAAGAGGAAGGTTTTGAAGGTGGACGGGGAAGGGAGAAATGCTTTAATTATAATCTAGAAGAAAGGAAAAAAAGCAAGGCAGCCTGGCTCCTAAATCTTGCTAGGAATACGGTATATGCAGTATACAAAAGACTTGATAACTTCTCTCTCAACCTGTGTAAAATCAACTCAAAGTGGGTGAATGAGTTAGCACAGAGCAGTAATGCTTAAAACCAGCAAAAGAAAACGTAGTGAAAATCTTTGAGAGTTGTATAAACTTTTTTCTTTTTTGAGACAGTCTCATTCATCAAACTTTCTATGTAGCTCGCGATGACCTTGGACTTCTAACCCGTCTGTCTCTGCCTCCTGAATGCTGAAATTCTAGAGTCTGCCACCACACCTGGTTTTATGTGGTACTGGGGATCTAACCCAGGGCTTTGTTGCGTACTAGGCAACCGCTCTATCATCTGACCTACATCCCCAGCCTTAAAACTTTAATCAACTTAAAAATTAATAAACAGAAAATCCAGGTGTAAACTGTGGAAAGGGTTACAGTTTGTATTTGATAAAAGTCCCTTTGATATATAAGGAGCACCTACAAATCCATGAGTAAGATGTGAACCATTTGGTAAAGTATAATCAGACAACTGATGTGTATAATGATTACTGATGAAATACAATTTTTCACTCACCAAATGGACAGATGGAGATATTTTGATAGTGCTGTTTGTTCGAATAGGAAGTAACTCCCTACATTGCTAAGTGTTAGCCCAAACTGGCAAATCTCCAGGGGAGCAATTCGTTTGTAGTAGTGTATCTTTGTATCTGTATGTACTTCCCTAACCCATTACGTGTGTGCATGCTTTTACGTATATGTTGAGGCCAGAAGTCGACTTTGGGTGTCATTCCTGAGAAAGCCATACATTTTACCTCTTGAGACAGTGTATTACTTGACCTGTAACTCGTGATTAGTCTATGTTGGATGGCCAATGAGCCCTTGGGATTCTCTTCTCTCTCTCCCCAGTGTTGGTATTGCATGCTTGAGCTACCATATCTGGCTTTATTCTGTGGCTTCCTGGTATTGAACTCAGGTCCTCATGCTTGCACGTCAATTGAGATATGACTAGCCCCTGCAGTTGTGTTTTCTGCCCCAGGGATTCTGCTTTTGTAAATGTTTCCCAAAAATAGGCCATACATATGCAAAATGTTGCATATTCAAGGATACTTCTGGCAACATTGTCTGGAAATACTGCAAAAGTGTAAGTGAGGGCTATTTAAAGAAATTATAGAATTCTATGCATAATTCATGAATGGGAAGTTTTGCCATTATAACACAGAAGTCGTGGAAATTCCAGTATCTGATTTTCCTCAATGTGTTAATGTTTTACATAGACAGACAGTGATTTCAAGTTCTTTTCTTTCTGTGATCTCTAGACCTTCAGCACTGCCTAGGATCCTCCAACCATACTTAGCTAATTTAGCCTTCCATATGTTGGAAGGCGAAAACGGGGAATCACAGTTGGATTCCAAAGAACTGGGATCTGTACTTTGCTCCCAGTAAAATGGTCCTCAGCACATATGTGACATTATTTAGTGTAGAATTCTTACTGGACTCCTCTAGCAGTGTTGTAGGGTCTCTCTGTTGTAGCCCTGGCTGTCCTGAAACTCACTCTGTAGACCAGTCTGGCCTTGAACTCACAGAGATCCACCTGCCTCTGCCTCCCAAGTGCTGGGTGCGTGCTTCCGCTGCCTTGCTGTCTCTGAATCTTTTACATGCTCTTGGGACCCTCTTCCTCTATCGGGTTGCCTCCTCCAGCCTCAGTATGAGGGTTAGTCCCCAGTCTTACTGTATCAATGTGCCGCATTTGACTGATGTCTCTGGGAGGCCTGCTCTTTTCTGAAGGGAAAGGGAGGAGAAGTGGATCTAGGGGAGGGAGGGTGGGAGGGAATCTAGGAGGAGTGGAGGGAGGGAAAACTGTGGTTGGGATGTATTGTATGGGAGAAGTGTCAATAAATTTTTAAAAATGATAGAAGTACGCAGGGAAAGAAGAAACAGGACTGGGAAGGTGGCTTTGTGGGAAAGTGCTTTCTGTTCAAGCACGAGGGCCTGAGCTTCAGTCCCTAGCAAGGCATGGTAGCACATGTCTCTAACCTCAGTGCTTAGGGTGCTGAGGTAGGTGGATCTCAAGGGCTGTCTGGTCAGCCAGTCTAGTCAAAATGGCATCTCAACGTTTAACAAGAAAGACCCTGTCTCATAAAATAAGATACATAGTGGTCAAAGAAGACACTCCACACTGACCTCTGGCCTTCACATGCTCGTGCACAGGCAAGCAAAGCCACACACACACACACAAACACATACACGCACACATATTCACACACGCATACACACACACATGCATACGCACACAAACACACACATACATACACGCACACATATGCACACACGCATACACACACAGATGCACACACACATACACATACATACACACATATACACACACACATACATGCACACACACACACACACATACATACACACATATACACACACACATACATGCACACATACATACACACATATACACACACATACACATACACACACGCATATACACACATGCACACACGCACACACACACATACACACGCAGCACACACCCTGAACAAACGAATACATAAAGACAACGAAAGAAAGGAACAGCGACAAGCACAGGGTAAAATACCTAATCAGGGATGCGTTAGTCCTGAGAAGCTGTAGGAAACACACTTCACAGTCACTCCGCACAAGGACATGGATGATTTTGCTCCAGTTACCATCAGTCATTGGTCAAGACTTTGAGAGCTTTTACTATTTTCTCTCTTGTTTTACAGTTTGCCTCTGTTTCCAGCCTGGGGTGTACAAAGGAAGAATTATCCAAGAGGAAGTCTTCCCATTCTGCTAAGCCCTCAACTCTAGCAGAAAGGGGAGGACAAATGTGTGGGGAAAGAGGGAGGACCAAATTCATGTCTGCAAGCTTCAAGACAGATGAATTCGCTTTTACCTGTAAGGCTCAACTTCCCAGCCAAGAGCTCCAGGGGAGGGAAGCTGTCTCCAAGGCTGCAGGCTCTGCTGTTTTTCTCAGCAGTCTGATTTTGCAGGAAGTGAGATTTTTTTTTTTAACTTAGGTGTGTCTCACAGAAATATCTGCATTTGTGGTAATTTTCCTAGCTAGTTAAAGCAGATGGCCTCTTAGTTCATACAGAAATTCTTGTATTATGTAGCTATAAAAGTTTTTAACCTGGTCATCTCTATATGAACTGTGAGGAGCCTTGAGAAGACAAACTAAGCAAACAGAGTGTACCATGGAGTAAAGCAGTGTTGGAATGTGCGAGTTACGGTTGCTCTCTGAAGGTTTGTGTTGTCTTCCATATGCTGATCTGTGCTAAGCCAGGAACTGATTTTCTAGACTCGTGTATCCCTTTATTTATTTACGTATCACGTGTTCATGTGTGTGTGAGAGAGAGAGACAGAGACAGAGAGAGAGGCTGGGAGGGAGAAAGAGAGCGAGAGACAGAGAGACAGAGACAGAGAGGCTGGGAGGGAGGGAGGGAGAGAAGAAAGACAGAAGAGAGGGAGGGAGAAGGAGAGAGAGAACGCCAGCCACAGAGCTGATGTAGAGGTCAGAGGACAACTGTGGGAGACTGTTCTTCCACCCTGTGGACCCTAGGATTTAACTAGGGTCTTTGGGCTTAATGGCAGGCACTCTACCACAGAACTGCCTCATTGGCCCTCTCTTCTGCATGTAGAACGGCATTTACCTCCTAATGAGTATAGAAGGAAGTGATCTGATACCTTCTCGATAAGTAAGCCCTGAAAGTTACTCATTAGTATTAGCTAATTAGAGAGGGCCACAGCAATGCTTCATTCTTTCTATATAGAAAGAAAAAATAAATTCAAAAAGTATTGACCAGGGATGGACTAATTAGTGACCTCATATATCACTATCAGGAATGTAAAATGGTACAGACATGTGGGAAAACAGCTTGGAAAAGGGATTTCTTCCTCCCTCCCTCCCTCCTTTTCTTTTTCTAAAGCGGGTACTCAGAAGAGCTGAGACTGACCTTAAAGTCCGGCTCATCCTGCATCTACCTCCCAAATGCTGGGACTAGAGTTTGTGGCCCAATGCCCGTGCGTTGTGTATTTATAGTCCAGGCTTCTGTGACTGCTCACACGGAAACGTGCACAGTAGTGTTCTCAGCAGTGTTTCCGTAGTCGTGAAAAAGGGTGTTTTCCTGGGGGGTAGATCAGGAAATAAGGCTACATGGACACTGGGGTGCCTCTCAACTTCCTGAGGAGCTGGCAGAACTAGTTATTATTTCTGGGTAGATTCCGCATGATGAACAATGTGATGAGAACAGCTGGAGCCGTTCTGAAGGGAACCTAGTTTCTGCCAATCGTAAGACTTGAAATTTTTTCTAGATTATGAGTTTAAGGGAATTTGCTCTTGTAGTATGAATGAGTGGACTCTCTCCTATGCTTTTAAAAAAGACTTTCTGCACTTATTTACTTACTTATATTGTGGGGCTGTGGCACACGCCACTGTGCATTTGGAGGAGAGAGGACAGCTGATGGGAGTTCTCTCTCCACAGGGCCCCAGGGGCTGAACTCAGGTTGTCCGGCTTGGCGACCAGTGCCCTACCTGCCAAGCCATCTGGGTTTTCACTGACTCCTCCCACCAGAAGCCACTCAGCTGTACTTCTAGGCTAGAACAGCCTCTGAACCTCTTAAAACCTTTTCAATAGGCAGGGGATAGACAGTTCAGTAGAATGCTCGACTTGCATGTGAGACTCTGGGTTCCATCCTTAGCAGCACACATGCACGCGCACACACACACACACACACACGCACACCTGCACTGCTGGTAGAAGATTACCAGAGATGAAATACCTGGAAGATGTTCAGGTTAAGGCAGTTTTACCCAGTCTGTTTAGTCTCAGTCCTTTCGGGTTATTAACTTCTCTCACTGTTTTCACAAGTGACAAAAATATTTCTTCATAGACATATAACCACATGTATCCCAGACGATATAAATGTGTTGTTGGACTAATATGTGCAAAGACACAAAGTAAGCCCCGAAAAGTCAAAATAACATCACCGTTTAATCAATTATATATAGAAAAGAATCAAGTTTCTAAGTAGTAAGTTAAATAGCTCAAAAGGTATATGAAATAGCAGGTACCTGTCTTGTAGAATTCGGGTTGTGTGTGCTGAAATACGGCATGGAGACTCTTACCACATGCATGTAGACAGATATTTGCCACAGAGCCATAGCCTGAGGCCCTCCACCTCTACCCTCTACCCCAGCGTGTGTGTGTGATGCGTGTCTGTGCGTACGTGTGCCTGTGTATGCGCGTGCAGAGGGTAGAAGAGGAAGTGAAGTGACTTCTCATATCAATCTCTACCTTAGCATTTGGCAGAATTTCTTACCAAACCTGGAGCTCAGCGATTTAGCGGCACCAGGTGCCCAGGAAGCTCCTGGAATTTCTGTTCACGTGTGGTAGGCATGCAAAGCTGCATCTGCCTTTACATTGGTGCTAGGATCTAAACTCAGCTCTCTTACCCACTGAGCCATCTTCCCAGCCACCCCCATTTTAAATCCAAGAAAAAGAAGGAAAAAGAAGGAAAGAAAGATTTCCAAGTAAGTTGGTAAACAACCTTTTAGTAAGTATTGAAAAAATTACAAGCAACTTAAGTTTTATGATTAAGAATTACTTTAGCTACAATAACAAGATCTATGACTTTTAAAATATTTTCTAAATTAAAAAGTACATTGCGTTTGATCTACTCAAAACAAAGAACCATTTTTACTGAAAGTACTTAATAGCTCCCTCCCATTCTTTTTTCCAGACATTACCTATTAATTTTCACCTCGGAGTATAAACATTAGCTGTAAGGCTCTTTTGTCTGGAGACATTGAAGCTATGTGCTTATTTTTAAATTTTACTACTAAAACTGAGAATAGATTTTCCCTTTACTTTCAATAACTACAGAATTATAATAGTATTGCCAATTTCATAGGTGTGGGTACCATTTAGCAAGTGCTTCCTTTGTAATTCTTACATAAAATACTTGAGAATTTTTATTTAATACTTCCAGCAAAGTATTTCATTTTTTAAAAGTGAAAAATCACTCAAAGTTTCATCAACTGATCAATGAAAACTAAAATGTGATGTAGTCATAAAGTAAAATATTACTTGGCTGTAAAAAGAATGAAATAGTATAGTATGTTCTACAAGTTGGATAAATTCTAAGATCATGCTAAATGAAAGAAGATAATTGCAAAAGGTCATATACTATATAATTCTATTTGTATGAAATGCTCAGAATAAGCAAAACAATAAGTATTTTAAAAATTCTCCTCCCATGGCTCATGTTTTTCCCACCAGCCCTACCACCAATTCATATTTATTGTTCTAAGCCTTCTTTTTAAACCCCAACGAATACCTATTTCTGATGGTGTGTGCTAGTAGCTATTTAGATTTTATTTAAATTACTTGGGCAAAAATTACCATATCCTGAAACATTTCCACAGAGAAATCAATGAGTTTTTCTTGTTTTTATTAATAAGCATAAATTCAATCTGTCAAATATTTGGCTCATAATCACCTTCCTTCTCTTTAACTAACCTGCCACTCGCCTGGTGAACCCAGATATCCTGAGAACCTTTCTTGAGTGTGTTCTGAGCCACCATGTAGAATCATCCAGAGTCAACTTGTGGTTTGACAGGAGCCTGTTTGTCTCCCCTGGTAAGAGTGCACGTGAGACTGTCACAAATGCTAGCAGGAAATGTAAGTTCTTGTAGTGTCTTAGTCTTGTCATATTTCTTTGAGGAGAGAGTCAATGAAGGGTTATCTCTGTCAATTACGATACCAAAAATGATACTTTACATTTTCTGAAAAGGCAAGCCTTCTATAGTAATAATAGTTGTGGGTTGTTGGATCTTTACACTTTCCTTCAACCTGAAAAAGAAAATCCTGTTTTGCATTTTGTACCACCCTGACCCCGTCTCTGCTCTCAGAATTGTAAGACATCATTAGCAGATCATAAAAAAGCCACTAATATCCAATGTAGCTTAGTGGCTAAATAACACCCTCTTCCTCTTTTGTAACGATGCCTTTCTTAAAGCGTTCAGTTCTGGAGTAAGAGGCAATCGCGTTGTAAATATTAAACTTGCTTCATTTGTATCCGGTAAGGGAAGCGCCGTGAGCGATCAGCCGTGCAGACTTCCCATGTGCGTCGCTGCCATGTGCCCTGCTCCATGCTCCTGTAAAGGAAATCTGGAAGGATTTCTTTCAGTAACATGAGCTGCTAAAGTTCATAAGGTGAGAAATGATTTTCATCCTGACTCAAAACTCATAGGTAATTTTTTAAAAGTATTTAATTACAGTTGTCATTTCTGTGACTTCTACCGAGGGAGCAGGGGGAGACCCCAGTGAACGCTCCCCTCACCCGTTCTTGAAATGGTGACCTTATCAGGGGAAGGTAGTGCGAAGGTCACAGAGCATCCGCTTCTCAAAGTGTTTTGAGTTCATGCATAATAATTTCACCTTTTAAATTATATAGCATTCTAAATAAGTGAATCTTTCGGTTTTTAGTAGTAATATAACACTAGTGCAAGTGAGTAATACTTGCCCTCCGTGTGTTGGTTTAAAAGCAGAAATGTCTTTTTGAGAGGCTTCGCCGCTCTGCAAAATGTTGAGTGTGCTGGACCGTGCCCTGCTGTGTGGTGGAATGAGTCTGAACATCCCGAAGAAACAGTGGAGACTGATAGAGGCAGTGCCTTGTGCCATTGCACAGGTCAGTAAGTTACCAGCCTGCATGGCTTTGACTGGCGACCGCACGTTTTAGATAACATTGGTAAACGTGGCGTCTGCGTCCTCATGTCCTGTTTCCTGTGGTAACGCTCTGGTTTGGCTTCCCCAGACACTTCTGTGTCACTGCATCGTCATGTATGCAGACAGTATTTCGAGTGATAAACCGCCCAGTGCCATGCATGTGACCCTGTAGTGTGCTCTGTCCTCCACTTGTTCGTTCAGTGCTCGGGATGAAACCCACATGTGCTCGGCAGTCGCCCCTCTGCTGAGCCGTTTCCGCGGCCCTCAGCCTAGTTTTACTTCTGCTGATGCGCTCCATGGCACTCGGTTTACAAAACAGTGCCCTAGCGTGTTTACCCATTCGTTTCTTCATAAACAGATCCTGTCCGTTTTTCAGATATTAAAAATAAGAGCACACTGAGCAGCCGTGCCCATCTCCGTGTTCTCACGTGAGGCTTCTTGTCTGATTAAATATCTCCAAGGGGACTGCTGGGCTTATAAAGCAGTATCAACTATGCTAAATGTTGCCAAGCTGATCTTTGAAATGTCCGTGGCCATTTTAAACTTTATCAACATGCAATTTATGTGCCATAAATATGCTCCACTTTAATGATACTGAGCTTTAGCATATTTACAAGGTTTATAACTATTACCTGAATGTGACTTACAGCAGTTTTAGTTCATCACACATTTTCAAACATTGGACCTGCTTTCCTTTTTTTTCCCTTTCTTTCTCAACCAAATTTGTCAATCACTTTGCTTTCTGTCTCCATGAGTGTATCTGTTCTGAGCATTTGTTTATATATCATCATATAATATTTAGTCTTTTGTAAGTGACTGATTTCACTTGCCATAATGTTTTTGAGTTTCATGTATGTTGTGAACATACATCAGTATTTCATGTGTACACATGCATATACACATGTACACACATGCACGTGCACACACACATACGTGTACACACACGTGATGTAGAAGAACACTTGGAAGAAGTTTTTCTTATTTTGGTTTCTTTAAAAACACAAAATGGCATTTGGGTTAGGGTTGTGTGCCCACCCCAGGTATGGTGGATGTTTACGAGCTGGAATTGGAATGCTTGATGCAGGTGGCTATGATTTGGTTGGGTGCAGTCGTTCTGACACCTGTAGCTTGTTTTGGGGATTGCGTGCCACATGGGTTTATGGGAACTTTTGGTTTAGGGCATAGAAACTCTTAAGCGCCAAAGTTGGGGTGGGTGTTGGTTGGTGGTTGGTTGGGATGCTGTCATTAGTGTAAGAACAAAGGTTGGAGAGATTCGAGCTCAGGACAGCCTACAAAGAGGCTGTGAAGATTTCTACCTTTCTCTCTTTCTGTATTAAGGCCGCTTGTAAAAGCTGTAAAGATTTCCATCTTTGCTGTCTCCTTCCCTAAATTGAGGGTAAAAGATTGTAGTGTACTGCTACAATACACATACACACACACACACACACACACACACACACAGCACAGCACACAAATAAAACTAAAAGAAAAGCCTGATGTTTGTCTTTCTGAGTCTGGCTTATTGTGCTTAACAATGATTTCCAGTTCTCTCCATTTTCTTGCAAATGTCACGATTTCATTTTTCTTATGACTAGACAAAATTCCCCCTTTTGTAAGCATTATACTATATTACTTAACATGTTGATAGACATTTAGGCTTGGTTCCATCTCCTGGAAAATGTGAGTATCTGTCTATAGTATATAGCATACAGTATAAAATATGTAGTACACATGCTGTCTATTTGACATATGGGATGTAGCACTGTCTATGGCACATCTATTTGTAGTGTAGAGCGAATATCTATAGTATGTCTATATATAAAACATATATAATATACGTAATATGTAGTATAAAATATACAGCATGTATTCTGTGTAAGTATATGCTACACAGCAGTATACCCGGCTCTAGCAGCGCTCCTCAGCCTTCCTGACGCTGCGGCCCTTTAAGCCAGTTCCTCATGCTGTGGCGACCCCAACCATAAAGTTATTTTCATTGCTGCTTCGTAACTGTAATTTTGCTGCTGTTATAAATCATAATGTAAATATCTGATATGCAGATGGTCTTAGGTGACCCTGTGGAAGGGCCATTCAACTCTCAAAGGGGTTGAGAGCCACTGATTCATAGTTTATCTGCAGTATACAGTAGTTTATTCCCTTATATCCGAGACAGGTATAATTGGTCCACGTGATATCTTTTCTTATTCTTAGGTTCTCAGGAACCCTCTATACTGATTTCCACAGTAGGTGAGCACGTTTCTGTTCCCACTGGCAGAGCATACACGTTCCCTTTGCTCTCTTCCTCCCCAGCATCTGCTGTTTTCTTTAAGATACCCCTTCATGCTAGCGCACGTTTTTGAAATAATTATTGGCCATTTGTGTTTCTTTCTTTAAAAATTCTCTTTTTAACACATTGGTTCGCTTATTGATTCCGTGATTTGCCGGGTTTGGCGTGTCACTTTCGGAGCTCTTTAATTACTCTAAATCATAGGCCTCTGTCTTCTATACAGTTGGCCAAGACCTTCATCCCGTCTTCAAGCTGTCTCTCCACTGAGTTTCCTTCATCGTGCGGATTTGTGACTCCCCAAATCACATTTGCCGCATGGGATGTGTAGATGATTGCTCCTTTTCTGTGCTATTGGAACCCTTTCATGGAGTTCGTGCTTACGCCTGTATTGTGAAGTGCTCTGCCTCATTTTCACTCGCAAAGACTCTCCCCTGTTCTATAAGATGCCTCTCATTCCAGTTCACTTTATCATCGTCACTGTCACGTATCCAGTGCATACGAGTTAGCATTGCTGTGGTCTTTGCATTTCCTCAATGACTGTTGGACATCTTTCCACACATTTTTGTCATTTCTGTATTTTCTTTTTCTTCCTTTTTTTTTTTTTTGAGAGGAAATTGTGTCTCACTATGTAGAGCAGGCTGGCCCTCGGCAGGCCAAGTGGACCAGGCTGGCCTTGAACTCATAGAGACCCACCTGCCTCTCCCAAGTGCTAGAATTATAGGCTTTTGTTATCATGCCAGCTTATTTCTGTATTTTCTTTGGAAAAATTTCTATCCATATCCTTTAGCAACTTTAAGTTGAATTTTAGTCTTTTTCTTATTGAGCTGCATGTGTCTTTTATCCACTTTGAATACAAGTTCCTTATTAGATATATAACCTGCAGATAGTTCCTTTCTGTTGACTCTCATTTTATCTTAATATATATTCTTCAAAGGACAAAAGTTTTTGTGTTTGTTTTTTGTTTTAATTTTAACCTAGCATGGCAATGCTTGGTTACAGCTCCAGCGCTTGAAAGGCCAAGTCAGGAGGATGCCAAGTGAGGTGTGGCTGATCTACACAGTGAGACTTTGTCTCAAAAGCAATGAAGCCCAGGATATCCATCTTTTCCATCAGAGCTCATACAGCATATCTAAGAAGTCATACCTGAGACAAAGTCTAGTGTGTTCACCCCGATGTTTCCTTCTGAGTGTCTCATGCTTTTAGCCCTTCGGTCTGCTGTGTAGCTGTCGTATGGTGGAAGGTGAGGACTGCCTGCCTCAGTGCTTTTTTTTCTGAGGCTTTCTTTCCCTACTGAATTACCTTTGCACTCTTGTTGAAAATAAGCTGAGAAATATAAGGATGTATTTTGAAGTCTTAATTCTCTTTACATTTACTGAGATGTTTAAAACTTTGAATTTTTTCTTTCCAATAATGTTCTCTTAACTCTTAGTTATAAACCTGCACTTCTGTTGTTATTTTTATTCACAGGTGTCTTGTTTTGTTGGTGCTATTGTAAATGGGATTATTCACTTAATTTTACTTTAAAATTTCATAGATATATTGAAAGTACATAAAGAAGTAGATGACTATTATATGTTGCTATCGTATTCCAAACTAATTGATGAACTAAATTTAATAGCGTTTTTTATTGATTCCTTAGGGTTTTGTGTAAGCACGATCCAATCCAAAGCATATCTAAGCTACTGAGTCTTTAATTTCAGCAACTATTTTATGAGTTTTAATTTCTCCCATCTCTACCTGTTCTTATTCTACTTCTGTCTTTCTAATTTTATAATTTTATATATAATATATATATTATATAAAATATATTTTCAATCAGTCATACAAAGTTGAACTTAAGGATAATGAGTAAAAATGACTGTGAGGTATTGAACAGATTTGGATCTGTAAGAGATCAGGGATGATGTAAGAGATCAGGGATGGTGAAATAGATCAGGGGTGATGTAAGAGATCAGGGGTGATGTAATAGATCAGGGATGATGTAAGAGATCAGGGATGGTGAAATAGATCAGGGATGATGTAAGAGATCAGGGGTGATATAAGAGATCGGGGTGATGTAAGAGATCAGGGGTGATGTAAGAGATCAGAGGTGATGTAAGAGATCAGGGGTGATGTAAGAGATCAGGGGTGATGTAAGAGATCAGGGGTGATGTAAGAGATCAGGGGTGATGTAAGAGATCAGGGGTGATGTAAGAGATCAGGGGTGATGTAAGAGATCAGGGGTGATGTAAGAGATCAGGGGTGATGTAAGAGATCAGGGGTGATGTAAGAGATCAGGGGTGATGTAAGAGATCAGGGGTGATGTAAGAGATCAGGGGTGATGTAAGAGATCAGGGGTGATGTAAGAGATCAGGGGTGATGTAAGAGATCAGGGGTGATGTAAGAGATCAGGGGTGAAGATGGCGGATTTCAGAATTATAATACACCATGCAGTGCTTGAGTAGATGACTGTAAACTTCAGTGCTCATCTGGAGGGACTCACTGGAGAAGTAGGATTCTAGTTAGTGTTCTAGTGCTGCAGTAAGACAAGGAGAAAAAAGCAGTTCTTGGTGCCCTGCAACTACTGATGACACGCCGCCATACCTTTCTAATTGCTGGAGATGGTTTATTGGAAATCTCAAGTTTGAACTACTCAGACTCCGTATCCTATCCCTCTAGGGCCAGCTCAGCCCTTCATCCTGTCAGAGCAGATAAAACAGAACAGCTTGCAATTTGCTATGAAGGGGTCTTTGGGATGAAGTGTTTTAATGTCGGTAAAGAGTAGACAAGATCTTCATTTTTAAAGACTCCCGTGGAACATTTCAAACTGCATGGATGTGTCTTGGTGCCCTTTGCCAAAATTAATAGATTTAAGCTGTAGACTTAGAAGAAAGCTAAGCATTCGTATCTCTCTATCATTCAATAACATTTTGCCACATTCATCTTACTATAGCTCATGTGCCCTAAAACTGAGAATATATTAAGTCAGAAAGGCTGCTGATTTTAAATTTTATAAGTTAATACATAAGGTCAGCTCAGATGTATGTTGCTATTTGAGAAACTAAATATCACACACAATGATCCAGAGACTGCATCAGGTTGATTTACATGCTGTTTTTACTTGCTTCTTTGTTTTTAATTTTGACTATTTATCAGTCTGAGGTTGACCTACCTTTCTGGTTTCAAATAGCTATTCCAAGACAGAGAATGGCACAGAAGGACTACAGTGTGATAAACCACCAAGTGTGTTACTCAGAATTCTTCTCATGTTCTCAGAGCAAGAATACCCTAAGCTTTGATAGAATGGTGCAATTTTATATTTCCGTTTGACTGCTTTAAAAAGTTCATTGTCTTTTAATTAAACTCGGGAGGGGGCAGAGATGAAAAGATGTAGTGCTATGAAGGGGATGGCTTTCAGCTACTAGTGCAGGAGTGCAGACACCACCTAAAGCAGGATGGACTGCAGCAGCAAGTTTTGTGCCTTGAAGCTGCTGCTTGTCTGACTGTAGCAGTAATTTGGAGTTAATTTGTGCAGTTTCTCAGTAGAGGACTGTATTCTGAATCGCTTGGCTCTTCCGAGCGCCTCTTCCCAGCTGTCCTTTCACGTCCCTGTAACTCAGTCCAGTGCAGTAAACGCCACTGTGGGCGAGACCAGGCACCAGGTTAGGCGAGGGTTTTGAACCAGGCTTAGTGTCATCACCTGCGGTTTACTTCCCACAGAATGTCTACATCCGGTAGCAGCTCCCGTGGCCCTCCCACTTTCTCCTTTCAACGACAGTGGAGGCTCACTCTTCTACAGTTAGCTCACACTGTTAGGCTGGGTGAATGTTTAGGGTTCTCTGGAAATATTATTGCCTGGTGCATTGTCTTGTTCTCCTTTGTCTGCACGAACACTTTTTTCTTTGTGTCTGTTTTTCTCCCTTTGCTTTTTACTCCCCACTTGTCCCCAAATCCTTTAAGCCAATGAGGCTGTGGTGACACCTTCTGGGCAGTGCTGGGAGTGAATTACAGCCAGGAGTTAGTTATGGTGGTGTGAGCATCCCCAAGATGTGATGAAAATAGGCTGTGGTCTGCTTCATCAGAAGAACGGACACAGCACTCCACTGCAGTGCCATCTCTTACAAATGAGCAGGGATTCACAGTTAGCAAAATAAAAAGCCAAGGACCTACCAGCTTGCTTTAGCAATGGCACTTCTGGTCAGTCTTGGAAACGGAAGTAAAGATGGACACCTAAATAATGTTAGAATGTCAACATCGCACTCTACTGCAGGTGTGTGTGTGTGGATGTGTGCATGCATGCAGGTGTGTTGTGAGACATGACAGCACCCAGCTACACGCCAGCGCCTTAGAGGAGTAGAGCTGTGTCCCATAAACAGCCGCCCACTGCGGGGAAATGTAGAATACAGGCCTCCTGCTGCTGTTTCTGTCCCTCTGTGTCTCATCAGTTTTCACAAGCAGGTGAAGCACATTCTGTGCAGACTCCATCATCTTCACCTCGACTTCATAGCCGATTTAACTCTCGTATCAAAGAACTTTGAGTAATCTCATTTTGTGTACAGCGTGGAAATGATACAAGTTTGCTGGTATCAATTCCTTCCTTCCTTCCTTCCTTCCTTCCTTCCTTCCTTCCCTCCCTCCCTCCCTCCCTCCCTCCCTCCCTCCCTCCTTCCTTCCTTCTTTCTTTCCTTCCTTCTTCCTTTACTTATTTTTTCTATTGTTACTGACTTTTGCTTGAACCCTGAACAGACTCAACAGTATATCTTCTAAGAAAATCACATGGTGTAGTTCTAGCAAAGTGCTTTTGCTATCCCATCAGGAAAATATTAACAGAGCCTCTGGAGTTTAGTAGTAAATAATTTCCACGCTCTTCAGAATCCTCTGTCATCTTCACCGGCAGCATAGCAAATCGAGAAGTGCCAGACAACCAAGGTGCAACTGGCGGTCACCACAGCTGTAAAACTGGCCATGCTTATGTCACCAGGACACTAGGCTTGACTGTTGGGATGACTGGAGCAGTTGCATTTGCAGTCTCTAAAGCAGCACTTGGGACTTCATCTTAGCTTTCCATGCCACCCTTCAGTGAAATGCTGCTCATCTGGTACATAATATCAGCATTTATGATTGGTACAGAACCCAATATTTTTATGAGTGCTATATAATAAAATCAGAGCATACTACATTACTCTCTAATTTTGATTTCCAAACAGATGGTAGACAGCTAGAAAAATAGAGCGAACAATAATGAAAATGGGGGAAGTGCTCTCATGAAATTAAAAGAAAGCTGAAAATACCAAGGGTGTGAATAAGGAATGGAGTGCCGTGCGGGGACCGCGGGGTGGCGGTTTTATTTGAAGGAGGGGGAGGGAGAGAAAGCTAGAAGGAGGCAAAAACACAATTTGGTCTAAAATTGAATTTCTCTGATAAGGCATTTCAGAAGCAGCTTGTCTTATTCACTCAGCAGCAAAATAATCATATGCGCTTTAATAATCTTTATTTTACAGGAGTGCGTTGCCAGGGTAACAGAGTGTAAGCAGGGAACAGCACCTTGCAGATCACAAAGGCAAATCTGTGGAAAGAAATTTCACCAAGTTTCTCTTTCCCTTCCCACTGTAATAAAGACTCCTGTTTTTCCTGCACTATTTAATAATAGCCCACAAACATGCCCTTCCCCTTCCCATTTCCATATCTGCCTCACCATGGACAACAGAATAAATCTGGAAGTGCCGAGCTCAGTGGGCTAAGCAAAAAAGCAGATGTGATATCTTTAGCATTTTTATGTAATTATTTTTATTACTATTTTACCCCGTCTCCATCCCTCCCTCCTGACCCTATTGTTATTTCCTTCTCTCTTTAACCAGTCTGATGATGGTGCTCCAAGTGAAGGGGGCTGAGGTGGAGGTTTGTATTCGGCTACATTAATCAAAATTTATTAGCTAAGCTTGCCTGCATGGAGGTTGAAAGAAGCAAAGATTGCAGCTGAAGAGGATAAATTGAATTATAGCAAACGGGGTGACAAGCATTCAGGCCAAAAGCCGCAAAAATAATCATTTCTTTATACTCATGGACACAGGGAGAGGGAGAGCGGGAAGGGGAGAGGGAGGGGAGGAGATAGAGAGAGGTGGAGAGAGGGAGAGGAGAGAGGGGGAGAGGGAGAAGGGAGTGAGTAGGGGGAGAGAATAGGTGATTTCCTCTCACTGTCAGGGCTGCTGCTCACTTTTCTATGAGCACTGCTTCTAGGGAATAGGCAGACTTGAAATTAACAAAGTGAAAGGTCCCAACGCCTTTTCAAAATAGATGATCAAAACTGGCAACAAGAATGTTCCTACTGATCATTTGATTAGGTTCAATTTATGACAAATCTGTGTTTCTCAGTATTTATCTATCACTATTTTAGCCAAGGGCCCTAGCCTTTGAGGATAAATTTAGGGAAAATTTTCATGAAATTAGATATAAAAATATTCCAAACAGTCTATGTTCACATGACTGGTGAAGGTTTGACTTTGGTAAAGAATCTCAGGTTAAGGACATCTGGGTTGTTTCCATTTTAATACCATAGGTAAAAGGATTTTAAAAAGGAACCCAACCTGTTTGTTGTAGCAGAGGCCCCCAGACAAAAGCTTTCAAGGTAAAACAGGAAGACACACTCTAGTGTGTGAATAAAGCAGCTGTGCGATTCCTGAGCTTCCGTCATATCAAGCCGATTAAAGGATTGAGAGATTGTAACTTAAGGAAATGGGACTTTTGGAAAACGTCGCTACCCTGCTGACTGTCAGGGAAGGAAGGAGGTGCCTTTCCCTCCGTCTGAATACAAGCTCTAAAGAGATCACCTGAACACTTCAATAAGCGACACGTGCCGCTTAGGACCCACTCTCTCATGAATGCATGAGCGATCCAAAAAGCCCAAGACTAACTGGCCAGCTGCTCTGAAGCTGAAATGACAGAGTGGATGACTTCCTTCTTAGAGTTTGTTGGAACAAGTGTCTCATTGTTCCGTCTTGAACATCTTGAACCAGAGTTGGGCCGTATGGATAAGAGATAGGATACAGAATTGTCTTAGCTGTGGGCTTCCGGGAGTGTTCAACATCAAGCGAGCAGTCAGCCATCCTCTCAGGTGCTAAAACAGAGAGAGAGAAGCTTCTTCCACTTAAACAAAAGGTCTGAAACCAAGAATCAGCTACCACTCTCACAGGTGCCAGCCTGTTGCAGAAGTGAACTGGGAAAGGGAAGTCCCTGTAACTTTGAAACTTGAAGTTTGTAGTTCTGTACTAGACTAAGTGTATTAGTGTTTCATACTCTGATTATTTATAAATAAACTAAAATGTGATATTTGCCTTAAATTTCATGTGTAGACCTAACAAGCCAGGGAAAGATGATCAAAATAGATTGTATGTGAAATGATTTTTTAAAATTATAAACTTAAAAAAAATAATTTCTTCACTACCACTTAAAGCCACCCAACTTACATAGCATAGATTTTAATAGACAGAGAAAAGATAGAGATGAGCTATGCACATAGAACTGCTCACGCTGGACACATTTCTTTGGATCCCTTCTTTATTTCCTCTCTGTTCTGCTCATCCTATCCATACTTGAGTTCATGCGAAGGTACTAAAGGAAGGTACTAGAGGAAGACACTGACAGGTTCCTGTTCTCCGTGTGATGTTACGTCTTCTCCCAGAATCCTCCTACAGATCTTCCTGGTCTAGTATAAGGTGACTGATTTTTTTTTTTCTTTTCTCAGACTTCAAGCATGGGTATTGAAATCAAGGAGCCTTAATCAGAAACTGGATCATGTATTACCAAATGCATGAAAATTAATAGTAGTATTTGTAGAAGGATCAAATTAGCTTCTTTTGTTTGTTTGTTTTGTTCTTGTTTTTGTGGTTTTTTTGGGGGGTGGGGTTTTTGAGACAGGGTTTCTCTGTTGTAACTGTCCTGGAACTCACTGTATAGACCAGGCTGGCCTCAAACTCACAAGATGCACCTGCCTCTGCCTCCCTAGTGCTGGGATTAAGGTGTTTACCAGCACTGCCCAGCTTCAAATTAGCTTCTTAATGCAGAAAAAAGAAACAGCTAGGCATTGTGTGTTAGTGCTGTGTTCCTAAAGGCTGATATTCCAGACTTTCATGACTTCTAAATATATAAAATAACCTCTTAAATATTATTCAAATACGTATTATTATCAGTTTTGCTTCCAAATCTTTCTTTTTTTTTTCCTGGGAATCTTATGGCCTTTTGCAGGGCCTGCTTGGGCTGTAGTTATTCTCCCATCTTTTAAAAATGTCTCCATCTTCTTGGGCTCCCTTAGAATGTTCATAAATTAATAATCGGGAAGAAAGTGAGATGCTAGCCAGGATGATGGCACATAACTGTAATCCCACCATGTGGAAGGTAGAGACAGGAGGATTACAAGTTCAAAACCAACCTGGTCTACATTGGAGTTCCAGGCCAGCAAGAACTACATAGCAAGGCCTTGTATGGGAAAAACAAGTAAGACTTCAAAGAAAAAAATGTTAGAGTAGTGGCCATAATGTCAAAATAATAGAACCCATTGGCGACCTTATGAAGAAGCAGCTGTCAATGTGGGTGTCCTGTGCATGACCAGGGATGGTATGTATGTTGCCCTCTATAAATTCTCACCTAACACTTCTATGAGCCAGGATCAGCACTTGAGAGGCAGAGGCAAGTGGATCTCTGTAAGTTCAAGGCCAGTCTGGTCTACAAAGTGAGTTCCAGGCCCATGAGGGCCATACAGTTAGACCTTGTCTAAAGAAAGAAGAAGTAAAAGGAGAAAGGTCAGTGACCTGCCAGGATACTTTCTACAGAAAACACTCCTTACCTGGACCTTAACACGAATTATATATTGTAATTTACACACGAAACCCAAAACACTGTCTAAAGTAACACATAAAACGGAGAGGTGTAGTTGGGCTAAGGCGTCTGCCAGCACTTTCACTAGCTGAACATGTTACCCAGTATTTACAAAGTGACTTACGTTGCAGTCTGTAAAAACAGCCCGTGACTTTTTTCTTCTGACATTCATTTGTTTTATACAAGTGCAGAATTATACTTACTACAGAAGTTAGTTGACAGAGATATTATTAAAAGTTATTACTGAAACATGTAATCAAGGAAACCAGCTCTTTTGTTGACGGTTTGTGCCTGTGCTTGTATTTGGCCACTCTGCTGCACAGTGAGACAGTGTCGGATTTGTCCAGGTCTTGCCTCTGCCACTTAGCCTTCCAGGTCTCTTCCTTATCTTATCTATAAATAGAAACAGTATTGCCCGTGTAAATTCAAGTTATTATAAAGATCAAGATAAATGGAAATAAATCTGGAGATGTAGATACACATACATCTCCATGTTTGTGGTATTTTCTTTTAACAAAAAGTTATATAAAATATAAAAATCCATTGACATGTAGCTATCTATAATACATGCATAATTATATTGCAAATAGATACTTTCATATGGATTTCAACATACAAAAGTATTAGGTTCTGCTTGCTGAGACCTATTTGTTGGTCATAGCTATAATGTATTTTCAGTCAACAGGAAGACTCATTGGGTCTCAACAATTAAAGGCAATTTATGGAAATGAGGGAAAAGCAAGACTTTTAATAGTTTTCATTCATTCAAGAGAATGGAGTAAAAGTCATGAGATATTAGGGCAGATGGGCCTTACTCAGAGGAGCGCTGGAAGAACAAAAAGAACTTCCTTGAATGTTCCAGTTACATTCTTTTTTCTTAAATTAATTTTTCTTCTCTCATACAATACATCTGACCCCCTTCCTCCCCTCCCTCCACGTCTCTCAGTTCCCCCATCTCCCCTCTTCTTCAGTTGGGTTGCCCCCACCAACCACCCCCCACCCCTGATTCTCCTCAGCAAAGAGAAATCCTCCCAAGGTTACTGCTCAAACAGGGCATGGCATAGCAAGATGGAAAAGTCTTGGCACTACTCCCTACATCAAGGGTGGCCCAGGCAACCCAGCAGGAGCAGAGGGGTCCCAAAGGCAGGTTAGAGGGCCAGAGACTCCCGCACTCCAGCCTGTAGGAGGTTTGCAAGAACACCAGGCCAGGCAGCCATTAGATTTCCTTAGTGGACCCTAAGGTTCCGTGTCTGCCGCTTCAGTCTCTGTGGGCCTCTTAAGAGTGCTAGTCAGTTGACAGTGTGGGACTTGTTCTTCTGATGTCCTCGATCTCTCTGGTCCCCAAGATCCCTCCTCTCCTTGTTCTGCGGGGTTCCTGAGCTCTGTAAGATGTTTAGCCCTGGGCCTTTACATATGCTCCCATCAGTTACTAGAGGGGCCCTCTCTGGGGAGAACTGAGTAGGCACCAATCTATGAGCAGAGCATGACACCATTAGAAATCGTCTCCGGGTTTTCCAGTCTCTAGTTCCTAACCCCCTGCAGTCTCAAGCAGGGTTCCCTTACATTCTTAACCTTGCATTTTGCTTTTTGGTGATGGATATTACTATCTCAGCAGTAAATAAAGTAAAATGCGTAGGCAAGAGACATTCGCCTTGTTCATTTCTATTAAAATGAAGAGGGTGCAGCATCAGTAAGAGAATAGTGTAATTCATCACAGACAAAATATGCAACTCAAGCTGGGGACTGGAGCTAGGCTTAAAATTCATCCATTTACCCCACAGAGGAAGTACATTTCTGAATAGTGTAGTATTATTGATCCCGAGACCGCTTCTTCCCTACATTGGCTCCCCTTTCTTTTTCCTGCATAGCCCTTGGATCATGAGCGGTTGAACATATTTAAATAATTTGATATTGGTAAAGACAATGTCCACATTGTGACCTTGGCTGTGGTATAATGTACCACATGTGTTACTTGCGAACATGTCTCAAGTCAGAAATATTTTCTGCCCAGACAGGGGTAAGAGATTTCCTGAAACAAGTGTAAATATTGGCGCTGCATTTCTCAAAATTTTTAAAAGCAATAAACTTACAGAACCATTTGTTTCCCCACCCACAAATGATTGCCGGCCACTCACATGCAAGCTAGTTTCCAGACGTTGCAGATGCGCTAACACTTCACGATACCTTCTGTATGAGTGACGTAGAAGGCGTTTTCAAAGAGCCAAATAAATATGTTTCCAATTTGCAACTTAGGAATATATTTCCAAGTTCCATTTGAATGAAAGAAATGCCCTTTGTTTAATGTCTTCCCCTTTAATTCATGATTTTTAGCCTTTATTTTATAATCAAAATCTGTATAATGGGCTGAGATAAATAAAAAAATTATTTTACTGCTAATATGCATATGTTAAACTTCGATGATATGAACTGTCTACTTATTTTAAAACTACTGAGTCTCAGTAACGCTAACTAGAAATCTGGATTCAACTCTAGTCTCCTGGTTCTCAGTACACTAGAGACACATACTTGTGATGACCAGGAGGGGCTTGTGCCTATTGTGTTTGAAACATTTGCTGACTTATAGAGGATCTCTAGTAATTTGAGGGTAGGTTTGGCATGACCTACTTCACTGTAATTCCTATTAGTAACTGCATTGAAGTGTTAAATGATTAGTTCTTAGAAATTTTTTACTTAGGTAATCCTAACTTAACTATGCTATGAAAATAGGAGTAGCTCTCTAAGTAGCTCTGTGTGTGTGTGTGTGTGTGTGTGTGTGTGTGTGAGAGAGAGAGAGAGAGAGAGAGCGCTCCTCTTGTCATTCTAAAGAGCACATACAGATGTGCTGGGCTTTCTTTTGTCTCCAAAAGTGTTATTTAAAGCTGCAGTTTGACATTTTCCTACATAATGCAAGGATTTATGAGAATGCCTTTTCATTTCGGAGCATGTATATAAGATTCAAATATAATCACAAGACTTAAAGCAAATGATCCAGATTCTTACACTAAAACAGGATAGCAACACATCTTTATCCACCATGAAGCACCATGATGAGAGCAAGGTATTCCAGTTGTGATCAATCTCGTTGGTAATAAAACAGATTATCCCTAAATATTAAGTACATTTACATCTAGAATTACCTGCTATCATAAGTGGCTGACTAATGGTCCTCGTTGAAAGTAAAGGCAACTGTATGTCTTAGCCGATTACCAGCCACTAAACTGAAAGATGTTTTGTAGGTCCTTAGAGCTGAGAAAGAGTACAAAGAAGGAACATGGACAGGACTGTGTGGAGGAAGTGGATTCTTATCATCATGGAAACCGAACGTGACCACCTCCCCTCTTCCTTCCTTCCACACCCCCTCTGCATCTGCAGCTTCTCATTTCTAGGGAAGGATTCATTTTCTAATCAAGAAGCATTGTCTCCTAGGTGAGCAGTGGGGTGCTAACCTAGTTGCACTCATTCAGTCTCCATGGTTGAGGTCCTCTGGTTGTGCTGCCTGTTGAGGGTCTGCTCTCTCTTTTTAAAATCCCCTTTAGCTGAGAAAGAATGCACTGATCTAGTGTACCTTAATTTTCTCAAGGAAAGGTAAAAGTTGTTTTTATTTAAATAAATCTTGATATTTTCCAAGGCTAAAATTAGATGATTTACTTTTCCCGTCACAGTAACCTGAATTATCCCTCCTTTTGAAATGGGAACTGCTCTAACCCTATAACCTCAACATCACTGTGAGTGAAACTCTTTCTAATTATACAGCTGTGTGTGGTGGGCTCATTAGCATTGCTAATCAGCTGGCTGTGGCGGGCTGTGTCTTCAGTTCTGATGGTCATACACTATCCGCTGACATAATTGCAGTTCTGTGTAAGTACTTAGACGCTACTGTATTTAAAAGTACAATTATGAATTTTTCAGTGCATATCACTAAAATTTCAGGAAAACATACATAATTTTGCCTACGAGTCTTCACATAACCTTGTGTCACTAAACAGCTTCCACACAGGGCTGCTTATGTAAAATGTCCATGGCCTAACACTGCATGACGCCCGAGCTTTAGTTAAGGAATGAGAAAAGGCTTCCTCTTGGTTTTGCTCTATTTTTATTTCTTCTGTGACTGAAAGCAATCATTTCTAGGGGAAGGTTTTTTTTTTTTTTTAATCTATTGCAAAGAATAGCTGATGATTTCTGAAAATCACCTTCAAAAGCCCTGTGTGAGATCACCATGATTGTCACAAATGAATATTTATTAAATGTCCACTGGGCTCTTGACATTACACTAGGTTATCCAGGGATTTTGCTGAAGGCAGACAATAAAAGAGAGAAGCTTCACGTGACTGTGATTTTATATACATAAGAAGAAGGAAATTATCGCGTAACTGGATTATATGTACATTGCAGTAATTCATAGATACTCCTAACGCATGTGAGCATGGTGGAAACACAAAGAGAGGTGTACATGGTAGGATTCCTGTGTTTTCTCGTATTGACACAGATCTTGAGTTAGTAGGCTCTCACAGTGACACACACTACAGCAGCAGCAAATGCTCGGGAATAGTCTCACATGTTGACGGCGTTCCACACTGTCTTGTTCAGTAGGCCGTGCGGTAGGGCCTGGGTAGAGAGTTTAAAGAGGGCACGAGTCAAAAGGCCTTCGCCAGCCCTTGGCAGTAAAGGCGCAGCAACAGCGCTCGGTGGCCATGCGAGGGGTAAGGGAAAGACCTTGGTGCAGAACTGCCATGCACAGCACAGGAGTCAACGTGGGAATCGTGCTCATCCAAATGAAGTACATAAAGTATGAACTCCACAAATTCATAGTGAATGACCCATGGAATAAAAAGTTGCGGAAAAGGAATAAATGAAGGACAAGGAGTATAATCTAGCCAGTCAGCCACTGATCACATCCATTATGTGTTTCTTTCGGATAGGTATGCTAGGGGCTATGTGAAAAATAAAAGTTTTGTAAGAAAATTGTTGGATAGAGAACTTAGTATTAACTTGAAAAAGTCTTCCACTGCTCAACAGATAATAATACAAACAAAATGAAATGTTATTGTTTTGGGTGAATTCCTGTGCTTCTGAGAAACTAAGGAAAAAATCTCAGTACCTAAAAGTTGGAAAAACATTTTTTAAGTAGCGTGCTAAGCATGGTTGTGACATAGACTACCTTGGGAAAAAGGATGGAGGGGTGCCCTGGGCTGTAGATACAAACTGAACCTCCAGACAAGCTGGGACTTAAGATTGGAGCCTCCATGTTGGGAAGCGCTGCAACTGGAGCAGTAGCATTAAGCAAGAACCTTGGGAGCGTTGTGCAGTGACGGGATTTTCAGGAGTCTGCTGTCCAGCATGCACTGGGAGCGTTGTGCGGTGACGGGATTTTCAGGAGTCTGCTGTCCAGCATGCACTGGGAGCGTTGTGCGGTGACGGGATTTTCAGGAGTCTGCTGTCCAGCATGCACTGGGAGCGTTGTGCGGTGACGGGATTTTCAGGAGTCTGCTGTCCAGCATGCACTGGGAGCGTTGTGCGGTGACGGGATTTTCAGGAGTCTGCTGTCCAGCATGCACTGGGAGCGTTGTGCGGTGACGGGATTTTCAGGAGTCTGCTGTCCAGCATGCACTGGGGGCGTTGTGCGGTGACGGGATTTTCAGGAGTCTGCTGTCCAGCGTGCACAAGCCAAAAAGATGTGTTTTGTTTTGTTTCCCTCAGCCTGGCTTTGTGACTTAACAGGAAGAGGTACAGCATCCCCCAAGAATTTTTAATCACCATAGGCATGCTGCTTTAGTGATTTCAGCTTTACATGTAAATCCCTGCCTGGTGTATCTGCTGAGAAATAACATGGAGTTACAGAGCACTAGCACCCCTGAGACACTAGAGCTAAGATGGAAACGTAAAGTGTGCGCCCTATCTCAGGCTACACTACACTCCTTCAGAAAATACACCACTTAGCATGGCTTCAATTTATACAAGTCAGAAAATAGTCAAGGAATTATAGCCAAAATGAACAAGAGTTAGCAGATCCTAGGGTACACCAGAACTGCCTCTAATAAAGATAACTTAAAGAGAATATACACAGAAAAGTATAAAAATACAGCAGAAATGAGCAAGTTACCAACTGGAATACAGATCTAAGGAAACTATCCTGAAGGCGGTACAGAGTTGTGGAGAAAGAATATGGAACAGAGTGGCATACACCTAATAGAGGCTCCAGAGAGACGCTGGAGGAATGCAGGAGAGACGTTTAATGATTGGGTGGCTTAGTGTTCTTCTGACAGTCGATAGTGGTTTGTTTTGTTTCATTCTTTGTCTTTGTGTCTGCATGTGTGTTCTATACACCGTTCTTCTATGTGGATGCCCTTGAACATGTGCGTGCATGTGTGTGTGTGTGTGTGTGTGTCTGCATGCCAGGGTTTGGCTTCCCGTTTTATGATTGCTCTTGACCTCATATTTTTGAGACAGCTTCTTATTAAACCCAGAGCCAACTGATTGAGATGGCCAACATCCAGGAACCTGCGTGCCTCTGCCTCAACCTCACCTCAAAGATTACAAACATCCCACCATGCCTGACTTTATATGTGGGTGCTGAGTATCTGAGCTCAGGTGTTTATTCTTATGTTGGCAAGTCCTTTACTCACTAAGCCATCTTCCCGCCCCCACCCCCATCCCTGAGGCTTGTAAATACCTAAATTTTTAGAGTAGATTACCTTTTAACTTTGACCTCTTTGGTCCCTGGTTGATACCATGGTTCTGCCTAACCTATCACTCAAGAATAAAGCTGTTATAAAGACATTTTCACAACAAACTTATTTATAGTCTGTGAGAAAATGACTGAAGAGTGCCCTTCGAGTAGGGGAAATAAGAGCGCATGCCGTGGTGGGGAACGCGGGCTGCAGAAGGCCACGCGGAGCACGGCTCTGTGCAGCAGCCTCATGATGATAAACCACAGTAAACACTAGTGGTGGGGAAGGGGAAAGAAAGCTCGGAGTGACTGCTGACGAGTAATGTTGGAAGGGTTCTGTAACGGCGAAACCTACTGTCTTAATTGCAGTGGAATTTATGGTAAATTGAACGGAATTTGTGATAAAATGGTGTGTATTCAGAAATTGCAGTGGAATTGCTCAGAAAAGCACAGTGGCAGATGATTGTTTCAAATTTGATTAACTAAGTTTTTGTTTTGGTTTTCCAGACAGGGTTTCTCTGTTGTAACTCTGGCTGTCCTGGAACTCACTCTGTAGACCAGGCTGGCCTTGAACTCACAGAGTTCCGCCTGCCTCTGCCTCCCGAGTGCTGGGATTAAAGACTTGCACCACCACTGCCTGGGTAGGCATGGAAATTTCAAAACACTCTTCTAAACTCACAGGAAAGAAATAAAATTTTAATAGAATTTGAAAAATACTTAGAACAGAACAAAATTAACATATAATTTCAAACTTTATGAGATGAAGAAGCCCTTGTGGTACTTGAAGGAAAGACTATAGTTAAATGTTTGAAAATTCAAACCTAAAGAAAATCAAAGTAAATAAAATAAAAAACTTGTTGAATTAAAAGAAAACCAAATTAGAAGGTTATTCTTTTTCTTTTCACATTAAAAAAAATTTCTTCTCTCATATACTACATCCGAACACCCTTAATATGACAGACATGAAGCAAAACTTGTAGAAAGAAATCCATAGACAATTAGTAATGAGAGAGAGAGAGGAGCTACTTGTGACGATGACTGTAAAATATAAGAGACTATAATTCACCCAACTCAGTCTTCCTGGGAGCCCACTGTCCGAATGTGAGATATGCCTACCAAGCACCAGCACTGTGTTAACAGTGACGTTTTGTGAGTGAACCGTATTGGCTAGAAGGCTGTGCATAAGACTACCACCAGACAGAAGTGATAGCTGTAACTTGCCAGAGCCACGGCCAAGAGCTGCGCCTGCAGAGCCACTCCAGGGCATTCCAGTGGCCTCTCTGCCTGTCTCCGATGGTTCTGTCCCCTCATGAATGAGATTAGCAGTTACCAGGTAACCACCACTACTCAAGAGAAATGCCTGCTGTTGCTGTGTCAACACGCTCTGTGGCTGTGTGCCCTGACCTTTATGCCACGTATGCCCGAAATAGTTACATGAATCTAATTGTTGAGCTAAAAAGCATCCTCAGTGGGCATAATTACTTTACGTCAATAATTTAGAAAAAACTCAGCTGGGACAGCTGCCTAGAAAAATAAAAGGTTTTCAGATGTATTCAAGAATAATTAGAAAACCAAGCCAGCCAGGGCTACATAACAAGACCTTGTCGCAACAAACAAACAAACACCCCAAAAACACAAATAGAGATGCAGCTCTGTTTATGTGCCTGCAGATTTTAAAGAAACTTCTTTTCATTGGAAGACAGTGTTGTTACGTTACTTGTCTTGTTGAGGTAGGAAAAAAACCGATAAAAAGCGCGGGGTTTGTTCTGGCGCGTACTTCTGAAGGGCGCTGTCAGCCATGGCAGGGAACCTGCAGCAGCGGGAGCTAGAGGTGCCTGCTCCCATTGTGTCTGCAGTCGAGAAATAAGGAGCCTTGGTGCTCAGGCTTAGCTTATTTTCTCCTTTTCATTCAGTCCAGGACCCCAGCACAGGGAATGGTGACCCCAAAATTAGGATGGGTCTTTCCACTGCAATTAACCTAATCTAGGTAATCCCTCACAGATGTACCCAGAGCCCTGTCTCTTTGGCGACTCCAAATCCTGTCAAGGATCTGGCAGTACCAGCCATCACAAGTATAAACAGTAATGATGTAGTCAGACTGAGACATCACTTGGATGCCACATACTGAAGGCAAAAATACCCATTCCCTGTAATAGAGTGAATCCATTGTGCTAAGGACATTCTCATATAGGTGTGCAGAGACATGTGAGAGTGTTAGGTGTGTTGCTGTAGGAATTAGTAATTGCAAACAAATACTCACAAACAAGAGAACTGACAAATATCCTATGAATGATTAGTACCAAAGGACTATTACATAGTTGCTTAAATAAGTGACCTATGTTTCACATCAACATGAGCATATAATGAAGAGCAAAGCAAAGCACTAACAAAATGCAGTACTGTGTAAGTCTGGGTGTCATTGACGTTAAACTAAAAATGCATGTGTGTCAGAAAGTACAAAAGCATATCAAATGGAGAATAGTGGTTACTTGTGCTTAGGGAAGGGGTTGGGAAGGAGAAGATGATTGCATTCCCACAATATCTTTAAGGTTTTATTTCTGAAGCTAGGAACTACGTAACTGTTTTGGAACACTGACTATTTTATTAAGGAAAGATACATAAGGTATCATGCCATTTTACAGTGCTCACATTATAATAAGGGCCCCATGATAACAAGTCGTTACAATAGAGACACTACGTGGTCACTGCAGGAATAGAGAGCAAGTGCCACACAATCTCAGGCAGAGGGATTGCCGGGGCAATAAAAGAAAATTTCATCGACAGGTAGCTGTTTTCTTCTGTATAAAATTCTGGCAGACTATTCAGGGTTCTAGGTTGTTCCTTCTCCCTCATCTCATACTTAGTGAGATCCCCACAGTGTGTCTGTAAAGAGACGTGGTTAGGAAGGCAGAGTGTGATAAAGGTAGGCCGGGTAGACTGAATGAGCCATGGATCTGTGAAGCAAGCAGGAGACAATGTAGAGGTAGGAGACTGTGACGGGCCTGTAGTGTCAGGTGTACTGAGTTAACCATGCTCTTTAGGTCGCCCATTCCCTTATTGTTCCAAGACAACGAAGAATAGTTGCCTGGGCGTTAGTAGCGGTGCGTGATGAAAATGAGTCCTGTGAATGTGTGTTGTGTGTGTTACAAGCCATGACATGTGGGTAATCCCAGCAACTTGAGCTTGAGGCAGAAGAATCAGGAATTCAAGATGAGCCCAAGCAACAGGGATCCTGTCTAAAAAGAAGAGTGTGTGCATATAAATTGGCTTTTTGAATCACGTACAAAAGTGGGTCTGAAAGGGTTTCAGATGTGGGAAGACCACAGGTGGAACCTCGCATTAGGATAGACATGACGATCTCAGCCATACAAAAACACTTAAGAGAGAGTCGTAAAGGGGAGCTCTGGGGTTCGGAAAGCTTGATTACCAAGGTTTGGAACCTCCGATAAAAGTGGGAGGTGGTGGCATCTGGGCTCTGTCCTGAGGCCTGGATTTCCATGATACGCTGAGGAGGGAGAGATTGCGAACCAGATTTGAAGTTAATGATTGGAATTTGTGTTATGAAAAATTACAAATATTTAAGTACTAAAGGAATCGAAACGTTTCCTAAGGTACTTGCGCTCCGAATATGAGATAATGTTGTAACTTAGAACAAGTAGTCTGTGAATTAGCGGTGTCATGGAAACCAGCAGCTAGACAGGAAGCACAGTGACACCCGGGGTCACTGGCTCAGGGCACACGGGGATGAGTGTAACACAGTGAGCATGGTGCGATGTGTTTGAAAATGCCCCGAACACCAAGAGTTTTCCAACTCATTATGAAAATGAAAGTTAACCGTATTACCGAGAAGGGAGAGACTGGTCGTGGCGCCTGCTTCAGAACGGAGTCTGAAGTGGTTAATGAGAGTCTGTCTCATAACAGGCAGCATCCTGGCTGATTTGTTTTAATATTGCAGTCAATTAAAGACAAACAGTGGAGAAAAGGAAGATGCTAAAAAGGTGCTTCACCTGTCAGGGATGAGATGGGACACTTCAGAGAGCTACAGCCAGTTTAGAATCAGCTGGGTTTTGTGTCAGGGGGATTGGCTTATTGAAATTTCTACAGATTCCTTCCATCTTGATTTTTGTTACTTTTTCCATTTCTAGTTTTAAGTGCCCCTAGGTAATCGCTTGATTTTTTTTTTTTTTTTTTTTTTTTTGGAGCTAAATGTAGATTCACAGACAATAGTAAGAAACAACATGAGATTTCTTTATACATTTTTATCCAGTTTTCCCCAATCCTAACATCCTGGAAAACTATAAGTACCAATCGCAACTCAGATATTAACACTGAAACAGTCAAGATGCACTCAGTGCAAGTGCATTGCCAAGGGTTCCTGCATTAATGTGTGCGTGTGAGCGTGCGCGCACACATTCACGTGGGTAAAGCTGAGTTCATGTGCTTTGGTTCTGTGTTTGCCTTTCCGTTTTATTTGAGACAGGGTGTCTCTGTTTGTTTGTTTGTTGTTTTTCTGCTAGGAACACTGATGTGGCTTGGAGACCCGCCAGGGATTCTCTTGACTCTGTTTACATCTCTGTTTACAAACACTGGGGCTGAATGTGCTCACATTACACATCTGGCTTTTGTGTTGGTTCTGGGGGTTCAAACCCAAGGCCTCCAACTTGCATGGCAAGTGCCTGTACCATGGAGCTGTCTCTGTAGCTCCTGTGTTGTCTTTAGAGCCAAACCAACTCCCATCCTGTCCCTATTCTATTTAACCGCTAAAAGACTAGTCTGTCCTTCATTTCTATAGCCGTTGCCAGGTCAAGAATGTTCTATGCTGAACAGTATATAATCTCTGGACTAGCTCTTTGTTTTTGTCTGATTGGTTTGGTTGTTCTTCTGTATGGTTTTCTGGAGAGCCGTCCAGATTTTGTGTACGTCAGCAGATCTTTCCGTTTTGCTGTTGGGCGGCATTCCATGCTGTGACTGCAAAAGTTCAAGCATTTGCTGCAGTGAAGCAGCATGGCCAAAACCCAAATTGGGGAGGAAAGGGTTTATTCAGCTCACACTTCCACATCACTGTTGGTCATCAAAGGAAGCCAGGACAGGAACTCAGCAAGGCAGGAACCTGGAGGCAGGAGCTGATGCAGAGGCCCTGCAGGGGTGCTCCTACTGGCCTGTTCCCCATGGTTTGCTCAGCCTGCTTTCTTCTAGAACCCAGGACCACCAGCCCATGGATGGCACCAAATGAACCTGGCCCTCCCATGTTAATCGCTAATTAGGAAAATGCCCTACAGGCTTGCCTACAGCCCCAATCTTATGGAGGCATTTTCTTAATTGAGGTGCCCTCCTCTCAGATGACTTTAGCTTGTGTCAAGCTGACAGAACACTATCCAGCACAAATATCTTGAATGTTTCACTTAGCTATTTGTGAATAAGTATATTTTCTGTGGATGCCAAGGCAGACCACCACAAATCTGAGTTTACAACGACAGAATCTGATTCCCACCGTCCCTAGAGGCCCACAGTGTGGATGTGGAGGTTCACACTAGCATGCAGGGCTGAAGTGGACTAGCCGTTCCTCTTCCAACATTTTGTAGACACATCACTCCAGTCTTGGACTTGTCGCGTACATCAAATGTCTCTGGTAAGGACAATTGGATCCTGATTTACCGCACTCTTGAATAGCCCAGCACAATTTTTTTAGTCTCAAATCCCTTGTTTATGTATGCAAAGACCTATTTTCCAAATAAAGTAGCATTCACAGGTTCCAGGAATTAGGAGACACTATTTAATCTGCTGCAGTACTGTAAAACGCACAGGTGCCCTGTATTGTTTAGAAACCTTTACTTCATTGCAGTAAATGCCTGCAGTGCAACTCTTGGTTGAATTTCATGCTTCATTATTTTATTTAAAGAGTCCAATAGTGAAACAGCATACAACAGATATAGATACAACAAATACAGATACAGGTACAGAAACAGATAGATACAGATAGATACAGATACATGAACGACAGATACAGATACATGAACGACAGATACAGATACAGATACATGAACGACAGATATAGACATTTCACCAAAGAAAACACTCTTTACATTTTTCTTGGCCTGGTTATTTTCAAAGCAAAAGATTTTAATTTTGAAATAACCTAGGATAACTTTTTTTTCCTTCTCATAGATAAAATTTTTGGTATCAAGCCTAAAGACTCTTTGCCTAGCCCTACATCTGGAAAATTTTCTTTAATGCTTTTTTTTCCTAAACTAAAATAAAAATTACTTATTACTTATTTTTATATAAGGTATGTCACTTAGGTTAATGTTGTTCATTTTTGCATTTAAATGTCTAATTTGCCCAGATCATCTGTTGAGAAGCCATTATTTTCTCAACTTCCATGTTCAGATATTAGAAGGAAAACATTTAGCTTGTGATAATTAATTATAGAGTTAGTTGTATTTGTTGGGAGAGCTTCCCTTTGCTGCTGCTTCATCACAGGAGCTTATTGAATTCTTTGACATTTTGTTTGCATCAGTCGATCCGATCATAAGATCTAGGTTGTTCATAATAGTGGAAAATACTGATCAATTTTTAATTGTTTAACAAGCTTCGCATCCCTGCAGTGAGTCCAACTTCGTTCTCTGTACACTTTTTCTATACTGTTGATGTGTGTCTGCTGATTCTCTGTTATTCATTTTGCCTCTACTTTTAAAGGAATGTTGATCTGTAATTCTCTTCCTTCCTTTCTTTCCTTCTATTTTTGTTGAGTTTCACTGCTGGATTCATAGAGTGAACCGAGAAATGTTTCTTCTGCATTCTGAAATAATGGAGAGTTGGTACAATTCTCATTTAAGCTTTGGATAAAATTCTCCAATAAAACAGTCTGGCCTGGTGATTCCTTCCATGGTAGTTTTCAATCATAAATGCAGTTGCTTTAATACTCCAAGAGCTATTGAGATATTCTGCTTTATACCGGGTGAGTTATGATACTTTGAGTTTTTGTTTGTTTGTAAGAATTGGTTCATTTTGAAGTCATCAGACTTAGCATGTGTAAGTTGTTTGTGACCCTCTCCCATTGTACTTTCGATTTATTTGTGAATATTTCTTTCTCATTACTAATACTAATTGCTAGAGATGTCTATATATCAATTTTATTAATGTTTTTAAAAAAGAGAGGAGAGACAGTTCTTCGCTGGAGTGCCGCTGTAGACCTGCAGTCCCACCTGCAGCGGGGCCGAGGGAGAAGACGAGTTCCAAGTGAGTTAGGCAGTGCAGGAGGCCGCTGCGTCTGCACAGAAAGCCAGCTCTTCAGCGCGCTGAGTTTCGTCAACTATTTTGCTGTTTTCAACTTCAGTGGGTTCTGATCACCTCCATTATTTCTTTCATCCTGTTTACTTCAGATTTGTTTTGCTCTTCTCTTTCAAGTTTCTGAAGAACTCAGGTAACTGACTCAAGATTTCTTTAGTCCTAATGCACATAATTAGTGCTATAAATCGATCTGCCGGGTATTGCCATGGAAGAAAATGAAGGCTTGAAAAATTCCATTTATGACAATAAAGACCATAAGTACAGAGGAATAAATCAATAGGAGGAAATACATAATCTTTACAGAGTAAATGATGAACCTTAATGAAAGTTGAAAAAAAATCTGACTAAACGGTAGAAGAACTGTGTTAGCAGGAAGGCCCAAAATCATGAAGCCAGCACATCACCCCAGTCAGCCCTGACCATTGTACTGAGAGTCAAACACCACGCAGCCTCAAGGCTTGGGCTGGTGAGAAGGCTCCCAGGGCACTTGCCACCAGAGAAGAGAACCAACTCCTGCAAGTTTTTCTCTGACCTCTATGTGCATGCCATGGTACATGTACGTGAATACACATGCCCACACACAACTGAATACAAGTCTAATAAGTGCTTACTGCACATACTATCCACTCTCACCAGCTTAACACAAAATTAAATGGAAAATATTTATCAACACAGGCTAAAAAAATAGCTTCAAAATCTACAGTGGTACTATAAATAGCTGCTGTTACGGTGACAGTTGCAGTGCTTCCTTTTCCAGTCATCCAGTTTGATGATCCTTAGGAGAGTTTACAGTATTCATATGTGCTTTGTAAACTCTCGCATAAGTACCCAGAAAGTAGAAAAGTTAATGTTTGTTGCTATATTGTAAATAATTATGGAAAGCTGAAGAAGCCAAAGGTAAGAAAAGGGGTGAATAAATTTGAGGATATTCATTCAATAAAACACACAGAGCAACTGAAACAATGAACCACGCCTATAAATATAATTAGGAACAAAGCTCTAAAATATACTGTTGGGTATGAAAAATCACAGAATATCACAGTGTGACACAATGTCAAACTGTTAGAGCATGTATGGGAATGGTGGGCATCAAATCCAGGATGCAGTTTACATTTCAGGAAACAAGAAAGCAGTAATATTGGGAAAGATTTCCCACAAAGATTAAATTATGACTGTGATGTCGTCCTGCTTCTTACAAGTCTGTCGGATAAATCTTAAAATTGCCATGGTTTTCTGTACTCACAGAATCACCCATTAAGGAAGATTTTTCAGTCCGCATTTATCATACTTAATTATACATTTATACGTCATTTTACCACCAGAAGATAAATTTGTTAAGGGAAAGAAGTACCTTAGAGACAGGTAAGGTAAAGGCTCCAGGAAGGCCGAGGTGTGAACAGATTGTTCTCTTAGGATGCATGGGCAGAATAGGTTTGTTTCTGGGGAAAAGCTATTTTATTTGGAGGAGAGCAGCTGTTGAGAGGCCGTGAAAGAGAGGCATGCTTAACACATTCTAGGGGCAAGGAAACAGAGAGACTGAAGTCGTGCAGAGGAGGGAAGAAGTACTGTGGATAGGAAACAACGGGTAGGCGTGAAGAAGGTGTACACCAGCTAGGGCCAAGGACTGGCGCCGACTGCGGATGAGACAGGACGCCTCTGAATCATTCCGATCAGAAGAGGGATCTAATTTTACTTACATTTAAAAAGAACCACTTTGACTGCAGAGAAGAGAATATGCCAATTAGCGATTCTTTCTTTACAATCTGGAGAATGTAAAAAACAAAAAAACCTACAAGCTAATTAATTATATGTTTCTCTTGATATTCATGTATTTGTTTTTCACTGTAACACAATTAAATACAATCATGTCTCCCATTTTACTAATGAAAAAAAGGTGAAACCAGAAAAGTGAAGTTAACTGCCCAAGATCGCACAGACACTTACTAAGAAATCCTGGGTACAAATCCCGGTAGTATAACTTTTTTTTTAAAACATATCCTCATGTTCCACTGCCTCTCGCACTGCGAGTGGTACTGTGAAGGATATTTAGAAGCTGATCTGAGTATGTGCACCTTTAAAGAATGAAGTTATATCAAGTAGAGAAAACCAGTGATGAAATGCAAAGAACAGAATTGCAAGAGAAATAAGTTACATAGCTTTAGAGGTAAATGACAGAGCGCATGGTGGGTTATTGCCTTAGGTGGGTGGCTTTTAAAAGACGTCTGAAGAGGTTTTATGTCAAAGGGACGTTAAATGCTCAAAGATACAGACGAGTTAACAGCCATGCGCCAGCATTTAGGCTGAGTGAGAAGTCATTATTCCTGGGTAAAATTGAATTTGAGTAAAATCATGCACCAAAAAAACCTTCAGGTTTTTGTTGTTCCAGAGAGAACTGACCCACTGACATGCCACAGTGTTCTCAGTGTCTACCTGAGTAGGTCTTTGCTAGTTTGCCGAATCGAACTGGGTTTCACAGATCAGTTCCATTTGGAAGGAAGATATTTCTGCTTGTGGTTTAAGATACTTCTTTTTCCTGTTGAGTATTTAAACTGAGTCATCTAATTTGGAATTATTGTGTCACATTTTCCAACTTTCATTCACCTCAAGAAGCAGTAGTCGGGAGAAACACAAGTGATGAACATTAGTGGCAGATGTGTGGTTACAGAAATCAATAAGCCACAGGATGCTTCAGATTCTTAAACAGTGGTGGTGTCCACGTAAGAGTGATTGTCTGAAACTGGCGCTCAGAATTTGCGGACTCAGCTTGTAGTGCATTTTAGCGCCTTCTCTCACACGTGTCTTGAGAAAACCCACAACCTTGACCATATCTGAATGTTTCAAACAAAATTAATGTTTTGCAAACAACATAGCAGTTTTGTAAAGAAATAGTGTCTTGTATGTAAATTATAATTGCAACAACGTTAAACAGTCTTGTATACAGATTAAAGAAAACCTCCAGGCTTAGAGTTTAAGACTTTAAACCAGTTCATGCTGATCTTTCCAGTCTCTTGTGATGACATAAAGTATCTCAACCTCAAAAAGAATTGTTTGGGGTTTGTATTTTGAATTTTTATTAAAGCTCTTTCTTGCCCCTGGCTTGTGGGGTTTTTTTTTTTTCAGTTCATTTTAATATCTTCCATATTTCATTTTCTAACTCAAATGATAAACATTTATTGAGTGTCAGCTCTTTAATTGACCCTTTAATTAAAGAGCTATGGCCTGTGCTCTGTGAAGTCTAGATTAGCTAAATGAGAGAGAAAGCTGGGGAACCCTGACAAGGCTGTGGTTTAACATGCCCCTCACTTTGTCTCCCCTCCGTTCAGCTCTTAAATGTGCACAGCTAATGGAGTTAGCTAGGCTTAGAATAAAAGTAAACTTTCACAAACCAGACTTGAAACCTGAGGCCCAGAACGTATGACGGTCAGCAGGCAGGAGCAGGAAAGTAAACCAAAGACAGCAGCTTCAGGGTTTTGAGGTGAGCAGCGCAACCAGAAAACTGGAAGGACAGCTAGCTGTCTGCAGTATATCTTGAATGAGCAGCACTCCAGCGTGCCCGTGCAAAGCCTTACTCAGGATGGCTATAGACCAAAGGCTTGTTTTACCAACTTCTTCAGTCCTCACAAAAGCTACAATTATCGTTTTTGTTATTCCATCCACTTTATAGATAAGCAGCTGAGGCACAGAGAATTGAAATCAGCTGACCAAGTTTCTATACCTTGAGAGTACGTGTGGTCAGCCTCAGAGCCAGTGCAGGGCCCGAGCACGTCTCTCCTCACTGCTAAATAAACCAGCTCTTAACATAGCGATCCAGTGCTTCATGTCCTGTGGGAAGTTCCTAAGTACTTTTGCATCAGTCTTTTGAAATGTTAGTATTTATTGTTATTATTATTATTAATCATTTGCATGCCACATGTGGAGATCAGAGAACAACTTTGTGGACTAGTCAGTTCTCTCCTTCCACGTAAATGCAGATTATGTGGGCTGAACACAGGCCCTCAGGCTTGCTCAGCAGGCACCTTTACCTGAGCTGAGCCATCTCGCTCTCTCCCTGACTCCCTATCTCAGAGGACAGCATAAGGAAGAGAACATGGCATGGTAGTACCTATGGAGCATGTAACACTAACTTTCAGAGTTGGGATCCATATTGGATTCAATGAGAAGAGGAATGAAGTTTCATTTCACACAGTCAAATACATTTCCTAATTACTATACTTTATAGTTTTAAACATAAAAACCATAGAAGCTGTTTTTGAAATTTATTTTTTTAAACAGTTTTGGATAAACCTAGATAAAAATAGAAAGTTGTACACAGGTGAAATTAGTATCAACTATGGAGACATTTACTACAAAGGAAACATGAGAACATAGCACTTTGAAGCCATCTATGGACTTAAGTGTGTTGTGTGCGGGTTGTGAATTATCGTGCATTTCCTTTCTGCTTTTCTTTATTTCCAGCTTCCCCTTGCTAACTTGTTTTCCACATTATAATGAGAAGTCAGTTTTTAAAGCCTCATGAACTTGAATGAAAATTAAAAATGAATCCAAAGTTGATTTTTAATTTTTAAAGAGGAGTGCTTATCTTACTGGATTATAAATCCATCCAGGGCTTCGACTTCTTTATCATTTCCTACAATACCTATTCTCGCAGATGACCTAATACGCTGTTCCTGACAAAAACCCTACTGTAGACTGTTAAACTCAGCGTTGTGAGGAGTGAAAATTAAACTTAGAAAATCTAGAAGAATTTTCAAAAGGTGGTGTAGACAAGTGTACACGAGGAGATGGTGAATCGCGGAACCTCTGGAAGTAGGCATAGCGTAGCACAAGGCACGCCTGTCTCTGAGTGTTATGTCCCATTGTGATAACAGCACGTAATACACAGTAGTATGATCGTGCCACGTAAGGTGTGTGTGGGTGTGGTAATAATTGAGGCCATGAATTTGAGAGGGAGCTGCTAGGGTGGCTTGGGAGGGGCAGGGAAGGAGAAGGAAGGGAGAAGTGATATATTTTAATTTTTAGAAATTGCAACTAAGATTCGGTCCCCACTGACATTGCTTCTGTTCAACATGAATGGCAATCAAAAGCATAAGCATTGCCATCATCACAAGTTACCTGTTAGCGCACATGAACTACCCAAACGAACGTCCAGTGTTCTTGTCTTTGAGGTGTGCCATATTTCCCAAAAAGAACACAAATAGTGTGACAAGAGAATATGAATCCACTGAATCTCTTGTTCATCAAAAGACTCCCTAGAAAGGATAAAAAAGCACCTCAAAGCCCTGGGGAAATTTACAGGTGATATAACATATGTTTCTATCCAAACAGCAGTAACTGATGCAAATCGGTAAGCCAGCGAGCCCAATAGAGAAATCAGCAGAAGGCGCAAATGGACCCTCACGAGGATGTCACCTCAGTGGCAGTGCTGTCTGCTGTTTTAAAAATAATGTTTTATTTGTTGAGAATTTCAAGCAATACATTTTAGTTGCATCCCGTTCCTTCTCCCAGAGCCTCCCCACTTCCCGACTGTTGCAGAACTTTATTTTTAGTTAGGGTTAAAATGGTTGTTTTGTGCATTGTTGGGGGAAGGGATGACTAGGCCTTGGTGTTTTGTATGGTCTGCACGTGTTGGGTTTATGTTAAAGATAAAGATGTTTGATTGCTTATGATCTGCATGTGCTATCAATAGAACACCTGAGGAGTTTAAGGATCAATAAAAGCCCCTGAGGTGAGCCGCTCAGGGTTCCACTGTCCAGGATGGCACTGGCCATGACAGTGGTTCCCTCTGCTGAGGTCTGGCAGGGTTTGCACCTATGAATATGCCTCCTTGTCATTCTTGTGAGCTACACAGCAGCTAACTGCAACTCCCTACCAACCCAGTTTTATGTTCTTTTTATCTCTGAAAAACAATCAATCCCCACAACTCCAAGACAAACATGGAGTCCAGTTTGTGTTGGCTAACAATGCTTGAGCATTGAAACGCTCAGCTCTAAATGGGATGTCTATGTCATACCCTTCCCCTCAAGGCTCAGAAATCTACGTGGAAGAGGGGGCAGAAGGACTTTAAGAGCCAAAGGTGGTGAATGACTTCAAGCCAACAGCACTTTCTGACACAACCAGACAGATGCACATATGAACACACAGAGATTGTAGCAGCATCCACAACCTCAAGCCAGACAAAATCCCAGCATATGGGGAAGATGCCTGCTCTCAACTAAATATTCAGAAAATGAAACTTAAAACGTCTAGACTAACGAAAATCCCAAGAGTTGACAAGAACACAGCAGCTGGGGTTTCTGCACATTGCTGATGGGAATGTAAATTGATTAAATGGCACTTGTAGGAAACTGGCAGCAAGCACACAGTAGCGTGTGTGCCCATGCCTGGCAGTCCCGCGACCTGTGTGTAAGTGTGTATTTGCTGAGGACACATTCCAGAATGTTTATGCCCTATTCCCTTTAACAACCCAAATGTCTTTTAGCAGTAGATCATACAGTCACACAATGGAACACTTTAAAGCATGAGAACAAACTTTTTCTGTGAATGACCAGATTGTAAACGTGCTAGTCTTTGTGATCTGAATCTCTGTCCGCAGCCCTCAGTTCCTGTTGTTCCAGCACGCCTGTGGCCCCGGACAGTGCTGAGAGAAGTCTGGCAGTGCCTCCCCCGTGTTTACTTACGGCCACTCAAATTAGAAATTTTAATAATTTTCATATGTAGTAAAATGTTACTATTATGATTTTTAAAAACAATTTTAAAATAGAAATATCCTATCCAGCTCACAGGCCATACAAAAGGAAGGGACCAGGTTTGACCTCCAGCCGTAGTTTGCTCTCGCTGCCCTGTGTGTGTGAGGATGAATAAGCTATCACTGTATACATCAACGCGCATTAGTCTCACATAACTTTGAATAAAATAAAATAGACACAAATTGTGCATATTGGATTATCCCATTTCTGTGAAGGTCAAAGGTGGGCAGAATTAGTCTATGACGTTAGAATAGCAAGATAAGAGCCCCCTTAATAGAGCCGGCTGCGACTGACAAGCAGCGCAGGAGGCTTCTGGACACTGACAAGACACTCGGTCTTGTGAACTCTGGCTATGCAAATATCTGTACCTAGTGAAATTAATAGCATCGGTTTTACTGCTTTGCTTCTCATGTGCTATTCAAATAAAAACTTTATTAAAATGGAGGTTATTGATTGCATGGAGTGGGGGAGGAAAGGAAAAAGGGGCGAGGAGAAAACATTATTTTTCTTCATCTTAAAAATGGGGGAGAGAAAAAAAGTTGAAGCAGTCAATGGTGGATACTTCTAAAGGCTCACCAAGAGTACTTTAGGTGATTTTGTCAAAGATAACGTGGCTGGAGAGATGCTCAGTGGCTGAGGGCACTGCTGCTCTTCCAGAGGGTCCGGGTTTGGCTCCTAGCACCCACATGGCAGCTTAGCAGCTCCCAGCTGCCAGTGACCCCAGTGCCAAGGGCGACGACGTCTCTTCTGGACTCTACAGGCACCAGGCACACACAAGGGCACAGACATGCATGCTGGGGACACACCCATGCCATAGTATGAAGGTAAATCCTCTTTGATAGAAGAGAAAGAGAACTCCAAACACAGAAGACGGTCCCTGAAGCTTGGCTGCAGTGCTTTTGTGGAGTGGCTGGAGCTCTTAGGTCTCTTAGTGATCCACAAGTTAATTTTTCTGTCTCTTCAAAATAATTACGGGAATGGACTTTATTGCTGAGGAAGTGCCCAGAATGACGGGATACTTGTTGCTCCCCTAAGATCCAGCCTCTCTCAGCACATGTGCGTGGATGTCTTCAGTTCCCATAGCTCCACAGGTATCATTCGGCCACACTTACGCGACCGTGAGAAAATGTGTCTTTTTATTGTTAGGCTGTAGAAATGCAGGCTAATTTTCACTTTCATACCCAAAGATTACAAAAATGTTTCATCAGAAAGCTACCTGCTCACATGTGTTGAGGGGTTGGTACTCTTGTTACCAGGTATTGTGGGTGGGTAAGAACTTACTTAGGTTTCTGCTGCAGCAACCAAGGGGACGCTACTAAATTTTACAATGATTTTTAAACAGGAAATGTAGAAGGTAAAAAAAAAAAAAAAAAAAAAGGTATTTCAGAACTAGAAACTAACAAGAATTTTTACTTTTTGTCTGTGACCAAGCTTTAGAATAATATAAATATAATCTTTATAAACTCTGACATATTTGCAAAATGCAACAAATTTCTGATTGCTCTTATAATTCACCTTTATTGTGATGTTACTGAGATTTTTTTAAACCAGGGTTCTTTTGTTTGAAACCTGCTCTGCATGTGTGTGCCTCATCATCTGGAATTTCCATTTTCTTTCATAGCCCAGCAATATGGACCATTCCTGACTGATTCCTAGAATTATTCAATATTTAAAAAAAGCATTACTGCAGTTGCTATGGCTTTGATACCTGGTATTATTTATGGGTTTTCATGAAGGGGAGGGGTGAAAAGGGAAAATATACTACTATGGCCTCTCTCTACCTTCCCCCCAACCCCCTCTCCACAGCAGAGTTTAATTTTAAATGATAAATGTGGAAATTACAGACCATCGAGAAAATCCAATTTGGTGAGGAGTTTTAAAAATCCCATAATAAACGCAGAGTGAAATGTATGATTTAATGCAGGGCGCCAATGGCTGCTATTATGGGCTATTAGCAAATCGGGGCTGAGAGTGAATCTTTATCACTCAGTGAGTGCGGGCTGGTCCTGCCTTTCCCTCTGCTATTGATTTGTAGCCGCTTGTCGTAATGACACTGGGAAGCAATGAGTGGAAGATGTGCTTTTGATAGTATTCAGGGGGGTTCTCTGGTGGGGAGAGAAAATTCAGCAAGTTTTCTATCTCTTCTGCCTGATTAGATTTTTTTCTTCTTTTAAGAGCTTTCACATTCCAATAAAGATGCTAAATCTTTATTTTCTTCCAGACTTGTTAGGGTGTAAATAGGTGGTCCCGCTAACGAAGGGAAAGAAGATACAGTAATGTCACCCGGGTTCTGCAGCGCTGGGTGGACGGACCTTGACAGGAATGGAGTCGCACACGCATGCGGGTGAGGCGAATGACAGCTATAGGAGGGGGTGTGAGGGCATCATGCAGCAGTGCCTGGCTCCGTAGAAACACACTGCGTTGCTCACGGGTGCGGTAGTTTGCCTCTACCGCGTCACGGAAGGTGGTGCAGCTGTTCATACATGTGTCCATGAGAAAGACCCTTTCTGCTTGCGTTTTGTGCATGGCTTGGCCAGGAGCCCATAGAAGGGATGCACGCATTGATGATGAAGTAAGTCAGGTTCCCAAATTTAACTACTCATAGTAGACATTGACTCTAAAGTTCAGCATAGGAAAACACACAGTTTGAGGACAAAGACACTCGTGAGGTGACCCGATTGGGAATGGAGGGGATTCTGTAAAGAGAATGTGTGTTGAAGGTTCTCAGAGTGAATTGTCTTTGGTTATTCAGGAAGTCGTTTGCAGACTCAGCATGTACACATACTTCTTCCATTTTTAAGAGCAAGCAATCGTTTTTCCTCCAAGGTTCTGTATTCTGAGGCAATGCTAAGTGTCCTTGTCTTCGCATGCACAACTGCACGTGTGCAGTATGGTGTTAGAGCGATGGAGTGGTTAACGCAGGCACAGAGAGAGGGACTCTCAGTGAGCAAACCGCACCACTTTGTTCTGTCCAGCGATAAACCCGCCTTCTCGACATTCCTCATTTCTCCGGCAAGCATAAAGGACTCCAAAAAAGAGCACAGATACGGAAAGCAAAATGCCACTGTTCGAGACTTGCTGAATGCTTGTGATAAAGTCTCCTTTATCTTTACTATTAAGGAAGAGTAAAGGGCAAGCCGTATGTTAAAAGAAACAAAGTATGAAAGATAGATCCCACCTGGATTCTTATAACAAACTCAAAAGTCCTTCAGGTCTTCTCCTCTGTTGAAATATACCATGAAAAAATGTCCACGATTGTTTTATAGAATTTAATGTCAGGGAACCAAATAACACTCTTTAAAAAACCCTTCAAAACTAGCCAGGCCTAGAGGTGCAGACCTGTCATCCCGCTGCTCAGGAGGCTGAGGCAGGAGGATCACAAGTTCAAGACCAGCTACAGAGTCGGTTCAAAGGCCAGCCTCAGCAACTTCGTAAGACTTCCATCTCAAAATAAAATGGTAAGAAGGGGCCAGGGAGACTGTTCCACAGTAGAACTTGATCCAGCGTACCCCAGACTAAGCTCAGTAACCTAGTGCTGGAAAAAGAAAACTAAAGAAGGGAGCTGGGGAGACTTCTGAGTATCAGTGTGCTTGCCACATCCTTTACATGGAAAGAGCTGTTGGGTGGGTGAGAGGAGAAGGAGGGAGACAGGAACTAGCACTGTGGAGAATCTATACCCTTTCGCCATGCCTCCCTGAGAGGACCTTAGGAAGACAGGCACATCTTCAGACTTTGAGTGTAATACCCTTTAACAGAAGGCTTCACGGGCTGTGCAAACGGCTGCCAGAGTTCTTGTATCCCCATACCCCATTCAAGGACTATGCCTAAACTGTGATTAATTAGAATATTGCCATTTATTATGTATCATTTATTAAAAACTAATTAGAGGCAGAAAGAAGCCTTCTCCATTTCTCAGCGGGGGGTTTGCTTTATCCCATGTAGTAAGTGATTATTGTTTGGTCTGTATATGGCTGTTTCATGCTACAGCGAATTACCTGTATTGAAGTAATAATATCATATGTTCACACAGCCTTTGTTCTGACGTAAAAGCATAATTAATCATTCCAAGAGTACGGTAAGGCAGTAGTTTCCGTACTGTACATGTATTCAGTGGTTTCCACTGTCATCCGACCAGACGCAATGGCGTTAAAACAGACGTGTGAAGCTTTCCTTTTTCTCACCCTACAGTTTTATAATGTAAAAATGCATATCTGTCTATAAACTGAAACAGATGAATATTTTATAACAGAAAAATGGCTGAGTTTCTAGCCCTTTATTTGCGAGGGAATCAGTGAAAAGGGTGATAAAATTCTTGTTGGTTCCTTATATCCAGTGGTTATCTCTCCTTTAAAAGTGACAAGATGAAATTTTTCCTACTGTTGAAAGTTTGCATGCTTAGCGCTTAACAAGTAAGGCATGTAAGTTCAGCAGCCCTGGGATAAGTAGAAGAAGAAGAAGAGGCTTTGTCGTGCAAATACGGTGAAGAACGCAAGACAAAGTAAGTCCTCGTTTCATGGAATAAGAACAGAAACAGAAGGGACCCTATGACAGAGGAGGGACCTGAAGTGCCTAGCCACAAGACAGTGCAGCCACCGTCCAGGCGACTGAAAGCGCAGATGGTTAGTGGGCACTAAACCTCGGTTCTGCGCATGCTCTTTAAGCTCCTGTGCAGTAGCTGAAGGGTGTGATCCATTCCAGAAGTGGTCACAGCACAGGCAGACATCTTTGAGCTTTGCACACCATCACAACTCACCCACTACAGACACACTGTCCTTACGTAACCAGGGTCAGTAATGAGTCAGGGCAGAAGCAGAGCCAGAGGGGGTTGCTGTTTGTGGTGTTGTTTGCTGATTACCAGTATTACAAGTACCCATTCTCCATCTGTTGTCTTGGGTTCCCTAGAGCCCTCGCTGAGTAAATAAACCAGTGTTTTGATAACACATATTCCTGAAAACCCATGCTTCAACTCTAAGCACCACCTAACTGTAGAAGCATCAGACTATGCAGTGCCCTTTACATACACACTTTACATTTGGGTCGATGTGTTTGAATATGCTCTTTTGAAGCACCTTTTTTCTTGGATTACACAAATTAGCCTAACATACCCTTCCTCCCCCGCAAAACACAAGCAAAAAGAGGAGCAAATCTAGTAAATAAATGAATTCCAATCCTTTCTCTATTCATTATTGTATTTTTATTACCAACATACATTTTAGACATTTACTATTTACTCATGATTTGGGACAGATCACCTCAATTATTAAATTAAATGATAGGAAAACATAAACATATATATATATGTATGTATGTATATTCATTAGCATGTTATTCGACTCTTTGAATATTTAGACTTTCAAGTCTGTTTCTAACTTTGCAGCCCATTATGCAGAGGCTCTTTCAGCGACGCATGCATTTAACCTCAGCACTCCAGAGGCAGAAGCAGGTAGGTCTCTGTGAGTTTGAGATCAGCTTGGTCTATATGGAGAGTTCCAGGCCAACCAGGAATACATAATGAGATCCTCTCAGAGAGGGGATGGGCAGATGCTGTTCTGGGTTTGATGCCATGTGCATATAATCCAACACACTCAGAAGGCTGAGACAAAAGAATCATGTATGCCCTGCAGTTGTGGGCTAGCTTGGGCAACATTGCAATACCCCATCTTTCAAAATAAAATACAAGGAAAAACGTATTCCCAAGATAAAGTGGACTTTGGTAGAGTTCTCACCTTATAGTTAGACTCTCCGGTGTATGTTAGACATGATGACACTGGTTCTTGTCTCTCCTTAGAGAACTGCTGGTGTCAGCAGAGTGGGAGGGCACTCCACCGCCATTTAGTGCTAGCTTTTGAGACGTTCCTGTTCTCTTCCTTCCTGAACTCTAAAGATACATTTATCTTAGAGCCGAGCAATTTGTTTTTCTTTTGTTATCCTTTTAGGGTTTGGTTAAAAATGAACAAAAAACATTTCCATTACCAAAAATAAAAATTTTAACCTATACATTTAAAAAGTATTTGGATACTGCCACCCTAAGTAACATGTGGCAGGAGATTGAAAATTGAAAAGAGCCAGTCACTGCTAACTTTTCTTTTGAGTCTCTGTAACACAGGCTGGTAGTCAAGCCAGCCATCCTCCTGCAGCCTCCTGGCACCAGGGTTACAACCAACACGCTCAGATCTCACCTTTCTTCTCAAAAACAAATTCATGGGTTTTCTTAATTACAATGAAATATAGTAACACTTTATATAAATTATTTTCTTTAGAAACCAGCCTTTGAACAAAAGATACATTTTCAAAATGGATGTAACTCAAATTCTATAGATTTTTAAAAAAAAGTCTTTCTAACTAATATGACCTTACAGTTTCATAGCTGGCATTTCACACTGTCCGTTGTTCTGAAGCATCTCTTGCCCTTCTCCATGGGCCACTCTGAAGACAGCCTGGGGGTCCTGTGAGCAGAACTCAGGAAGAAAGAATGAGCCTGTGTCACACGCAAGACAGCCAGCACTAGAGGGCGTTCTGTTTGCAGACTGCAAAGCAGGGGGCTTTGCCAAGTGGCATCTAAGCCTGCCTTTGGGATGGAGGTAGAGTTTGAGGAGCTAGAGGGAAGTTAACTGTCCTGTACCCTTTTATAAGATCTACTCTTCAAAAAAGGAAAGCACACACACACACACACACACACACACACACACACACACACACACCAAACAAACAAAAAACTGGAAAATGTGAACATCAGCAGTACCATGTCTTTCAAAACAGTCTCTGGGTCTCTACGAAGCGTGCGTTTCCTAGAAACTGGGGCTTCTTGCTTCTGTGTATTGCTGCTGTCTACACTGGTTAAGGGTGACATCTGTTGCTCCCTTGTGTTCAAGTTAAATAATAAAGGATGGGGTTCCCTATGTTTCCTTTTGAACTGTAGTAGCTCTTGGTGTGTTGTTTAGAGAAGTGTATTTTCTACCCATTTTATTAATTTGAAAAAGTTTAAATGAAATTAACATTTTTGTCCTAATAAGCATTTCCCCTTTTTTCCCCCTTTTTGCATCACTGTAGATGAAACCTTCTTTCCCATCGAGGTCATGACAAAGCCCTGCGCTCTGTTCTGTCCTCCACCCCTTCACTTTATCCTGGTCGCCAAAGGGGACATGGTCTCCAGTTCATGTATTTACAATCTTTTGCTTTTTTTCCTCTTGCATTTACCTTTTCCATTTCTTAATAGCTATGATAAAAGACTGTAGAAACACCCTAAAGATTAACTTATTTTTTTAATATGTTGAATTCCCATAGACCATTGGTATTAGATGCCCACCTACCCACAGATCAGCAATTTGGAACAATTATAGCTGAAAAATGAGATAAAGCAACCAAGGTATACGCTTCCAAGTTAGATCAACTTGACTTCCTGTCGACTACGTTACAGTGAACAAAATTGTAAGCCTTAGCTTTTCTACCTGTAGAAATAAGATGAATAATAATAATACTTTAGCTCAGCGTAGAGATAGAGCTTTATATATGAATAACCGTTCACAGTAAACACTAGAAACGTGACTGCTGTTACTCATCAGCTGAATGTGGTTAAGATTTTTGATTATTAGTCTACTTATTTTGCTATAAAGTCTTAAAATTACGTGTTTGATTTTTGTTATGTTTTAACAGTTAAAAAGTCAAAGCAGAAGCAGTGTTGTTTCGTCCTGAAGAACCTTGGGGGCTGGGTTAGGAAGCTGCTTGGCTAGTAAACAAGGCCGTGCACGCCCACGATCCTAAACACAAGCTTCTCCTTAAAACTTGCAACCTAGGCGCTTCTGTTTCGCTGGCGCGGGTCCCCATCAAGAGCTGAACAGCCAGAGGGAAGAAGGCTATTTGAGGGTTCTCGTGCCAGTTTGTAACGTTACGTCTGACCATTTGTTACGTTACGTAATGTTACGTCTGACACGCCTTACGTTAACACTGGAGGCTGTCTCGCTACTGTTACCGTTTTGAAGTTTAAGCGTCACAAAGCTGTGTATTTGCTTTGTCTGACTTCACTGCCGTGCGCTCTGCGGGTATAGCAGTTATTATAAGCGTAAAGCACAAACAGAAAGGAAAATGCGAACGTAAGGTTTCTTAATTAGATAAAACACTCAATGTCATGCTCTCTCCAAACCACTAGAAATACGTAACAGACTCCTGGGTTCGCTCTGCCGTCCAAACATGCTCCTGCTACCACAGCCTTAGGCTAGAAACCTTCATCGTGGGTAAATTCCTCTCAAAGGCTCAATGTCTTCATGAATAACGTGAAACCAGTGACAGAATCTATCCACGAGATGATTCTGGTAGCCAGTAAGGTCATGCTGCTGGTTGTCATTTGACATCAAAAGGCTCGTGAGACTTCGGTAGACTGTGGGCTTTGTTCCAAAGGCCTTAATACTACGTGCTTCTTTCCGCCCAGCACTTCGCGGGTGTTAAATACTATGTCATGATCTATAGCACTATTCCTCACATTCTTCATTGAAAATATATTTTTCCATAAAATATATCCTGATTATGGTTGCACCTCCCTCAACTCCTTCCAGATCCTCTCCACTTTCCCACCCGCCAAATCCACACCCTTTACTTCTCTTTCTCAGTAGAATATGAAAAAATCTGAAAATAATAAGATAAAATTTAAAACATCAAAATAGGGCAAAACTATCAAACAGGAGGGGGAGTGAGAGCCAAAGAAAAAGCACAAAGAAATACACGCATATGCTGAGATATATTTGTACATACAGAAAACCCATAGAAACAATGAAATTAGAAATCATATGTAAGCAAAAGATCTTTAAGGTTAGAAAATGCCCAGACAAAGCGTTATGAGACAGAAGCCTCCAAAAGCAACGTAGAGTTCGTTTTGTGTTGGCGATCCGCTGCGAGGCGTGGGGCCTCCTGCCTTAGGAGTGCTTTGTATTTCCATTGAGACTCCATTGGAGAAAACTAATTTTTCCTTTGCAAGCAGCTGTCAGTTGGAAATAGCTTCTGTGTTCGGGCTGGAGACTTGTGTCCACTTCCCCTCTCAGTGTAGGGACCCCTCTGACTTGGACCTGTGCGGGTCCTGTGCATGCTGCCAGAGTCTCTGCGACCGTCCTGTTATGTCTAGAAAGCTTTGGTTACAGAATACTCTCTCGCCAGGACTATGTCACCTCAAACCAGGCTTCAGTCATACACCTTTGAGTTTAAATTTCTGCCTGTAGTCTTTATTTCTAGCCTGCTTGGCATTTCTAAACATAGCTTGGAATTCAGCATATCCCAACCAAACTTTTAAAAAGCATCACTGTGAACATCTGGCAAGATGTGATTCTCAAGGGAGGATAGGTTTATTTTGTCATGTTTAAGGAGGTAAGACCCATTCTCCCAGGGAGGCACGGCCACTCCACCCAGGCCCCACCTCCTAACAGTTCCATACAAAAATGATACCGCCAACCAGGAACCTGGTGTTTGAAAACCTGAACCTATGGGAGAACACTTTGCATCCGAATCATAACAGTTACCTGGGTGGAGAATGGGAGGAAAGGTCATTCCTCTCTAGAGACCATATTTATTTGGAATGTGGCTGAAATGATGAGCTGAGGAATGCTATGTAGTGAGGTTGGAGCATTGGTGGCCAGGTCACACTGGTCTTGCACTGCAGTGTCAGGGGTGGCAGTATTCCTCTTGAGAGAAATAGAAACCTTGAAGAGTTTTGTGAACAGGAGGCAAGTGACCAAACTTATTAAAATATCACCTTGGTTTTGATGTGGAAAAATGACCATCAGGTAAGAATGGGTGCTGTAAAAAGAAGAGACTCCTGCTCTTGTGGGCCAGTGATTTGGCCTAGGGCATAGCAACGCTCACAGACAGAGTGAGTTTGTAAGGTGTGTGGGTAGTTATCTGAACCGCAACATTGGTAGGCCTTCATGGGCTGAGGATGGAGAGACTGTCAGTGGTTCTTGATGGTAGCTGCTCTCCTTTCCCTTCTGGAGGCACGGCTCCCAGAAGCATCTCTTGTGAGGCCAGACAAGTGATGAATTCCTTCATTTGTTCCTTTCATGCGAGAGCCTGTTTCTCGTTCATTTCTGAAGGAGAGCTTTGCTGAACATAGTATTCTTGACCACAAGTTTGGTTTGTGGTTTGTTGTTTTTTGTTTGTTTGCTTTGTTTAATTTCAGCACTTGGAAAGCGTCACATCATGTCATTTCCTCCTGGACCTTCAGCTTCCTGCAGAGGAATTTTAGCCATGGGAATTCCTTTATAGGTATTTTCATGCCCCACTCTTATTTTGAAAATTCAGCCTTTCAGGTTTTTTATGTTTTATTTATTTATTTAGTGTAGAAGTGCTCTGTCTGCATATACACCTGTGTGCCAGTAGGGCATGGGACCCCATTTTAGATGTTTGTGAGGCATCATGTGGTTGCTGGGAATTGAACTCAGGTCCTCTGGAAGAGCAGCCAGTGCTCTTAACTACTGAGCCATCTCTCCAGCTTTTTACTTTTGATAGTTTGATATAGCGTGTCCCAGAGAAGACTTCCTTGGGTTGAGGCCGTCTGGAGGATTAAATGTTCGGGATCTTCCAAGGATTGCTGAGTTTTATCTACCGCCATGTTAAGCTGGTCTTCTGTGTCCTTCCCTATCTCTTCTTCTGTGACTCCTGCGAAACAAATGTTTGGTCACTTACTGCTATCCTCTAAGTTTCATAGGCTTTCTTTTTGCCCCTTTGTGTATCAAACTGCTTCTGCAGTGTCTTCCTATACTGTAGAGTAATGGCAAAGAATTCTCTCAAGGTTAGACATGGTGGTACATCTGTAATCTCAGCTCTTAGAAAGCTGAGGCAGGAGGATCACTGTGAATTCAAGGGTTACCTGGACTACATAGTTCTGATCCTCCCCCAAAAAATCAGAAAAAATCCTCTCTCAGCTTTTGTTTAAAATCATTTTTCAGTAACTATAAAATTCTGGGTTGGTAACTTTTTTAGTATATTTAATATGTCCAATGTTGTCTTCCAGTGTGTACCATTGTGCATAAGAAGTCCACTGTGATTTTGGTTTCTATTTTCTCTGTAATAAGTATTTTCCTCTTGGACATCGTTATTATTTTGTTCCTGTTTCTTAGCAGTTCGTATATGATGCCCTTATAAGCATGTCTATATGCTTTGTCCTACTTTGAGTTCTGTGGGTGTGTGAATGAGAATGGCTCCCACAGGCTCATATGTTTGAATACTTGATCCCTGGTTGGTGGAACCGTTTGAGACGGATTAGGAGGAGTGACTTTGCTGGGGAAGGTGTGTCACTGGGAGCAGGTTTTCAGGTTTCCAAAAATGCATGCCATTCCCAGTGTTCACCACCCCCACCTCCTGCCTCCTGCTTGTGGATCAAACCATGAGCTCTCAGCTGTTCCTGCCACCATGCCTTTTTTCCACCATCATGGTCTCAAACCCTCTGATACCGTAAGTTGAATTAAATACTTTCTTTTTTAGTTTGCCTGAGTCATGGTGTTTTCTCACAGCAGTAGAAGAGTAACTGAGACAAGTTCCCTTTAATTTGTATTATTTAGTCTTATTTTGGAAAGTACTTTTATGTCTCAGTATTTGTTCCTTCTGCTCTCATCATTTCTCTTCCTTGGACTACTGGAGATTGCACCAAAGTTTGCAGATGGTCTTTCAGGTTTTACCCTCACTATGATTACCTTTGTTTTTCACTTGGCATAATTTCTAATATCTTATCTTAAAATTCACTGGTGGCTGTTTCATCACAACATACCACCTGTTCACAAACCATAAGAGGTTTCCGCATCTGTGATACATTTACTCCTAGCATACCTACCCGTGGAATTTTCAACATGTTTGTCATCTCGCAACCTAGTTCTGTTAAAGGCTTTACTCTCTGAAGAGCTTTTCTCTTGAATGTAAATGTCTTGTAGTTGGTTGACTTATAGACATTGCACATAGTGTAGTGGAGACTACCAAATCATCTAACATGGCTACTGCCCACCCAAATGGACTGACCTCTCCATTGCGGTAGGCTCATATCGCAGAAAGGGTGACATTTGTTTCCAGTTCTCCAGAAGCAGTGGGTGTTTTTTTAGCCTAAATCGTAAGGAAGGTGACTAAGCAACAGTGACTAAGATTTTTGTCTAAGAAAAGTATCTAAGAAGTAACTGTGGTTTCATCCCTTAAAAGAACCCAGAATGGCCTTTGTGATCCCTGTACTTCCCTCATTCTCTCTGTAAGCTGGTAGTAGATACTTTGTATCCGAATACTCCAGGATTCAACAGTGTCCTCCTAACATATGTTCTGCCTTTAAGAGCTCGGGGGAGCTTGTTTTGCCTCAGTATAACCTAGCCCAGATTTTGTTTTCTTTACTAAGACGAACCAGAAACAATTATGTATCCCCTTTCTTCGGAGTTTTTCACTCTGAAATTTAGCTTACCTTTTGTTGCTTTGAAACGCAACCCTCTACTATGTTCAAGAAAGCTACGATTCTTCCGGCTCTCTGGCTTTTTATGTTGTTAGGATGGAGAAATTTATCTTTGGTTGTGTTTTATGAACATGTTTTCATGATACCTACTACTGTCAGATATTCTACTTTACTGTTTTGCATTTTTTCCTTCTAAGCTTTATTGTGTAGAATAGCTCTTTGTATACGCGAATCTCCTTACCCTTCTCATCTTTCATGCTATATACTTCAACCCATGAATGCCTTGATTAATAGGGATAAGAGAAGAAACAGAGGAACAGATATGTTAATATATCTATAAAAGTTATTTGAGGATACAATGGAGGGATAGGACAATTGAAAAATAGACAACAAATAAAATCTGAGACGCAAGCGTCACCTGGAACTCTGATGTCACTGAATGATCCCTGATGTCCCATAAGTTGTGTAGCTTTCTCTGGCTAACTAAACAGGAAACACGGAAACACAGCTGGCTAGGGATTAGACTATGGCTTCTTACTAAAAAATTGATACGGTTAACTTTGATTTGTTCTATCACTACGACATGGTTGAAGCCTTTTCTAGGAAAAACTTTTGTCAAAAGCAGGTATATTTCTATGAAAGAATGTGTAAGATCTTTACGGAATTTTTATGTTCTGAAGAGAATTAAGGAAAAGCTAAATATAGGTATGCTGTAATTATGGATTAATGCATTCAACATCATTAAGATGTCACCTCTTCCTAGACTGACCTCTTGAATTAATGTAATTACAAAAAAAGAATCTCAGTAGACTTTTAAAATACAGAAATTAACAAACTTATGTGAAAAGAAGTGGGCCAAAAGACTACAATTAAAGGCCTTCACCAACTCATTCATGGCACACTGCGATGCTCTACTAAGCAAGGCAGTGTGCGATCTATGTGTGGATGAACCTACGTGTTGCTGGAACAGAACCCATTCCGGGAACATACCCAGTTAGTACTTGACAAAGATGCAGTACTGATTCAAATGAGAAAAAGATCAGCTTTCAACAAATGGTATTGTAACAGTTGGGCATCTGTGTGGAAGAACAAGGAAGGGGACATGGGAAGGGAAAAGCATGATTGGCTGTATGTGGAGCAGAGAAGAGGAAGAGCCACTGGTTCAAACAGTGTCCTTCTGTTTGGCTACAAACCCATAACACAATGAATGGTTTTCATTTCAATCTACAGATCAGCAAACATTTTCTATTAATGGCCACATGACCAGTAATTTTTCCTTGGTGTGTCATATTGCTACAACTATTCAGTTCATCCATTAGCCACATGCAGTCTATAAAAGAATGATCTTGGCTATGGAGTCCATCAAAAATGTTTGTACCAAAATAGAAATAAATTTCCCTCTTGGGACATAGTTGCTGATTCCTCTTCTAATTATCTGAATCGTCAGTCTACTTTAGGTTTTGTTTCCTTTCTATCTGTGTATGTATTTATTAAACTAGTTAGTTAATTAGTTAGTTTAATTTAGACCTGTTGGTGATTGAGTTCTTTTGCTTTTGTTTATATGAGATTACCTTCATTTCACTTTAGTTCTTAACACCTGGAATCAGAAGTTTTAGAATTATGAGTTACCAGCACCCCTCCCCGGCACACGGAAGATAATCCGCAGGAGAGCAACCAGGGCTGTTGACTCCTCTGTTTCCGTCCATCCCCTTTCTTCTCTCACTGACAAAAGGCCTGACAGACACAGAGTAAAGGAGGATTCATCTTGTTCCATAGTCTCAGATAGTTCCAGCCATTGTGACAGGCTCTGCAAATACTTGAATAGAAGAACATCAGGAAGGTGTGAATGTGTTGCAGAGAAGTCAACCTACAGCACCGCCATGCAGGAAGCAAAGGATCCAACGTACAGGGCCACGGGCACTATCCTCCATCGCCTGCACCCATTCCATCCAGCCACGACTTACTTTCCAGAGTTTGTACAACCTCCCAAAATGGACGCTCGGGATCAAACATCGAAGATGCTGAGTCTCTGGGGACATTGCAGATTTCTTTTTCAGGCTATCAGCTTCATTTTTAATTTCTTGAAACTGGTGGACCCATAGCTTTTTATGAAATACAAAAGCATTTCATATAACTATAATGTTATTAATTCTGTATGTTAGATCGGTTGATATTGGTCCCAAATGTCACAAAGTCTCTATTTTTTTCCTCACTATTTTATCTCTAGTGCTTCAGTTTGGATCATTTCTGTTAATGTCTTTAGTCTTTCTGCTTTCAAGTTCATTTAATAAATTTACCATTTTGAATGTTATCTTTTCCAACTTTGAAATTTCCATTTGGTTCTTTTTAATATCTTGTATACTTTCCTCGTGTTAATTTTTTCCCTTTAAGGCTTTGCGCATATTTGTAACGGCATTAGCATGTGTGTGGGGTGGTGTGTGTGTGTGTTTATGTGTGTATGTGGTGTTTGAGACTTGGTTTCACCTTGTAATCCAGGCTGGCTTCAAACTCACATGAGCCTTCCTGCTTCCCTTTCCCCTGCTGGGGTCACAGACGCGAACCACCATATCCAGCTTTATAAATTTCTATTTCAAAGGCTTTTTATTGCCATTACCTCTTTTTAATCTCATTTTTATTTCCTTCATCTCTTTTCTAGATCGTCTAGTGACTCGTGTTTGAGTGTTGAATCACATTTCCCTACCTTTTCGTATGTCTTGTTCGTTTTGGGGTGTTCTTTTTCCTGTTAGATGCAGGTCATTGTGAGCATTAAATTGTTGACTCTGGATTTTGTTTTCTCCCTTTAAAGGGATGTATATAAAGGAGGTAAAGTTGCTTCTGGACCTGTTTGGTTTTGAAGTATGAGATCCTGTTTTGTTTTGTTTTTCCAGTCTAAAGTAATCTTTTCTCAACAATTTGTTTAGAGTTACACTAGCTGAACTTGGCACCTCTGGGGTTTCTACGAAAAATTCTAAATGTGGCACAGAAGCCTTTTATGTTGTGCTGGTTGGCATTCGATTGTCTTCTGGCCTGTCGTGCTCTAAGTAGTGCTCAGTTTACAATTTCCCGGGAGCTCTTTCCTGCTCTGTGAAGTGTTTACCCAAGGACTCAGGGCGGATACAAGTTTAAACCAATGATGCAACTTTGTAATAACACCAAGACTGTGTGTTTAAACCACTTCCAGTGCTGTATGAAGATGCTGTTCGCCTTTCCACCTTCCTTTTCTCAGAAGTGTGTACAATAGTTTTCTAGAAGCTGGGTGGTATATGAGATAGCAACAAATTGAGTCCCAGAGCAAATAGGAAAGCACAGATGTTTTCTGTTAAGTTAGACAATACGGGCATTGCCGAAAAGCGAAATAACACTGCCAGTCTCGTGAATTTTATCACTTTTATAAAATGTACTTATTTTTCTTTAAAACATCCATATTAAAGTGTGGCTGTCTTTTATGTTGAAATGGATTGATACTTGCTGTAGACAGTTACTAGGTTTGAGTCATAGCGCACAAATATTGGCGGCTGTTGTCTGTCTGAGTAGTAGCTCTTTGGAGTTCTCGGTTTTTAAGACTGTGAAAAATAGAGACACAAAGTTAGGGAACTGCCGCGCAGAGGTGCCTGCAGCTTTGTGGATGTCTCCCTCATAGGACCTCCTTCCTCTCGGGCCCTACGTCAACTCCAGACTCCTCAACCTCCGTGCGTGCCTCCGCCTTCTCAGCTGTGTCAGACTACCATGCTCGGCTGGTCCACCCTGCTTTGGCGTGGTGTGCACAGTGCCTCTTCATAGAGCAGGAGGTGGTGGGAGACGGCCTTGTTTATTTGCTTCTGGTCAGAACCACTGTCCTGTGCTCTTCATCTATTTTTTCCGTTTTCCCCAGAAAATCTTCAGCTTTCTGTTTAGAGACTCCTAGGCCGCTAGGCAGGAAAATAAACAGACTAACACATAAGGTGAGTCTGACACCAGTAACGCTAACGGTTATTTTGATGTTTATTGAATTCCTTCAGTGAAGCCTCTAGTCTAATTCTCGCAAGACACGTGGAACTATAATTTTCTCCCATTTTACTCGAAAATAAACTGAAATTTTATGAAAGTCAACTTCATTTAAACCTGAATCTAAACCCAAGTGGTTTAACTTCTGAGATTTAAAGTTGGAACTATGGCATCATCTCTTGAGCAGACACAGTTCTGAGTGTCAGAGAATACGGCAGTTAACAGAACGGCTAAACAGGGCGGGTATCATCCAAGTAAGAAACAGCAAGGGACAGTTAGACAAGCACATCACACCCGGTGAGGGGACTGCTTTGGAGAAAGCAGCAAAGGGGAACTGAGAACATTGCCGAGGTGGGAATGTTGTCAGGGAAAGCAGCGTAGGAAATACTGTCTAGTGGCATAACAGGAAGAAAGTCGGGTGTTGAAAGCTCCGGAGAGGAGCTGGGCATGGCAGGCCCGAGGAGGCTAGTATGTCAGAGTTGAGTATGCGAAAGAAAAGGCAGTAACAAGCAAGCCAGAGGGCCTGATGGGCTTGCTCTTGATGTGGTGAGACCAAAGTAGAAGTTTTTAAGTAGTATAAACATATTTTAATGAGATAGAAGATAGATAGATAGATAGATAGATAGATAGATAGATAGGCAGGCAAGACAGACAGACACAGTGAGTAGTCTGGGATTGGTAAAAATGGGCAGAGTAGTCATAAAACTATGACAATAGTATAAAAGACAGTGTTCGATGCCTGGGTTTCTTCCTAAGCATAGGAAACAATTCTAATTACAGAATTTATTTTGAATAAATTTGTCATTGGTATTAAATTTCTTAAATAATACTGTCCTTGTCATCCACCATCTGTGAGTAACTTAGGTGATGTTTGATATTTATCTTCTTCTTCGTTCATTCGGAGGGATCCAGCCTTTTCCACAAATGGATTCACGAAAACTACTCAGGAGGCAGTACGAGTGCAGGAAAAATAAGGAATGACAAACGAACTGAACAATTCGTCCTTTTATGGGACCCAAAGAAATGGCACACACGGTGGTGCTTTAAAATGACACGTAGAACGCTTTAGAAGTAAAATACAGGAGCATTTTTAATAGGGGAATTAACAGTATACATATTAAGAAAAGAGAGGGGCAAGAGAGAGACTGACAATGTGCGTTGCCAGTGAAAAACCCACACCAAGAAGAGGAGGAGGGAGAGACTGACAATGTACATTACCAAGGGAGAACCTTGCCAGAAGAGAGAACTGCTCTGGCAAAAAGCTTTAAAAAGCCAAGTGTAGGTATTTTTGGTATGCAGATGTTGGTCCGGCCTCCAGAGGAACCAGTTTGATATGCAGATGTAGTCACTCCTGTAGAAGTGGATCATGCCCAGGGAGGAGCTGGGTGTCCTTCCTCTTGTGACTTACAGACTTCAAGGTTAGCTTGTTTACGATGAAAGAACATTTGACCCAATAACCCATAATTGGTTGAATGTTACTGTTAGCTGAATAATAACTCCATCTGCCTCAGAGCAGAGCAGGGTGCCATGTAGGCACCAAAGGGTTTTTTATTATGGTTTTAGCTCTTTGGTGCATATTTATTTTTTCTCTGTCTAGACTCCTTTTGCTTCTGTCTGTTAAAGGCTTGCCTCTTCCTGGGAGGCCCAACACCCACTCCAGGAATAGCCTTACAATGTACTATCAGTATGAATAGGTAGCGCTACACATGCCAGGACTTACAAGCCTACAAGGTATTTTACAATGACATTTACTTTTGAGTAAAAATGGATGTGTCCCCTTCTCAGCTAACACCAGCCAGCTAAGGTATTACTAGGCCATGCAGACATTATTATTATCATCAATGAAAGGCTTTTTTGTCTCCATTACAGCAAAGGGGAAAAGGGGGCAAAATGGCTGGTGAGCCGAAATTCCCCAGCCAGGGAGTCTGGAACCTTTTCATGAAGACTTCATCCATGTTACCAGGGTATTGGTGCTCCCAGCAGTTAATATCCTATAAATTTAGTGTACTTGAAAATAAAGGGTCAAATACCCCAAATTCCATTCTGCCATCATCTAGGTGCAGCTAATCACATGCTGGTACTCACTTTACACGTAAGCCTTCATGGCTGATACATTCATCCCATGGAACCCATTGTTCATTGTTTGCAAACACTGCCAGAGGATCCATATCTTTTTCTGAAGATTAACTCTATAGAGCAGAGCTTGTCTCGTGTTACTGTGTGTACATGGGAATTACCTGCCTTAAAGCAATAACTTTCTCTAAGACCCTATGAGGAATGAGATGCCCCCAGCCCTGTCCGACATCGCAGGTCATTCTTCAGAAACAATAGCTCTACCCTGATATCTAATTTTTTCCTAGGGACAAACAAGTAAGTACAGCTTTTCCTTAAAGGGAAAAATGGAAAAAACAAAGGGAAAAAAATCTATGGCCTCCAGTTATCCGTGGACTCTTGGCTTTCCCAGTTGTTAACAATTGGTTTTGAGAGCTCATAATAACAGCTCCTAGGATTACAGTTTAGTCTGTGGTTTTCATCTTCGCAGAAGTGAATTCGTCTTTGTCATATTGGGTTGAAAACTCTGAAGACACAAGAAATTGGTTCTCAAGCCTACTAATTTACTGTCTTCATTAACACATCTTTCGTAACAGCTCTTTGCACTTTGGGCTAAGATGCCAAAAGAGCTGTTTTCAACCCTGACACTGATTTGGAGTTTATTTGGGGAACTTCACAAAAATGAGTTTTAGTTGTACTTAGGATTGGAAATGTTCTAGTAAATCATTCAGAATCATATACAAAATAGCAAGAACTTTTAGCTGTTTCTCTAATGATTTTTAACTTATAAGACTGTTGGTAAAGGTCGTTAGCATTGTGGGTTTTGCTGTTCAAATCAGTAAGCTCCTGTAATCTTAAACTTGGGTTTGTTTATGATGCTGTACTTTTGCCGGGTTAATTTATTTAGAATTAATGGACTTGAGCTTGCTTGCATTCTTCATTGAAAGTTAAGGGAGACTGCACGGTAACATTTTAACACCGAAGGAGAATCACACTGAAAACACCTGAGTGTTCTAACTCGGCTGTCTTCCTCGCTATCAATCAGAGCACAGCCTGCCTTCCCTTTAATAATGCCTTGTGCATCTAGCACCCCTTAATATGTTTTGATATTTTTAAAACTTGTTCTTTAGTTGTGAAAAAACAATTTCTGAAATGTTGTTATATCAAATAATCTTGGTTCATTTTATTTAATCATATGTAGCCAATGTTTGTCCCTCTCAAACTTCAAGAGAGATCCTATTTCTGTGATTTAATTAATCAGCTAACCTGTGGAGACCCTCCATTGGTCCTGGTTTCTTAGACTGATATCTCCTAGTTATTTCAATTTGCTTCTCTGTGTGCCGCCACTGTAAATGTTAGTGGCCTTTAACATAATGGTCCTAATATTCTGGGTCAGATCTGCACATAAATTTCAGCCATCATAGTTGCAGCAAATCAGTTTCTTTTTAAGCTTATTCTTATTCTTATGCAGCATGCATTTCCCCTGGGTGCCAGAATTTTGCTTTTTAATTATAATTTTAGTCATTGTGCTTTTCAGGGAAGAGCAGCCCCCAAGAAAGATGCAGCCATTACTCAATAAAACGTTGCCTTTATGTTTTTAAATTCTAGTTACTGTCTTCTTCACTTTGTTACATTCAGTTTGTGTCCATTAAAGAAGTCAAGAAAGGGGCTAACACAAAGGTAAATGAGGAATGAGCTTCGTTAGGAGAAAGGACCTTGCAAGCACAGAAGCCATGGTGGGCCTTGAGGTGGGAGTGCATTAGAAACAGACAGAACATTATGTCAGAGACATGAGCAGGAGCTTAAGGGAAGAAGAGGGTCTGTTGAAAACCTCGACTGGAGCTTCAAGTTAGAGCAAGAGAGAGGCAGCCACCATGGACGGGACGAGAGAGGACTGTGACAACTCCTACACACCATGGAAAATATCTGACTTTTACAACCTTTCAAGGGATGGCAGGAAGTTCCACACCTCATGATCTACTTCCAAGTAGCCCACATGACAAAGAGCATGTCAGAGCCGTGTACTGTGTAGGACCATACAACCACAGAGCAATTTGTTAATGTGGGGGTGGGGCATGTTGGGGAGGCAGACAGACACAAATTGTAGGATGTGGCCTTTTAGAGTTAGCAGTATCTTAAAGGGTCAGCGCGTGATCTGACAGCCTCTTTGGCTGACCAAATTTAGCTTTAAATTCTTATCTTTCTCCTTTACCTAATCAGTTCCACTAACTGGGCAGATAAGATGACTCCTGGTGTTCACCATGAAAGAGAGGGGAGGGGGCAGGAAGAAAGGGAGAAGGCAATGAAGAGAAGTCCTTATCCATCAATAATTTTTACTTTGGGGTCAAGAAATTTACTGAGGGGGTGAAAAAAACTATATACTACCTATAAGCAACTTTCCACCCACACTGGCTTGCAACTCACTCTCTCCAAAGCAAGCTGTGGAAAGCAGAATTTCTCTTCCCTGGGGTGCATCTCTCTAGTCCACCCTTTTTGTGTTGCAAGTGGCCATAGAGAAGCACGGTGACCAAGCCTTGTGCAGTAATAGGCTCTAAGACTCTCCTCATTCTAAAGACACCCTGCCTCAGAGCAGAGAAAGGTCCCTCCAGTCTGTTCAGTGAAGTCCCCATAAGGAACCTGAAAGTGCTCGACTGGGAAAGCTTCCAGACAGCTAAACTTGAGAAGGTTCCTGGAGGGTGGGGCACCTGAAGAGCCCGTGCAAGCTCTGCACCCCTCTCATGTAAGTAAGTGCTTTCCTGAATTCTCTGAGGCCCTTGAGCAAGAGGGTTTCTGAGAACCCTGATGTACAGCCAGTCAGTTAGAGGCACAAGGGAAAGAACCTGGGACTTGTGATTGGCATCTGCAGTGGGAGGGGCTGCCAGTCTTAAGCACTGAGCCTTCCTTCTGTGGCATCTCCTGCTATCTCCAGGCAGATAGTACTAGAACAGAAGTAAACTAGAGCACATCTAGCCCATCCTTTGTTGGCTTCAACTATCTGCTTCCGGGCAGGAAGATGCGCCCACACCTTCTGAGGTCACAGAAGCCTCTGTGGCCATTGTGGTGTGGAGCCAGGGGAAGCAGTCTGTTTTGTCATGACATGTAGGTAAAGGATGTGTACACTGTGAATTGTAAAACTGATGAAAGCAATTAAAAGAGAACAAATACATGAAAGGATAGGCCGTAGTCATGATCTGGAAACATTAAATATTTTAAAATGCCCGCACTACTCATTATAGTTTGGATGTTGAATTTCTCACAAAGGCCTGTGTGTTAAAGGCTTGGTTTTCAGGGTGAGTGTGTTGGTAGAGGTGATCAAACCTTTGAGAACTGAGGCCTCATGGGAGGCATACCCTTGAAGCAGATTCTGGGGACCCTGCCTCCTTTTCTATTTCTTTTGCTGTTTGGTATTGGCAGTTTTGCTCTGCCACAGACTCCCACCACGGTGTGCTGTTTAGTACAGGTCCAAAGCAACAGAACCAAGGGATCTCAGAGCCTAGATACACTTCTCTATAACTCAGTCGCAAAAACATTAACACCTTACTCAAAGCAATCTGCAGATTGAATACAACCTCTACCAAAAACCTTAATAGCATTTTCTCACATCAATAGAAAGGTCAATCCCCAAATCCATATGGGAGTCCTGTGTAGTCAAGTCAACCTTGAGCAAGGAGAATAGAACTAAATTTAAAAGTTTTACACTCACTGATTCCAAATTACGTTACAAAACACACAGAAATGGAATAGGGTTGAGAGAGCCCACAGATAAACTTGTAAATGGGTAAAAAAGTCATTTTCAGCCAGGATGCCAGGAATACCCGACCTGGAAAGGATGGACTCTTCAGTACATAGCACAAGAACACAGAATACTCACATGCGAAAGAGCAATACCTGTACCACACACGAAAATCAACTCAACATGAATTAAAAACTCCAAGGAGACTTAAGGTAAAAGCTCTTTGCCTTTGGTTATTTGCAACTTAATGAAATTACATGATTTGGAGAAGAGAGGGGCGGGATCTGACTTGGAAAGTTGGCAAAATAACTAGGTAGATGTTTCTTCAAAGAAGACATACAAAAGCTACCAGACATATGAAGCAGTATTATTCAAGGCTGTTATTAACCACAAGATAGCTACAAACCAGTAGCTTTTAGGAAGACTTTAATTAAAAAGGTTAAGAGGCAAGTATTGGGAGGCATCTCGGAGAATGGAGTTCTACAAATGCAAATTGTTACTGTTGTTATGGCCAACAATGTCAAAAGATTAACAACAGTGAACCGTATGGTGTTCTGTACTTGGGGCATATATCTAAAAGAGACGAAATGGGAATCTTGAGGAGATACTTGTACTTCCATCTCCATTGCAACATTATCCAGAGTAGCCAAGATGTGGAATAATCTACATACCCGTCAGAAGGGTGAGGGTGCTGTGGCGTGTCCCTGCAATGGAATATTACTCACTTTTTACATTCTCACCATCTGTGGCAACATGGATGGACACAGAGTTCTTGATGCGAGTGAAATGGTCCAGATACAGAAAGATAAATACCATATTATTTCACATGTGTAATCTACAAAGCCATTGAACTCATAGAAATAAAAACTAGAACAGTAGTTAGTTACCAGGGGGAAGGAAGAAATCTGATATTTAAAAGGTATAGAACTTTAGTAATGTGAGGTAGAGAGATTTGAGCGACTTGCCATTCCCTATAGTAAGCATAGCGAACAGTATTGTCTACCTAAAATGTGCTCAAAGGGTCTTTCTATAAGCTAACTGTTCTCACTGTCGACATTCACAACAAACAAGGAAACTCTGGGGCATAAATGTGTTTGTGGTCTTGAACTTAAACTCAATGGGAGCTGTGCATTAAAATGTGTGAGCTATTTACTTGCTAATTGTATAGCTCTATAAAGAAGCTGTTTTCTTAAGAAAAAGCAAGCATGTAATATAATCGTAGATTTTGTTGCAAACTCAAATATGAAAATACCCTTGCAGAGCAGTGGTATCTTGCTTTTCCTACACAAACCAGTGTGCTAACTATTGTATAGGCACAAAGGATTCAATTAAATTAATTTTGACTTGGAGAAAACAGGTGACTGAGTTCGAAGGCATGGAAAGGAAAGGATAGTCGACATTAGCGTGTACAGACGTGTAGAAGCTTATGACTTCCACAAAGTAGAGGAGCCGGACTATCCAGCACTTAACGTTGTAAAAGGCTGTAGGTCTTGACCAGCTATGATCATAAGGGAGGGGCCATCTTCCCGCATATCCTCCTCCCCAGGACCCATCTTCCCGTGTATCCTCCTCCCCAGGACCCATCTTCCCGCCTATTCTCCCGTTGTCAGCTCCCTCCAAAGGGCCGGCTCTTCTCCAGTAGTACTGGTCCGCCGCAGCTCTAGAACAACTCGAGAGGCAGGCTCTGTCCTGTGTTTCAGAGACTGTACACACTTGTGTCTGCCTCAAGCTTTTGTCCCCATAAAACTATCATCCAAACACGGCCGAAATACCATTTTGCTTGAGGAAGTACATCTGTCAATACGTGCGCTTGGGGCATTCCATCACGGGTTCTCACGCTCCGGTGGCAAGCACTTTATCCCTGAGCTCTCTTCCCATCCCTGGAGCTCACAGATGTGAACATACGATATTTTATGGATGGTAAGAAAGAATTCCACTTGTAAAGGGGGCCTGGGGAAAGGTGATACCGTGGAAGGAATGTGTCTCTAATGCATAAGAGACGGATTACAGCCTCCACTCCGTTACTGACTAGCCGTGTGACCTTGCCTGGTCCTCTAAGCTCAGATGGTTCTTCTCTGAGGTCAGAGAATTAGACTCGGCTATCGGAGCTGTTCGTTCTGTAAAGAGCGGAGACATTCCTTTGTTTTGCGTATTACGTGGGCATCCAGATTAATATTTATTAACTTGGAAAGGGTGTCCTAAGGCCTTCGAGGTTTGCCGTGCAGCCCTTTCTCTGTATTTTATGGACTCACAAGATCAAAGAGTCGCCTTGGGTTCACGGGAAGCTTTAGGCATATATATCAGCACAAAATGGCGTGACGCTGCTGGCAACCGTGTCTTGGTTTTGCTAGTCTGGAAATACATAGCCAACTTAGGAATTTTATAAAGCATTCGCAGTCTCCATTCTTCATCAATCACTGACAGACTCATTGTTTTATAATGTGCTTCTCAGCAAGCTGTTTGCGAATCATCGCCCGCCTTACTTTATAACCCATAAATATTTAATTCTTTAATAAACTGCGTATCTGTAATATAAAATGACTGATGCTGTCCTCTCCCTCCTCTTTCAATAGTGCTACTATTTGCAAAACAGTTCTTATTTTCTTCTAAGTAGCAGTATGTTTCATAAATGTTTGACTTTTCTTTTTCTAAGTAGTAATTTATTCTGGGAGGTTGAGAGAATGACAGGCAGAAACACAGGCCGGTGCTCTAGGGAGTGGAATTTAACTCTTCCCTTGTCGGCACTCTTTCCAAGCTGCAAACCAATGGGGTAAAGAAGATGGACCTTGGAATTGGGTCAGAGAACGATTACCCCTCTACACACCCAGTGTATAAGACTGTTCAAATCTCTAGACAAATGAGTATTTGCAATGAGCAAACATGGCCCGCTCCCTGTTCTAACATTCTTTGTCTAGAGGAATTACAAATGACAATCTGGAATAGCATGCCAACACCATAGTGTTCTTGTCTCTTTTATAGCCTTGCACCATAGCACTGAATGTTAGCTGACTTGCTTTCTGTGGCATGATTTCAAATATTTGAAAACTCACTTTTAAAATCAGGTAAACTGAGTGTTCCTGGGTACTTGTTGTATGCCTTGTGATGTTTACAAGCAAGCTACTACTACTTTTCTAGGATATTCCAATATAATTTGTGAAGCCCTACAAATCATGATCTCCCTCGGGTGGGGGGGAGGGGACAGGAAGGATGAAGTAGAAAGGTCAGAACAAATAGCTACAGTGTCACATGCATTTGGGAACAGCAGGAGGAGCATAGGGGTAGGATATTTGTTTCTATTTTTTTTAATCTTGGTTCATATGCCCTGTGTACTGTGAAGTAGCTATTACTTCATGATTTCAACTGCCTTCTCTTAACTGTTACGCTAGCCAAAAAAAAAAAAAAAAAAATCATACCATTTATGTAAACATCTGACATACCATAGGCCCTCAAAGTGGTGCCAACTCCTTGCCCACATGTTCACTGTAAAGAACATCCAGACAAAATAAAAATGAGTGGGCACCATGGCTGCGCGGCTCTGCTTTGAGGTAGATGGTATGGAATGGGGTGTATCCGAGCAATGCACATTTTAAATGTAAGGCTCCCTCTAACGCACTTCACACTTCTGTGAGGAGACACGTTAGCATCCTTCCTTGAGAGTGGAGAGCTTTTCATAAAAATATACAAATATAAAACATAAATATATATATTTTTTCCTTATAAGTTACAAGCTCAATCTAGCTGAGCTGATTTTCTTGTATCAGTCTGGGTATTGAATTCTCATATTCTTTGTATTCCGTCTTCTTTTACGTAAAACCATTGCCCAATTCACAAATAATTCCACTTTTCTTTCATCCATCAGTCACATCATGAATGCACTTCCATCGTATTCTTCCTAAAGCTTAGTTGCGTGTGACGCCCACAGTGCAGCTTTCTACAGGGTGCATCGTAACTGTGGAAGGCCTGAGCGCACGCCCGGGTTTTCCGGGCTACTCCATCTCCCGCGACTACACCGCCTCACTTGCTTCTGAAGCCAGCTTCTTGTTCTCTCCCTGACTTGGTTTGTGACATTGGGCCAGACATCGCCACCTATTTAATTCTTTATTTTGTATGCTAAGTTCTGCTAAGATGTTTTAGTCAGTGAAAATAATAATTTTACTAATGGGAACTTTATTACAGTGTCACTGAGTTCTTACTAATTCTGGATATTGCTTTGAGATATTTAATTTTTTTCCTCTTAATCTAGCTCTGTGAGGGCCTGGATTCCAAATCCGAAAAGAAGAAAGTGAAGCATATACAAGTTAAGTTGCTTGTCCAATCTCACCTAGCTATCAAGTAAGTAAAACTGAGACTCCAACACAGATCCTGCTGATTCCATAGCCTGTACTTTGCCATATTGTCTTTTGAGAAGTTCAGGGGGAAAAGGAAGGGAAGGAAGGAAGGAAGGAAGGAAGGAGGGAGGGAGGGAGGGAGGGAGGGAGGAAGGAAGGAAGGAAGGAAGGAAGGAGGAAGGAAGGAGGAAGGAAGGAAGGAAGGAAGGATGGAGGAAGGAAGGAAGGAGGAAGGAAGGAAGGGAGGAAGGAAGGAGGAAGGAAGGAAGGAAGGATGGAGGAAGGAAGGAAGGAGGAAGGAAGGAAGGAAGGAAGGAGGAAGGAAGGAAGGAAGGAAGGAAGGAAGGAGGAAGGAAGGAAGGAAGGAGGAAGGAAGGAAGGAGGAAGGAAGGAAGGAAGGAAGGAAGGAAGGAAGAAGGAAGGAAGGAAAGAAGGAAGGAAGGAGGAAGGAAGGAAGGAAGGAAGGAAGGAAGGAAGGAAGGAAGGAGGAAGGAAGGAAGGAAGGAGGAAGGAAGGAAGGAAGGGAAGGAAGGAAGGAGGAAGGAAGGAAGGAAGGAAGGAAGGAAGGAAGGAAGGAAGGAAGGAAGGGCTTCATTTTAAAATTATAAAATGATAGTATTTCTCCATTTAAAAAGTAGTACTATTGCAGCCTGAAGGATGGGAAAAGATATTTACCAAGTACATATCTGATAGAGGGCTAATCGCTAATAAAGGCTAATATTTTATATATATAAAGAACTCGAAAGCTGAACATCAAGAAAACAAATAACCCAATTATTAAATTGGAGTACAGATTAAAATGGAGTACAGATCTGAACAAAGCATTCTCAAAAGAGGAAACTCAGATGGCTCAAAAACACCTCAAGAAATGTTCATCATCCTAAGTCATCGGGGAAATGCAAATCAAAACTATGAGATTTCATCTTACAACTATCAAAATGTCTAAAATCAATAAAACAAATGGTGGCCTGTGCTGGCGAGGCTGTGGTCGGAGTGCAGACTTGTACAGTCACTGTGGAAAGTGTGGCAGTTCCTCAGGAAGACGAGAGGCTGATCTATCTCAAGGTCCAGCAATGTAGCTCTTGGGCGTATCTCCAAGACATCATCCTACCACAGAGACACTTGCTCAGCCGTGTTCGGTGCTGTTATATTCATAATAGCCAGAAACAGGAAACAACCTCTGTAGTAATTCGCTGCTTTGGCAGCTCACCAAACAGGACAGGGAGGCACTTTCATAGGTGTAAACTTTGCCAGACCTCCGCAGAGGGAACCACCATCCTGGCCAGCACCATACTGGATCGACAGTGGAACCTTGAGCAACTGAGCTCAGGTGTTTTTATTGATTCAGAACTCCTCAGATGCAGATCATTAGCAATCAAACATCTCCCGCGTAAATCCAACACCTGCAGACAATACAAAATGCCAAAACCTGTGCATCCCTTTTTCTAACAGTGCGCAAAAACAATTTCAAACATAACTAAAAATATACTTCCCCAACAAACTCAACATAAGAATGGAAAAAATTCTTCACAATTGAATATTACTCAGCCATTAAAAAAATGAAATAATGAAATTCACAAGTAAATGGCTAGAACTAGAAAAGAAAATCATTCTGAGCGAGGTAACCCAGACACAGAAAGACAAATACTGTGTGTATTTGCTTACATGTTAATATGCTTATATGTTCCTTATATGCTGTTTCCTCAATGATAAGAAGGCACGATCCATAGACCCACAGAGGTTAGATACAGCATGAGGGCCTAGAGAGACAGGTATATATCCCTAGCAAAGGGAAATAGACTAGATAGTTACAGATGGACAAGATGCGGGGGCTGCAGCAGAAAAACCAATAGGAAGGAAAGGGAAGAAGGGAACAATGGGCAGAGACAACTAAAATTAAGAGCCATTAAGGGGAGTATGGAAACCTAATATAGTAGAAGCTTCCTAAATATATACATACATGAAGGTGATCTAAATGAAATCACCAAATAATAGAGGAGACAGAGCCCCAGCTGGACATCTCTTGTCACCAAAAGAACCTTCCAGTACCAGGATTGGGTTACGTTTAGTTGAGTTGTTGGCCAAAGGTGTCCCATGGGAATCCCCAAACAGCCTAAGCTGTTGCCAAGACTGTAGGTTGCTCTGAGCTTACAGCAAGGCCCATTGCTGAAGACAATACCTACACAACTCATTGAACATGAAATCAAGCTGGTGCTTACCTAGAGCCTTTACCCGTACAGTCTGGTGGTCCTAGTACAGGAAGGTACTCTGCATGGTACCAGAGGAGAAGCATACACACCATCCCACGCACAGACCCTTTGTTCTGCAACAGTGTCCTTGCTTACAAGTACACTAGGGCAATGGTGTCACAAAGCTTATGCAGCTAACCAACCAGTACCTGATTTGATTCAAGGCCCACTCCACCAGATGAAACCCATAACAGATCTGCTTTGGTGACCAAGAACCTGAGACTGGATACAACGAAATACTACTGTTCTTAAAGAGTCATAATGACATTCAGCTATATTCAGATCAGTGTCTTGCCCAGGCTTCATTGGAGAAGCTTCCACCGGCAGCAAAGGAACAAATACAAAGAGCCACAGCCAGACACTATGCAGAAAATGAGAGGCTACTCTTGGGATAGAATATATAAATTAAGTTTTAACTTAAAGATACTAAGTAGCCACTCCTTGTAGGAAATTAAAACAAAATCATTTCAAATAATCTATGCGTTTCAAGCTCAAATTTGCTTTCTTAATCACATGAAATCTGTTATCCTCTCCAATTTTCTCTTCAGATAAGACCTTCTGTCTACCACCTCATTTCAATTTAGACTATGGTTTTTAATAACTTTTTTTTGTCATATTCTTGTGTGTTTCCAGGTCACTCACTGTCAGACTAGCATATTATTCATTCACTCTTTGTGTTTTCAAATTATAATCTATTCCTACTGGCACAACCAATTACTTTTAACAATCTGTATGCACCTTCCCCTGATTTAAAAAATATATCGTCTCCGAAAGAGCATGAATGAGTTTCCTACATCAAAAATGTCAACTGTTACAATGTATCAGACTTAATAAATGATAAACCCACAGTTCAAATTTATTGGCAAATAAGTAAATAAATAAGAGCCACTTGGCAAACATACGTGTACATATTAAAGTAGTGCTATTCCCAGGGAAAAACAATTTAGCATCAGTTCATGGGCTCATGATGCCGTTCTTTCAAAAGTATATATGAATGTGCTTTGTGTGGTGTAAGTCTTGGACAAACATAAATTATAATTATAATTATACTAAGGAATTTGAACACTTTATTATAACCCTGTTGATTGTTATGACTTTTAAATCCTTAAAAAAAGGTATGTCATGATCTGTGATTTTTTTAAAGAGCTTTATAAAAATTTTGAGTATTTTTTTAAATTTAAAAAACACTATTTTAAATGCACAAAGGAGTTATTAATTCTGGATAAAGCCTACAACAAGCTAAAGGACTGGTTTTTGATATAACCAACTCTCTAATTGTGTTTTGAATCTTTTTTTAGCATTAGACTTTTTAAAGGAGAACATTCTTAAATAATGCTGACTGATACCTCTAATTGCTTGAAACATTTTTTTAAAAGTCATCATGGAAAACATCTAACTTATTTTTGAGACTTGGAACCATCATAATCAGAGTTCTGCAGCACAGAATCTGTGTCAGTGTTAATTCAAAACCTGAACCGTTTTCCCTTTACACTGATGAAAACAGACAACCAGACAGTTCATTAGAAAAAAATATGACCATCTGTAAATCATTTCCCCTATTCATGTATTCGTGAAACACACCAATTTTATAATATTCCAGTTTGGAAGCTCTCAGGAACATCTCTGTTACATAATACTCTCCATTTCCTCTTATTTATTGTCAAGTAAGGTAACATCTGATTCCATTAAATATTATTTTCTGTCTTCTTTACAGACAACAATGGAAACTTTGAGATCTGCTTTGGTAGTTAGTTCTTTGTACAAGATGTTCTTCAGTTTACAAATTCCATATGTATTCTTCAAGCCTAAGTCTACTGACTTTTGTTTTAACTTTCTGGAAGCACTATCATTGCTTCATCCAGAGTTATGAAACACAGTATGCACGTATTTGTAAACAGAAGCACACGTAATCATTGTGACAATCACTTAAAAAGCGTATGTTAATCTCAAATCTGGCTGTTTGATTGCATTCTCTTCTATAGATTACATTCTTGGCTGGGAATATAACACTTATTAATGACTATATACTATCAATAAGGGTCAGAATTTGCATAGGTAAATGTTTGAAAGCATCTGGGTAAACATTAAAATAAAATTTCCAAGTAGTTGCTTTGGGTGGATGGCCTATAACTTGCCAGGCCAAATAAATGATACAGTCAGCTTCTATAACTATGAACTTCGTGTAATGGATTTAAAGAACCAAAGATCAGAATGCTCGAAGAATTGTGACTTTACTGAACACGTACAGGTTTATTTCTTGTCATTCCTTATTCAATAAAGTGTAACATGACAAAGCTTTAGTCAACACTGTATTAAAGAGGGAAAAGTGTAAAGCAATTCCTGTAGAATTCGGAGCGTAACAAGGATGTTTACTGTTGCACTCTTATTTAACATAGTATTTGAAGTCTAACCCAGAGCAATAAATCAAGAAAAAGAAATAAAAGAGGTACAAATAGGAAAGGAGAAAGTAGAATTGTTCTTATTTCCAGATGATATGATTCTATATTTAAAATACTCTTAAGATTCTACTACAAAACCTGAGGTCTGAGTAACACATTTGGTAAAATAGCAAAATGCAAAGGCAGCGTAAGTCAGTAGCTTTTCTACTTACCAATCACAAATAAGTTGGGAAGGGAACTAAGGTGTAAAAATTTCTTTCACAATAACTTTAAAAAAAAAGGATTTGGGGCAGGAGATAGGGCCTGGGGTGTAAACACTTCTACAGTGAAATCTCTAAAACACTGATCAAGTCGAAGAGGACTCTAGAAGACAGACAGACCTCCCACACTCACAGGTCGGCAAAACTAGATTGCAAGAGGGCCAGGGTCGCCAAAAGCAATGCAGAGGTTCCGTGTAATTCCTATCAAAATTCGAAAATTTTCACAGAACTAGAAAAAATAATTCTACAATTTATACAAAAGCACAAAAGATCCTGAAAAGCCAAAATAACCCTGAGTAAAAAAAAGTGATCTTTAAGGTGACAGGGTACAAGATTTCCGATTATACTGGAGACTCAGGAACAAAACAGTACCACCCCAGCATGAAACCAATTCAGCTGACATAGCTACAGCTGCCCGAGTTTTCAACAATATGGCAAAAACACACTTTGGAGGAACAAACATCTTTTTAACAAGTGATTCTGGGAAAACTGGATGTGTACGTGTAACAATGTAACTAGATTCCAGTCTCTCCGAAAGACAAAGGCGTCTCTTTACAAGGAGATACCTGAAGCATTCAAGCTACTAGAGGAAAACATAGGAAAAGCATTCCAAGATGCAAGCACAATGGCTATCTCTTATCACACTAGAACATGCTATGCAGGGTGCTAGAGAGAAAAGGGGTGTCGGCAGTCTTATCAGCTTGGACCCTGCAGTAACGATGGTGTCTCGGCTGTTAAGAAAGTAACCAGGAAGTAACCAACTGCCTCTGACTGGATTTGAAGCCTGCCCCACAGGAGAGAATTCATTCCTAACACTGTAAACCTGGTCAACACCCCAAGGCTGGGGACGTTACAGGCCCTAAGATTGTCTTCCTCAGTGGTAATTGTTTTCTAAGTATTTATGATTATTTGCACTATTCTTAACTTTGGTCCGTGAAGCTTCTTTTTGCAGTGGGCAGCAGTTAACGAAGAGAGTCATAACTGGTCCAAAGAGCGGAGAAAAAAATTTGACCCTCTGTGCTCAGTCCTAAATGGGATCTCTCTATCGACCTTCCACCCAAGGCTCAGGAAACATCACAAAGGAAGAGCAGAAAAGAGCAGAGTGGGAGGGTGGGGAAGACTGCCGTGGAAAGCTGCTGGCCCCTGAAGCGGGCATGACCCTGCACTCCTGGACAGTCAGCACTCCAGCTTGGGTGGAGGAGATGCTGGCATGACCCCACCTCTGCCCGCAGAGCCATGGCAGCTGGTGACTGCTGGGTAAGGGAGAGTCCGTTTTCTCCGGAGTGTGGTCCGTGGCAGGCTGCCCATGCCCCGTGTCCCACATCGTTGTACATGTTGACAGTCCCACAGGACTCAGTGGGTTATAGGAACAACAAAGGGTGGGAGGGGAGACAGGTTGAGAGGTCCGGGACGGAGGAGTGGGAGTAGCCGTAGTCAAGTGTTAACGTGCACGTGTGAAATTCTCAAAAGGATTAAAAGTATTTAAGAGGTGCAGATATAGGCAAGGTCTTTGTCAATAAGATTCCATTGGTTCATAAAATAATTGCAAGCCTTGTCAACTGGGCTTATAGACATTAAAAGACTTCTGCACATTGAAAATCAGCAGAGTGGACAGGCAGCCTGCAGAGTTGGAGGGCAGCATCGCCACTCAGCTGCTCTTCAACAGGATGTTAACATTCCAACGTCACAAAGAACTAAAAACAAATTTAAACACCAGAGGAGAATCACGTAACAAATAAGCAGGCAAACGCTGAGAACAGACAGTTCTTAAAAGGCGTATGATCAACACCAGTGAATTTTCCTGCACCTGTAGCCGAGAGGAAGAAGCAAATCAAAGGTTACGGAGGCCCCATCTCACTGGAGTTGCAATGGCCTTCATCAAGAAAATGAGTGACAGCAAATACCGCTACAGATGAGGATGTGGGAGGGACTCTCGCATCATTGATGGAACTGTATATTTATCTAGCCAATTTGTAAACCAGTATGGGAATTTAAAAAAAAAAAAGCTAAAAATAGAGCTAGTATCTGATCCAATTTAGCACTCTCAAGTACATGCCCACAGAACTCAAGGTCAGAGTGTCATGAAAATGCAGCACGTTCATCCCTGCCATTGCACTGTGTGTAATGGTTAAGTTATGGAATCAACTGAAGTGCATAGCAACAGATGAATTTCCAAATGCATCACACATACAACACACACAAATATTCACCACAAAGAAGAATTTTATGCACAGGAACAATGGCAGAACTAGAAATCATCACGTTAAGCAAAATCAGCCAGACTCGGAGAGACAGACACCCTACGCTTTTGCCCATGTGTTGAATGTAAGGATAAAAAGCCGTGAAAGTAGAAGTAGAAAGATCAGGGAGTGGAGGAGGAGGATGAAAGATACTATAACCGTATTATATGCATGACAGTGTCACGAGGAATCTCCTCATTTTGTACAATTAGCACGTTAGAGAGCAAGGGAGGGAGAGTGGAGGGAAGAGAATGAAAGAGGAATGGAGGGGGAGGAGAAGAAAGGACAGAAGACAGGAAGACAAAGGGGGAAGCAGACCTGTAGTTAGCCAGCTGCTCGAGTTACTAGAGAAGGTCTTTTAAATCGCACCAGAATGACATTTTGTAAAACACAAGAATATAGCTTGGAGATAAGAGAGAACGTGGTTATGGAGAGTTAAGTGGATATTCTGGATTGAAAACTGCAGTAACATAAACTGAACCATTGGACGTAGATGGAAGGATTGTTGAACTATCAATAGAGCAATAAAAATATTCAAGCCAACATAAATAAAAGAAGGGTGCATAATAAATAGCACAAAATACATAAGATGCATATCACAAAGTGCCTAAAACATGTATGGTTGGAACCTTACAAGGAAAAGTGAGATTTCTGTTGAGTTCATGTTCAAATTGATAAGGACAAACAGTTATCAAAATGGAGGAGAGATATCAATCTGCAAAATCCCATGTATAGTAAACAAACAAATGTGCAACTAGTCACATCAATGAAACTCCTGAAGATGAGCAATAAAGAGAAAACTCTTGAGTGTCGTCAAAAGAAGAGAGGTATTACCTCAAAGCAACAATAAGACTGGCAGCCTACTCTGAAAAGAAATGCTGGCACCTGAGAGACAATGGAAGGCCGTCTTCTATAGCGCCAGAAAAGAATAGCTACCACTACTGAATTCTGCATGCTAGGAAAATATCCTCCAGAACCAAAGATGAGGGAACTTTATAGGAAACAGAAAGTAGGGTAAATCAAAGAGATCTGACTTAAACATCAATGTGAGCTGTTAGGTAGGAAACGTGGTCTCAGAAAGCAATGAGAGTGGAGAAAGACAGCATCGATGTAGATGAGTCTCAGTTAAGCGAGGCTGCATAATGGGAAAGCAATAGCATCTTATGAAACATACGAGCAGTAAAACACGTGTCAGTAGTAACGCAGAAAGTAAGAAAACGTAAAGCAGACACCAGTCGAAGGTTCTGTCATTTTCTGGTGTGTCTGAAAGTTCAAGTTCACGACGAACTGTATTAAATGATGCATGCTATATGGGGTGACATTTAATATACTATTATTTAACTAGAAAAAAATGAAAATTACATTCTCCTTCCCTCTTTATTTTTATTCAGTATTAGGGACCAAAACCAATGCTTCCCTTAGCACTACCCAAGCTGGTCATGGTGGCACATCCCTCTTATCCCAGCATTAGGAAGGTAGAGACGGGCTCAGGAAATCGAGGTCATCCTCAGCTATACAGAGTTCAAGACCGACCTGTGATGATTGAGACTCTTCAAAACAAAGCGAAACAACACCAACAAAAACCAACAGGATCTCACACATGCTAGGTGATCTCAGTGTTACTGGACCACATTTCTAGTCTATGAAAAAAATATCAATCCTAAATAATACAAAAAATAATGAAGGAACATAAATGCGATAGAGCGAGCAGAAAAAATAGTAAGGTAATTTGTATTAAATATAAATGGGCTTAGTGTACCAATTAAAAGGCATAATTGTCTGACTAGATAAAAGATCCATTTAGGAAAGAGTATAACTAATTGAAAGAAATGATTTTTTTTAAATCCAGCTATATCAAAATATAGTTTAAAAACTATATTAGTCTTAAAATAGACATTAAGACAATAAATAGTAACATATAGTATAATTACTAGTGTTTAGCAGAGGGATGAGATCATTCTCAATTTATGGACATTTAATTTTAGAAGGGCGTTAAAATATATAAAACAAAAATTGAAAAAATAAAAAAATAAACTTCAGACACATTTATATTGTATCGTAAGACTTCAGCAAATCTTTAAGTAGCCAACAGAACAGGTATTCAAGAAGAAAAATAATCACTAATATAGGTAAGCTGAACAACACAGATTCTGGTGTAACCTAGTTATAACCCAGAAATTACAAGATAAACTCTGTCGTCTTTCACCTGAACATTTACCCAAATTGATCATAATACAAGGGCCAAGATGAACGAAGGATTGAGATTATTCAGGGTATATTGTGGCCACAGAGATCTGGAAAGTTATTTTTAAAACATTGGAAAGCTAAATATCTTTTCTAGAAGAAAAGATGTGAGCTGCAGCTAAGCAGTTTGCGCATCCGTGCTGGAATGGAGAACTATAACTAACATTGTCATCTAATGATGTGCCCTGTAAACACAGAAAGAGGAGAAAAATAAAAGAAGTCAGGAGCAAACCATCAAGAGCTGACCCTTTGGAAAGATTCGTGAAATTGTTTTCTTTTAATAGATCAAGGAAGAATATATACATGATGAACATGACAAAGGAGCTGAGCGTGCCACCGAGGTTCTCAGGAGTTAGACACCGGATGATGTGACGTCATGATCAACTATCCCAATTGACTTGATAACTAAGATAAACGATTGGGGTGGAGTGCGTGCCTTAGCAAAATTGACAAAAGAAATAAAACACATATATAGTCTGAGATATTTTTAATTGAATTTGTAATTAATATTGTCATGGCCTTTTATCTCCATTGCTGAATTGTATCCAATATTTAATTAAAAATAATAACAATCTTACACAAAGTTTCAGAATGTACCGGAAAAGGGACACTCTCCAGCCCATTTTATAAAGCCAGCAAGACCCTAGTAACAGTAACAAAATCGTTACAAGGAAAGTATGCACTAATATCTCTCATTCGTGTTGCTTTAAAAAGCCTTAACCAAATGCTAACAAGTCACACATCATACGTAGGACATAGGTACATCACAGCAAAGGGACGTTGGTCCTGGAATCGCAAGGCTCCTTTAACAGGAAAGTCAATCATTGCAATTCACTGTGCTAACAGCTTTCTTTAAGCTGTTACTTGTTTCAGTAGCGGCAAGAAGATCATTTTACAAAGCTCAGCAGTCACTCATGATTGGAAGAAAATAAAAAGCTCTTGTTGACTAAAAGTACAAAGAAACCCGTTTCACTCCACGTGGGGCATGCATCTTAGTGGTGAGAAATGAAAGTCAGCTGTAAGTCATCCAAAAGGCAGCGGTGCCTCCTAATACTGAAACAAACCAGAGCCTTCTCGCCACTGTCACTGCTGCTGTGGAGAGTGGAACTAGACGTCCTGACCAATGAGATAAGTCAGAGAGAGAGAATGTGCGTGACTGCTGGTAATGACGATAGCAGCTATGCAGACGTGGATGGATTGTGTTTACATAAAATTATAAGGAATTTGTAAAAACTATAATTTGCATTTTAAAATGTATGCTAATATATTAAAATCTGGGCAAGCTTTTTACTATCAGGAAAGATGAGCAAGAGATCGGTAGCAATCATTACAGTTTTGTGAATGAGGTTTATGAACTCATAACCAGGAGAGTTGGGAATGAAAGAGACTTTTCCTTTATAAATTATGTTATTGATAATAGAACATAATTAATTTGTTTTTACTATTTTGAATATAACTTATTTTTAAAAGACTGAACTGGTCAGTGCCTTATCAATGTGGTCCAAAGATGAACACGTTCTACTTCCTGTACCCCTCACGAACTGTGACAGAACTTATTGGACCACAGATGTCAATGTGACTGTCATTTCAGGATCATATTCATTCGAGAGAAGTAAAGCAAATGATACAGAAATGGTCTGTAGTCAGGAGACAAACTGCAGCTCACGTTTATATACGGCAGGGCAGTGTTCACACTTGACGCCCTTTTAGTGCTTCCTCGCTGTGCCTTGTATGAGCATACTGAAGAACTAAGTATCTTCTTTTCCTTAACTCAGATACTAAATACACAACACATCAAAATGGTAACAATAGCAGTAATAAAATCTAACATCTATTTAAGGCTTTTCGTTTGCTTATTCTGCACCAGAATAACGTGTATTGTTTCAAACTGTAATATCCATAATTCTGGCAACAGAAAAATAAGAGAGGATAAGAGACCAGAATAGCTGAGATTAAATAGAAACTCCCCAAATATCCATAATTCCCCGTGCTTTATAGTTTGGGATACCATAACAACACTTGAGTACCATAATAGTGAGAGAGAGACAGAGAGGGACAGAGAGAGAGAAAGAGAGATGGAAATTTTGGAGATTATAGGTGAAAAGCAGCCTAATTTACAACATACTTATAATTAGACCCATTCTAGGGCAGCCTTCTGCCATTAAGTAGAAAGTTGTGTAAATACACAAATCAAATTTAGACCATCTTCAGATAATTTAAACAAAAGATAAATTTTTAGTGCAAATTTTATGAAAGTAATTCAGAATATCCACCTGACCAAGTAGATCAACAAAATCTTCTACTTCTTGCTTTACCCTTTGCTAACCCTTTGAAACCGTGAAGAGCAGTACACATTTTCATCCGTCCAGAATCCACCCAACAGACTCATTCACTGTTTGCCTTCTCTGTTTGCTGTAGACATGCACTAATCCATACTCGTAATTTCAATACTCTGAAATGCTAGACAACACAGTAATCATTACCCTGAGAGTTAACCGGCACAGCGATTCTCAGGCCTCCCTTAAGCATCGCAGGATTCCACCTGCTCTCTAGCAACATGTCCTGAGGTAGCACCAAGAATCTTCTTTCACAAATACCTGGACCAGGAGGCATTGCACTGCATCCCAGATAGTAGCTGTGCTGTGGCTTCTGAGCTGAAGGCAAAGGGCCTGTCTCAGTGCTCATCTTGGTGAACCCTGGTGGCTCTCTGGATCAGGAGCCCACACCTGGGACCAGTGGAGCAAAGATGGCTCCTGACAGCCTCCTGTGCCACGGAGTGCCATGCAGTGGCTGATAGCCTCCTCTTCCTGTGTTCTCTCTTCTCCCTCCCTTCCACAGCCATGCCCTTGTTTAGTCCCAGACTCCATTAGAAATGCTATTTGGGCAGCAAATTTCACAGATTGGATCCATCTCAATGCTGTCATGCAAAGAAAATACATCTGTCTGACTCTTCATTTAAAATAAGGGGAAAAATGGAATGGCAAAATGCTGTAGTCGCTCTGAGCTCTCTCCTAATGAACCTGTTTGTCCCATGAGCTGTAGTGAGCAGCTCCTCCTCGGTGAGACTTCTTTGTGCATATTAATATTATGCATGTTTTCCATGTGACTCCTCACTTGCCCTCACCCCATCCTTTGAATTCATTTAAATAAAAATAATTTATGTGGACATTCCTTCAGTCAGGATTTTCTCTTTCTCTTTCTTAAAGACATCCATAACGTTCGGTTGGTGCTTTGCATCCAAACCAAGTCGTTATGCCTTTGCATATCATTAGAGCTTTATGAAGAACAACAGCGACATCTGCATGTGCTGCAGCGCCAAGAGACGGAAAACACGGAAAACAAACCCCACCCGGGCTCGGAGGCTGTCTGGCTCGCTTGCCAGCAGCCCTGCCACCACCGTGGATGGCAGTAATTGTACAGTGTAATCACATCACGCCTCATCTGAATATTCATAGCAGAGACAAAGCTTTGGAGGATAAGGGAGAAGCAGGGCGATCTAAACACAAACCAGCGTCTCAGTTCCAAATCAAGTTGTGCGGTTGCACTTCGCACCAGGATTCAGCGTTAAACCAACATTGTTTCACACTTGGAAGTGGAGAAGATGGAGGAGAAAGGGGCTCAGGAAGGAAGGGGTGGCATCTCATTCTCCTTGACTGAGGGAAGATGGGGGGGGCAGCAACAGAATAAAAAAATCATTAAAGTGGTATTTGAAGAGTCGCCCACAGTGGCTAGCCAGCTGCTGCTTTACCGAGAATGAGAGAGCCTATTGAGGGAACGTTAAAAGCCCTCAATTAATATGTTGTGCATGTGTAAGATCTACAGAGAACTCACTGTATCCCTCACACACACCCCAGTGCCCCCATGCTCACATAGTCCCTAACCACCGCCTTTCGTTTCTGTCAGGTGCAGGGGAAAGGATCAGAGCTACACAATAATTGATTAATCACTTCAAAAGTGACAACACCTGTCTTCACAATTAAAGGATAAAAACAATCACATACAAAGGTGACTTCACTAATGAGGGGGATAGATTACCGATGGCTTCTTCGTTCTCCTTAGTTCATTTCCCCCCCCCAAACGAAACAAATACAATCCACGGTTAACATTTCTCGTCTTCTTTGTTTTTGGAATGATGCTCTTTAGTATTTTTTAAGTGTTGGTATTTGTAGAAGCCTCTGCCACTGCATTCCCCAAAGAACTACTAGTTTCAGCCCACTGGAGTTTATATTCCTTTAATTGTCTAGTGCAGGAACATTGCTGCTGTTTTTAAAAATATACCGCTCTGCAGGAATTAGAAGAATCCAAGGTTGTATCCAACTTCAGAGGTTTCCAAGTCATAATGATTTTAGCAAAAGCAGAAGACACATCATGGAACAAGCCCCCCGTTTGAAGATAAGCATCTTAGATATCTTTTTTCCCTTCCCTGTCTCCCCAACTTTGTACTTCTCCTGGCTCTGAGTGCCCCCTTGCTAACGTGGTTTAATGATATGCAAATGAAATATGCATAAAACCACCCTACTGTATGATGATTAAACACTGCAGACTAACAGCGGAGGCTCCGCTCTGTGTAGTAATCCTTCCCGGCCATGCACTTTGATTGCGGAGTTATGGAAACCCATGGCAGTTGGCAGAGAGCGTGAAAGAGAGGAGGACGGAGAGATGAGAGGCTGTATTGCCCATCTCGGCTTCTCCCACTCGAGAAGAGCACCCCACCCTTTGTCCTGCACTCCCACCGCTGTCCTTTGTAATCCATCCGTGCGGTCGCACCAGAGCGATTAACGGGGGGAAAACAACCCCTTTCTCTTAATGTTTCAAAGCTCATCAGCCCAACGATTTCTCCTCATTCATTAAAAGGAAGAACATGCCCAAAAGATGCCAGCGCGGTTAATCCTGAGTCCCGAAACCGGACTGTAAATCCCACAGTGTTGTACATTCCATGCGAGAGGGGCACGCGCCAATCCACGATTCAGAAAGAGAACAAAAATGAAAACAGTTTGTGTGTTTTGTAAAATCCACAAGAGCAGCAATTAATATTCCCACTGAATGACTTTATTTTTTTTTTGTCTCCCTTTTGTTCCCAGCGCCTGCCCCTGGCTCAGCGCCCGGTGCCAACCGAACACCTTCAGGATCCACAGCAACGCAGAAGCCGTGAGTACCAGCCACCCCCTCAGACCCTTTTGCAGGTTGTCTTTCTCTAAGCACCTAAAACACAGAGACAAGCCTCTCCCCCTTCTCCTCAGCACCATGCCACCAGGGTTTCCTCAGTCGCCCTTCCAAATCCCTCTGCCTTCGAGTTTGTGCCTGTCTGGGTGGCATCCCTCCTCCTCCTCCTCCTCTCCCATAGTGGATCTTGTAAAAGGGCTTCAGATCGGCCCCATTCATCTCCCTGGTGATAGCAGTGAATGTGGATAAATCTCTGCCTGCTGCTGCTCCAGTATGATTTTTATTTTGTCTTCTGTGTATACCTGGGTTAGAGAGTGGGACGTACACACGCACACATGCATGCACATACACACATCTCCTCTTCCCTGCCGTCCTCTCCTGGGTCTCCGGCATGCATACATCCACCGTGTGTGTATATACAACACATACACACCTATGTACGTACCCATACCTACAGCATGAAAATAATAAGCATGCAGTCTGTCAGAGAGTATGCGTTCTCGTGTACACATGCAGCCTCACACACACATCTAACACGGTCGATGGCTGCCTGCTTTCACGTCTACCCATCTACAGCTCCTCTTAAACATCCTCTCAGCAGAGGCTGTGTGCAGTTTCGATCCAGGATTGTAAAAGCAGTATTCCTTCCTCATGATCGCTGTCCTTAGACCTTCACGCCCCTCACGCCCCTCCTCTGCCGTCTTCGGGTGGGTAAAATTGGCATCTCTCCCTGAGGTTTCCAAATGGCGAGTGGCCCCGGCTGTGGCATTCATTCATGCCGCTTCCTGTGGCATTTCTCCGATGTCTGCTTTTCCTCTTTGTTTGTTGTTGACTAGGCTGAATGGTGTGGTGTTTTTTTCTTTTTTTAAGTTAATTACAAACGAAGTTGAATAGCAAATAAGCCAGTAGCTTGTCCCCTCAAAAAATTTAATGAAAAAAACAAAAATAGCCCATGCAAGTGCCTTCTGCTCCAGCAGATGCCACGTCACCCTCGGCATGGGCAAATGGACAAACGATTTTGGTGGTTGATATTTTTTTTCCTGGTTGTTGCTGTATCTGTTGTTTGTTTTCCTTGTTTCTTTTTGATTTTTCAAGATGTCCAGGATCCCGGCCTCTGCTTGGAATGGAACAGTGTCATGGCGGAGACAACGGCCTTTGTCTTGCTGGGTGTGAAAACATCCGCTGTGCCAGCTCCACTGCAGCAGAATCAAGTTTAAATGAAAAAAAGTGATTAAAGTCAGCTTTGTGCTTCTTTGGTATGGAAGACCCCGAACCCCACGCAGCCGACTCCCAGGTCCAAGGAAGGGCTCATGGTTGGAGCAGCCTGGGCTGTAATCCTGGCACTTGCGCCTGGCGTTGCAGCTTGCCGTTTGCTCCTGGGGGTCTGGAAAATCTCCCTTGGCTTTACCGCACTGTCTGGCCCGCATACAGGGCCGGGTAACATATACCCGCTGCTGCTATCGCACGGAACTGTGGCGTTGCCCCTGAATGGATGGCACCGTGCCAACTCTTCTGCCATCCGCCCTTGCAGCTTTTTCTTCCCTCCCGCCCTCCCCTTCTTCTCCTCCTCCCGTCGACTTGACGTTAATTAACACACGGGTTAATTGATTTTAAAAGCCGAAGAATTACAGTTAACTTTTCCCACAGGGTACAGACGCCAGCCGCTTGGCACACTCTGCTTCCGCACTGGTGCAGGGGGGCAGGAAAAGCCCGCAGCGAAACTCCCTGCTCGGGGAGCGTTGGCTGCTTATTGGAGTTAGGCGGATGCAAGTCTACCGGGCACTGCCTGGTCCTGTACAGTGTGCGGAGAAGCAGCACCACGCTGCCTGGCCTCCCTTCCCTTCCAAACTAGAAAAGCCCTTCAGAAGTTCTTCTGGAGGTGAGATGAGCCCCTCCCTGAGACCGCTGATCTCCTTGATAAGATGTTCCTTTTCTAGCAATAAGAAAATAATGGCGCCTTTAAGACTCTTGAATTGTTGGTTTTTGGTTTCACAGAGGGAAGTATATCCCTTCCCTAAATAGCACAAGCTTAAGTTCCATAAAGTTTTTCTCGGTGTCTGTTTTATTCTGTTTCCATTTCTCTTGGCCAGATTAGGTTATTTTTGGTAAAGGGCTTTAGTGAGAAAGTACGTAGTATAATTAAGAACAAAATTCCCACCAAGGCTCTTTGTTGTTTTGCACACGTGTGTGTCTTTGCCTGCCGTCCCCTTCCCCAGAGCATCTGTACAAAACAAAAGCCATCAGTACTGCAGTTGGGAAGGAGTCAGGCAAGGCTAGGAACTCCAAGCTTTCACCTCTTCATGCTTTCATTTATTTCATTTCGTTTTGTTTTTTTTTTCTTTCTTAAAGCACACAGCAAGTGAAGCGACAAGAGGAATCCATTATGCAAATCATGTCACTTTGCATAATGTCTCATGACTGGAATATGCAAATGAGCTGTATAATTTATGAGTACCAGTGTCTGTCTAAAAGTGTTTCACATAATTTACAAAGTAAGCCCGAGACAGGGTGAAAGCAGCTCTTCCAAGTCCATCGCCAGGAAAACTGCATTTTCCCTTAAGTGCCGCTCAGGCTGCCGTCAGGACCTAAGTCAGAGACTAAGGTTCTGAGTGTTCAAGAAACACAGAGATGCTCCCTGCCTAAAAGTTTGTGAGAAACGTCAACTCTAGTGGCGTAATTTTTAGATAGCATCTGGGAAGAAAACTGCTAACTCCAGATGTGGCATTTGTATCTAGGTCTTCTGTTTGTGGTCCAGGATACTGAGAGGACCTGCTCTGTGCTTTTGGGTTTATGAAGCCAGGGGTGTGGTAGTTCACATTCTAGCTGTTTCTTATAAGCTCTGCTCTGTGCAGCATCTTATGAATAACAGGATCTTACACATTGGCCATTGATATGAAAGGCTCAGAAATCAACTGTCTCATGAAAGTAGAAGGCAGCTTTCAGATATGCCTTCAGTGGAGAAACACTTGCTACAAATGAGTTGACCACTCTATATTGCTAATGTTTTAAAATTATTCTTTCGAGAAGATGACTCAGCTCTTTGAGAAGTCAGAACATCTCTAGTAATCTGATATAGCATGGCCTTATCCGTTCATTTTCATTACAAAGTCTATGGAGAAGAGACACCAAGCCAGCATGGCGGTGCTTACCAGAGAACATGCCAAACAGACTTCCTGATGAGACTGAGTCCAAGTCAACTCTGAAACTTGAAGAAACAAAAACAACAAGAGGTTTGGTCCCCAAATAGCCATTTTCATTTGCTAGTGCCTGACCTCTTAGGTCATTGCTGTATGTACTCGTATACCATTCAGCTCATAATGAAAACTCCTATTAATTACTGTTAAAATATTACTTTCTATATAAGATTTCAAATCATTCGAAACTCACACACTGAACCATCAAAATTCTGGATGTAACCTTATGTGTCATATACCTTTTAATAGCCTTTGAAGAAAACAAAGAGGAAAAAGAACCCACCCAACAAAAACAGAGAACAAACCCTTTACTAGTATAATAGAACATTAAGATGAATTTCCCCGTGGCCTGCAAAGAAAATGAACTTTGGAAATATTCAAGTCAGAAAAAAAAGTTCTCTGGTCCCCAAAGACTACAAAGCAGTGAGGAAAACCTCTGGAAAAGCTCCCATGTAGAATCAAATGTTTCTAAGTGGCAGTGGGAAATTAGAAGATGTGTTGATGTAGTGCAAATGAAAACACATTGGAAAATGCCAAAGATGCTCCTAAGATGTGCTCCGAGGGGACAGCCTTTGTGATTTACTTTAGAAGCCAGGAAACTTTTGAGTCATTAAGTACCAGCTTGAGGGGAGGGAAACCTGAATCAGACATGAAAAACATAAGTCAAACTTCATCAAGACTGAAAATATTTGCTACTTGAATGGAATAAAATAATGAAAAAAAAAAATAAGCTACAGGCTGGGGAAAATGTTTGCTACCGATGATAAAGGTTTTAAAAAGCCACAAAGGCTAATCAACCTAAACGTGACGGAAAATGACACAGGAGGAATCTCTCAAACGCAAAGAAGGAATGTAGACATTAAAATGTTCAGAAGCAGAATGAACTATCAGTAAAGATGTGTACTGTAAGAAATGTTAAAGAATTCTCCCCAAACAAGTTGTATCATGTGAATAAAAAGCCTTGGAAATGATAGTTGTCATTGCCAGGTTTTAAAACTTTTATTGCTCAGTCTAAAGCAAATATAATAGTCATAATTTTTATAATAAATATAGCGTGTGATGACAAAAGCTATTGTAATGAAAAATGGAAGAATTCCTCCCTACGATCCTTCTGTATTTGCATAGCTCGATGTCAGTATTACCTGAAGTCAACTCTAATGAGTTATGGTTGCACATCCTAAAAACAGAAAGCTAAACTGGCATCCATGGTTAATTAGCTAAAAGGGGAAAAAGTGCTTACCAAATATAGCCATTTAACCAAGGACAAGATAATAGACTTAATCTTCATTAATTATATTAAATGTAAATGGCCTAAATATTCTAAATAACAAGATGTGCCAGATTGCATAGAAAACCAATATGACCCAAATAATACACCTTTAAAAATATTCTACTTCCCCTATTCCAGAACCTTCAACTTTTACTTCTAGTCATACCCTGCCAGTTCCCACAGAACACTTTTGTCAGGACTGCCAAGTACTGTGGGCATCAGTCTCTCTCGCTATTAACAGGCCCAAGATTTCCTTATGGGACTGTACAAGACTTAACAGTATTTGTTGCTCTTGTACCCAACAGGTGAAATGATTTGGGTTCTGAAAACAGGAAGAATTCTATAAGGCACCAGTCTGTCTTGAAGCCTTTGCATGGTCAGAGGCATGATACAATCCCCATCTCCTAAGATGGAGGATATTTCCTTTCACAGGCCCAAAAGATTCCAAGTAATCCATTTCAAGGCTTGGGGTGTCAAAGACGAAAGGTCAGTCTTCTCTTAGATTCTTCTGCTCATACAAGCCACATTTGGGTCTGTAACTGTGCACATTTAGCTCTGTCGAATGACTTTCATTCTTTTCTGTAAGTTGCCTTAACCGTTCGTCCTTCTCTTTCCTCATTGAATCACTGGCTCTCAGCAGCAATGGACTGGTTCCGTGGTCCTAGTACTCTCTCAGCATTCCTCCGATAAGCCAGAGACATTACACAGTGAATCCCTTCTCTCTGTCAGAGCCACATGCACCCCAGGACTGTGACAGCCAGTCATGCCTTCAGCACATTTCCAGTGATCAGTCCTAATGAACAGTACCCTAGGGAGACATCAATAAAGACAGAGAGCAAAACATTTTTAAGCAACTGATGTAAGACATTGTTCTTACCCTAAGAGATTTCTTTATGGAAAGACGTGAAATGAGATGGGACAAAAGTTTTGAAAATATGTAGGTAATGGTAGAAATCTAGCCTCATCTTGAGCTTGTAGAGCATTCTGGAGCATGAACTGTTCACAAAAAAAAAAAAAACCAGCTTGTTGTACCCCAACACCACTCAGCGACTGACTTTGGATTCCCACAGTGAGGCTCTGTATCCCAGACATTCCAAACAAGGTGGCCTCCTAAGGGCAGTGTGGTTGTGATAGGCCAGCTGCAGTCCTCTGAGAGTCAGCTGTGAGCTCTTATCGTACCCAGCAGCTGAAGGATGTCATTTGTCCTACAGAAGATCTAAGCAGAGACATGGCAGCTGCAGTCGCCAAGTAGCCAATAAATGTGAAAGAATGTTTACATTTATTCATTTTTCTATTAAAACACACCAAGATGTGTTCTGTGTGCATTTGGAGACAAAATACACGTTCTACAGGGAAGTATAGGGTCCTCAAAGGTCTAGTTGATAGTGATGCAATGCCTTCATGTCTTCTGATTCGCTATTTACTGTCTGTTACTCGGGTGATAAACTTTTGTGAGTAGAAACCTCTTCATCTGTTTTGATTTCTGTTTCGTGCATTTTGAGGCTCTGTTATCAGGTGCATGTACACTTAGAACACACTGCAGTGTATTATTACGGAAATGAACCCTTCATCATTACGAAATAGTTTGCATCATCTCTGGTAATCCTTGTCTTCGAATTTACTAGGTATGATATTAATAGACTAACTGAGTAATCGTTTTCCTGTAGTACCTCACCCCCCAAGTCTAATGCTTTAATGGCAAACTTATTAGGAGAATTAGAAATTATAAAAGCTAAAAGTGGAGGTATGGATTTGGGTCGGGTTCGAGAAGGGACAGAGTTGGAACACGGTGGTTGGTTTTCTGTCACAAGGAAGATATTTTTGCATGTGGACGATGGTAGCACAGATGTATGTCTGCTCTAATAATTTATGTACCTTTATAGATATTTTATGGTTCATAATGGAAAAAGTCTTCAGTAAAAAAGTGTTCATTGTAATGATTATTTATAAAAAGTTAACCACATGGGTTGTTAAAAAGGAAATCTCAGATAACAAAAAAAGTGATTACTCCAATTTTATTTTTTCAGCATCACATAATCATATTGGAAATCAACCATAAAATGTATTTTTTTACACCTCATGTGAACAGAATATGTAATATAATTGATTAAAAACTGTAGAATTAAATGTGTGTCAATTTTCATTTGTCATAAAATAAATAAGTAGAATCAAGCAAGAAAGACAACTCTTCTTTGCAGTAAAGTTCCAATGAGCAAATGTTGAAAGATAATAATAATAAAAATAGAAAACTATTTGATAAACATTGGAAAAATAATGACAGTCAGTAATCAGAAATGAATGTTAAAATTAGTGAATGCTTTGATTATGTTATACCACCTCAAGGTACCCCACTTTGGGAAAATGAAAGATGGAGGTTATCTAATGGGGGAAGAAGGGGCTCGATACAGAAGCAGGAAGGAAGAAGGTTAAATAACAGTAAGGATGTCTGAAAGACTCACACCTACTTAAGAATACCTATAGTGCACATAATCCAGTGTACAAACATACATATGTAGTTTAAATGAAATTTTACTATCTCTGCTGACAATGCTCCCCTACAGGAGTCATAGGCCAACTAATCAAAGTCCCGGATACACCAGGGCAGGCCAGGAACTAGAGGCTGGATACCTAGAAGACAATTCTAAAGACATTCTGCTCTACTCACGGACCGTTGCCTTGCCCAGTCTTCATCAGAGAAGCTTCCTCCAGCAGCCAATGGGAGCAGATACAGAGGCCCAGGGACAAACATCGTGCAGATCTCAGAGAACCCCACGGAAGAGGGGATGGAGGGATTTCCGGAACTAGAGGGGCCGAAGACACCAGGAGAACAAGTCCCACAGAGTCAAGGGGCACTTGGGGCTCTCAGAGACTGAATCGGCAGACTTGGAACCTACAGGGCCCCCTAGATATGTCTTGTGGTTGTCTGTTTTGGTGTTCTTGTGGAACTCCCAGAGGCTGGAGTGGGAAGAGTCTCTGACTCTTCTGCGTGCCCTTGGGACCCTCTTCCTCCTGTTGGGTTGCCTAGTCCACCCTTGATGTAGGGGTTAGTGTCCGACTTTGTTCCATCTTGTGCCCTGTTTGAGCAGTAACCCTAGAGAACTGCTCTTTTCTGGGGAGTCGTGGGGGTAGGAGTTGGTGGGGGTAGGGGTAGAGCTGGAGGAGAGGGGAAATGGAGAAAGTTGGGAGGAATGGAGGGAAGAGAGGAGGGGTGTCCGGATGTATTATAGGAGAAAAGAAAAATAAATGAAAATAAAATCCCAACGCCAGGCATGAGAAGCCCTTTTTTGAGTTATTGGTCAGGGTTGTCCAAGAGGCTCACAAAATATTGTAAGCTATTGATGTTACCTTTTGGTTGCCCACCAGAGGTGGAAAGTACCTATTGCTGAAGATACCATGCATGCCCTTCAGATACAAGGCCCAGATCTCTCAAGCTGAATCTCACCTGAATGTCTCCACCCTGGGGACTAGTTTTCATGGAACCAGGAGGCACCATGCAAGCTTCCAAAGGAGAGAAGCAACCAACAGTCCTACCCAGCTATCACACCTGTGAGCCACAGCAATGACAAGCATGACATAAGAACCCTTTGTGTTCAGTAGAGAAACACATACCTTGGCAGTAACCAACAGCTCTCTAATTGGATTTAAGACCCACTAACAAGAGAAAAGCCATGTCTGGTCCTAAAATACCAGCCAACTACTCAGGGCCAGTGAAGTTACAGATCTTATCTTGGAGAGCACCCTACAACTGCTACTTTACTAAAACATCATAGTCTCTAACCACATTCTAAATATTTGTCCGTCTACCCACAGATAAATGTAGTCCTCTTCATCAAGGAATCTTATCTTTGCAACACACGGAGGCCGTTACACAAAACCACAGCCAATAAAAATGCAGAGTTATAGAGCTCAGTCCCAACCGATACATCTACAACACAGTCCCTTCACCTAAGGCTTGGGGGTGACAGCAGAAGGGTGAGTGGAAAGACTGTGGGAGCCAGAGGGACAGAGTTTGCTGTGGGATTGTTTCTTTTGGAAACATCAGAAGCTCCGCTCACGAAGTCTCATCAGCAGGGGTGCCTAAACATTGCCTGAACAAGCAAGACACCACTAGAAACGCTAACATGGACAGAGAGAGGTGAAGTCTCTGGCAAAGAGATACAAGCATATAGTCCTCCCCAGGGAGAAGCATACCAACTGATTCTCTAATACCAATTGATCAGCCCTGAAAAACATGTACATATAGATAATATTATATGGGCTGAGCAGATTTTATGTATTATTTAGGAATGTATACACATACAAGTAAATATCTAATAAGGGAAAAGATCATGAATTTGAAAGAGCAGGTGGTTATAGGGGAGGGTTTTGATGGAAGAAAGGGAAGGGGTGATATAATCTCAAAATACACTTTTTAAAAAATATCTCCCTGCAACATATAGGTTAATTACAGAGAAGAGATGGTGGCCCTAATATGGAAACCGTGGTAAACTGTTTGACTCTGTGTTCAGAGGTAGTGTCATCTGGTGTTGGGACGCTAGTAACCTCCAGAGGGTTCACAGTCTTTCTCTTCTTTCATCTTGTGCTCAACCTCACTTGGACAAAATATATGTTATCATTCCCATCACGAGACAAAGTTCAGGCAATTCTAAACTAGGAGACACTGCACAGAGTACTAACTTCAGTGTTCTTCAGAACTGTGAAGGTCACACCAGGGAGAAGGACTGAGAGTTACGGTGGAGATTACGGACACATCATGACTGAGGCAGTCCATTCCCCTTTGAACGTTACCCGCAGTTCAATAAAGGGCTTGTCCCTGCTCTGAAACCATAACTGCTTCTTAAATCTAACAGGAGATGCTCTGTAAAGCGCTGAAGCCTGCGCACTGATGCCAGTGCCCTTCAACGCTGTAGCACAGACTTCTCTATCTGTTGCTGTCTGTTCATAATTTCCCACTTATGCAGAAGTGGAAGTCAGCCAGCTCCTTAAGAATGGAATCTGTCTGGAGAAACCGCCGAACTCCAACAGAGGTATAAGAAATATGTGGTGAGCACTTACCACGAGCAACCTAGTTTTTGTTTATGAACATAAACATGCATAAATCACCACATAGAAAAGAAAGATCTACAAAACGAGCAAGAATAAATGAGAAAAATGTGTTACTGACTCCAGAAATAAAGATGATGCAGAAAGAAAAAGATAAAAACTTTAAGACACACAGAGATGGAAGCAGGAAGGTCAGAGTAATCCCAAGGGCCGCCGCACTACACGGCGGACCCACTGAGACCCTGACCCACGGAAACAGCAACACAAACCATGGACAGGAGGGAACAGCAAGAATTCTTAAAGATGAGCTGAAGACATGGCTTTGGACAACAAAGCACTTACCTCACAAGCTTGAGAATTCGAGTTCGGATCCTTGGGACCATGTTAAAAATCCAGGCATGGTGGCAGATGCCTATAATCCCAACAATGCCAAGACAGTGGGCAGAGACACCGATCCATGGAAGCCCGCAAGCTAACCTGGCCTGTGTGGTGGCATTCTGTCAGGGAGAGGTCCTGTCTCAAAGCTGGAGGACACTTGAGCAACAGCACTGAAGGCTGTCTCACAGGTACTCTGTGTATTCACGCACACATGTGCGCACACACTTGTACACACCCCACACAGAAACGGGTAAATGGATGACAGAGCACAAAGACATGGCTGAACAGCTTGAAAGGAAATTCCATACGGGACCAAAGAGCACTAAAAATGCGAACAAATATAGAGGAGTTGGGATGAGTAACCGGCATTAATTGTGTTGCTATTTTCTCTTATTTTAAGGATTTCTTTCTGCTTTCTAAGTCACTTCAGTTTGAAAGAGACGTTTTTGCTGTTTTTCCACCTCCTTCGGAAGCCACGAGCCTGTAAATGTTAATGACGCCCAAAGTTTTTAAGCTCAACTATAAAGTAGCTTTTGCGTGGTCCAAGACTCCTCTGTGCTCTGCTATTGGATTTTCCAGAGCTGGATGCTACCTATTTAGAAAAGAACAAATTATTTTAAGATAATGAGCCCTAGAGAGAATATGCTCCATCCCTCTCGACCCAGCTCTCAATCTCCAGGGCAACCATGGCTGACAACTTGCACATCTGCAAACTGTTCAACATGGCTGGGGTCATTGATTTCCCACTCTCTGCCTTTTTTTACTCAGTAATAAAACTATGGGATCTTTCTGTGACTATATCTACATATATGACTTCCTGATAACAATCACGTAAAATTCCATACTTACACTTCATAGTGCAAGTATCAATGAACCGGTTTTCACTGAGTCAAAATTGCAAGCATATGTTGGGACTGCGATTCCCTTCCTTCAGCTGTGCTCCCGTTCCTGTGACCTCTGCTCTTTCCTCTCATTGCTGTTTGTTTTTCTTCCCTCACATAATACATCCTGACCCCCCTCTTCCAGTCCCTCTGCTCCTCCCAGCTCCCCCTTCCCAGGGACCTCTCCTCTCCCCAAAATCTACCCCACCCTACCTCTTCCCCTCAGAAAAGAGCAGTCCTCCCAGGGTTACCGCTCCAACGGGGCACAACAAGATGGAACATGGCCAGGCATTAACCCCTACATCAAGGGTGGACAAGACAACCTAGCAGGAGTAAAACAGTCCTGAGGGCAGGTAAAAGGGTTAGAACCCCCCCATATACACACACGCTCCAACTTGAGGAGTTCTGTAAGAACACCAGGCCAGACACCATAAGATATATTTAGCGGACCCTGAGATTCTGTGTCTGCTGGTTCAGTCTCTGTGAGCTCCCTACGAGTGCTGGTCAGTTGACTCTGAGGGACTCATTCTCCCGGTACCCTCCACTCTGGTCCCTGAATCCCTCCTTCCCTTCTTCAGCGGAGTTCCCTGAGCTCTGCACAATGTTTCTTTGGCCCTGGGCCTCTGTGTCTGCTCCCATTGGTTGCTGGAGGGAGCCTCTCTGATGAGGATTGGGCTAGGCACTGTTCTGTGAGCAGAGTATGACATCATTGGAAGTAATCCCCTGGCTATCCAGTCTCTAGTTCCCGGCCTGCCCTGTCCATGTCAGGCATAGGCTCCCTCCTTGGTTGTGGGGTTCTGCCCTTCCATTGTCCCAGCAGACCCTTCAGGAGGGATAGGCCAGAGGTCAGAAGTTTTGTGACTGAGTTGGTGTCCCAGTCCCACCACTGGAAGCCTTGCCTGGTTACAAGAGATGAGCTACTCAGCTTCCCATCCCCCCATTACTAGGGGTCCTTGCCAGGTCATCCTCGTAGATTCCAGGGAGTTTCCACTGCACTGGTTCTCCAGATCACTCCCTAATTGTCCTCCAGTTCCTCTCATCTCTCCCTATGTCCTCTTCTTCCCTCCCTCTTCCCTCACCTAGTCCCTTCTGTTCCCATTCCCATCCTCCTGCACCATTGTAGTTGTACACTGCTGTGGTGGCTCAGCAAGGACAAGGAGGTGTTCTCATAGGTGCAAACCCTTCCAGAACTCAGCAGAGGGAACCACCATCCCGCCAGGTGCCATACTCAACAGTGGAACCCTGAGCGCCTCAGCTCAGGTGTTTCTACTGATCCAGAACTCCTTGAGTGTTCTCCTGGTAGCACGTGCAGATCATGAGCAATCACACACCCCACAGAAACCCAACACCTGCAGACAGTACAAAACACCAAGACCCAGGCAGCCCCTCACCCGACACTGCACAGAGCAATTATTTTATACATAACTAAGAATAAACTTCCACAACACGCCATCTGTTCTATTTCTACTTTACCAGCGAGATCCCTGTCCCCACGGGGCCTCCTTTGTGCATACTCTCTCTGGGTCTGTGGATTGCCCCACTTTGTCCTTTGCTTAACAGCTAATATTCACACATAAGTGAGTGCACACCATGTCTGTCTTTCTGGGACTGGGCTACCTCACTCAGGATGACTTTTTTCTAGTTCCATCCATTTGCCTGCAAAGTTCATGAGGCTTTTTTTTTTTTTTTAGTAGCTGAGTAATACCTCGTTGTGTAAATGTGTCACAATTTCTTTACCCATTTCTCAGTTGAGGGGCATCTAGGCTGTTTCCAGTTTCTGGTTATTATGAACGAAGCTGCTATGAACATAGCTGAGCAAGTGTCCTTGTGGTAGGATGGAGCGTACTTTGGGTTTACGTCCAGGAGTGGTGTAGCTGGGTCTGAGGGTCGGTCAATTCTCATTTCCTGAAGAGCCACCATATTGATTTCCACAGTGGCTGCTACTTTCTTTTGATTTGCTCTTTTCGGTGTGCTCATTTCGTTTTTAGAGTTCTCAGGACACAATTTCTCTTTCGTGCATTATTTTTCTCTGTTAATTGTAGTTCTCAATGCTTAATCTTTAAGTCTTGGGTACAATTAGAAATCTTTAGGTGTCAATGAATGCTCTTGTTTTCAGCACTGCTGTCCAGCAGTGCCTAAGAATGGGGCTGTGGGAGAATGGGCCTGGGAAGAGAAGAGACCAGGTGTGGAGAGAGGGATGGGGCAGAGACTATGGAGAGATAACCGGAACTGGAGGACATTGGGGGGGATCTGGAGACCGAGGGCAGTGGAAACGCACTGGAGTCCATGATGGAGACCTTGATGAGGGCCTCTAGCAATGGGGAATGGAGAGCCTGAACAGGCCATCTCCTGTAGCTGGCAAGGCTCCCAGTGAAGGGACACCACCTCAGCCACAAAACCTTTGATCTGTAACCCATCCTCCATGCAGGTCCCACTGGGACAACGGAAGAGCAGAACTCCAATGCCAAAGGAGAGAATTCATGCTTGATTCAGCAGTGTAGGAATTAGAGACTGGATAGCTAGGAGATGATTTCTAATGATACCTTGTTCTACTCATACATCAGTACCTCACCCAGTCTCCATCAGTGAGGCTTCCCCCAGCAGCTGATGGGAACAGATGCAGAAGCCCAGGGCCAAACATCATGCAGATTTCAGAGAACCCCACGGAAGAGGGGGATGAGTGATTTCAGGGACCAGAGGTGCCAGGTGCATCAAGAGAACAAGCCCCACAGAGTCAACAGACCAGCACTCTTGGGGTCCCTCAGAACCTGAAATGGCAGGCAAAGAACCTGCAGGGTCTCCTAGATATGTCATGTGGTTGTCTTGGGGTTTTCTGCAGAGAGCCTGCAGGCTAGAGTATATGTGGGGGCTCTCTGACACTTTTCCCTGCCCTTGGGACCCATTTTCTCCAGCTGGGTTGCCTTGTCACCCTTGATATAGGGACTAGTGCCTAGCCTTGTCCCACCTTGTGCCCTGTTTGAGTGTTACAGTAACCCTGGGAGGACCGCTCTCTTTTATCGGGAGAATCGGGTGGGGATGAGTGGGTGGGGTGGGGAGGGTATATAATAGAAGAGGGAAGATGGGGGAGCTGGGAAGGAGGGAGGGAGGGAGGGTAGGAGGAGTGTTGATATGTATAAAATTAATTAATTAGTTAATTAATTTTTAAAAAGAATGGTAGGAAACTCTAGCATCCAAAGCCTCCGTGTTCTGCAGCTGAAGAGGAAGCATCAAGGTTGACAGAGCTGGACCTCTCTAAAGTCACACTGCTGGGACCTGTAAACGGTCAGTTAACTTTAAACGCCGGTCATAACCAGGACTAACAAAATGTCAAATCTCAGGCATTCTCTCTCTTCGGAACGTAAAACTGCATTCATTCACCAATCTTTAGATATGAAGCTCCTAAGTTTTCTTCCCAAATAGAGGTAATTAAGTGTTGTTCTGAACACTGTCACAAAACACCCACGAAATGCAGGATGTGTGGTTTTCTGTTTTGATTCCTTTAATGAAAGAAAAGAAAGCTGTTGTGAATGATGTGAACGAAAACTACTTTTAGATATTTGCAAGCAGTTCCTCTCAACTGTTCCAGTGTCCCATGCTCACTGTGTTTGAGCTGTTGATCTCTCCATCGAGTCCGGAGAAACTCAGCTCCATTGCTGCCGTGCTGACAGGTCACCAGCCTCCTGCATTCACAGTTTATCCCTTTCTGTGTCTATGAAACGCATACGTTGGTGATAAATAGCACTGAAGGTACAAACAGAACTAACTGGTCTTCGGTACTTTTCCTGCTTACTTTTTCTGAAGCACAGTGTATTAGCAATGAGCTTTCGGCTAGATGGATGTCCGCCACGGTCTGCAGAGAGAACGAAGCACACGGGCAATAGACTGAATCTCATAAGTGGAATCAGACAAGTTAAAGCCTACTGCACGATACCATTCCAGGGGTTCGGCAAACCGGACCAGCCGAGAGCTGGGGACAGACAAGGAAGGCCAAGAGAAAGTTCGTACGCCTAACACTTGCGCTATTTTCAAGTGTGAGTTTCCTATTTAACACATTTGTTTTCATTGTTATTATATTGGAAAGTAAAATGATTTTCTCCACCAGTATCTATTTCCATTGTTGGAACATGGTGGTTAAGACTGCATTTAGTAGTGCAAACTGGCTTTTTGCTTATGCGCATGGCTATTCATGATGTATAACTTGCCTAAAACTAAGTAGCATTTTATTCTCCCTTCAAATAATAAATACAACTTACCTGGAACAGATCTTACATCTATTTGTATTTCCAAAGTATTTTTGAGGATTCCATTTGGCAGCAAATCTTAAGCCAAGAAATAAATTTCACTGCTTGTGCTTAATACAGTAAATCAGTTCTAGCCTCTCCCTTCAGTGGCCATGGGGTATTGCAGCAAAGCGCTGAGCTCTCTTCAGTGTTCTCTGAATACCCGGCTCCCCGGCTTGCACACTGCCTAGGGGTTCAGTAAGTAGGTTAATTCTTCCTTCAGGCTTGGCCTGAGGGTTAACGTTCCGGATGAGCCAACTGGAGCTCGCGGAACGAAGAAGGCATGTGGATAAAGTGCGTGTGAACGCTGGGGAGGGGGGAGGGGAGGGGAGGGGGAGGGGAGGGGAGGGGAGGGGGAGGGGGAGGGGGAGGGGGAGGGGAGGGGGAGGGCCCACCCATGCGCGACCGACTTCACAGGCGAGGTCTTCACTCCGCGACATCATTTCGTCTGTTTCCATATTCCAGATCAGGGTTTGGTTTTGCTCATTTTGAAGCCCTGTGGTACTGACACGGCCCTGGTACAATAACGCTTACTCAGCATCTGGTGCTTGACTGTTAGGAAGACACCTTCAGTGTCTTTACTCCATCGTTTCGGTGGACGTCTTAGAATATACTCCTGCTTACTTTTTCATTTATTCAAAACCCAACTCCTCCTTTCCCTTCTAATAAGCGAGGTAGGAGGAGGAAAACTTATGATAATATTGTAAAACTTATTTTTATATGACTAAGTATTTTTTTGGACATCTGTGAAAATCATGAAGATGATCCTGCACCTGCTGAGTTCTCACGCGCTGTATGTTAACAGTCATTCCCCACTTAAAGCCGACTTCACATTTTGATACAGGGGTGTGTGTGTGTGTGTGTGTGTGTGTGTGTGAGAGAGAGAGAGAGAGAGAGAGAGAGAGGCTGTTTGGATGTAAGTAACGTAACCAATGTCAGGCAGCTAGTGAGCAGTAGAGGAGAATAAGATACACAGAGAGAATTACACTCGGGCTTCTTCAGCTCCCAGCCATGCCCGGGGCCCTGAAAGGTGGGCGACTCTCCGGGTGTCATTGTACGGTGAGTGTTTATTTCCCAGACACTTCCTGAGTGTTTATTGTATGCTGGACGCTATTCTATGCACTTGGAATTGTTTTTCAGTGTTAGAATAGTGCTGCTTTCGTGAGCCCACATTCTCTGGGAAATGGAGGAAAGAGATAATATGCAAATAAGTGCATGTTGCAACCTGCTAGAAAGCGCCGTGGTCCCCGCACGTGGGAGGTAGAGGAGGGATGCTCAGGAGTCGGAGAGCAACACAGATCACCAATTCTGGCCCAAAAACAGCAGTGATGAGTGTCGAGAAGACACAACGATATTGTGAATCGCTGCAGGGACCTCCCAGAACAAACGCTGACTTAAGAGCAGTTATTCATTGCATTTTCTTCCAAACATTTGCTAGAGAATGCAAAAAAAAAATAGGGTGAGGTTTTAAACTGAAAGTGTTAAGGTGATTCAGAAAGGAGTAATTCATAACACAGCCTTTGTTAACAAAAGCACCACACACTAAATCAGCGCATGCTCCCTTCCGTCTGAAACAGTCAGCATCTCACACAGACCCTGCCTGTGTGTGCACCTACAGACTTCTCCGAAATAGTTCTCTGGTGTTAAACATCCTGCCCCAAATTCCGTTTGATTGTTCAACGCAGACGTAGACAATGGGAATATTCAAACTTCTCTTCAGGGGAAGCTAGTTTTTTGCTGGACCTGCCACTGGACTGGACAAGGCCTGAGACCCGCGTGGACATACACAGAGACGGACCTGCCCAGGCATGCCAAGAGACAGAACTACCTGGACACGCCCAGGGAGCAGTCTGGCAGCCAATGGGACGCTGGGCCGGGTGGAGGGTATAATAGGCTTCCCCCTGTAATAAACTGAGTCTGCCTCTTGCCTCTCACCTGACTCCCGGAGCCTGTATGTCTTGGTTCTGCGCCAACTCTACCCCCTCGCCTGAAGGGTCCCATGGATGGGCACAAGCAACAGTTTTTGGATGTTACCTGTTTAAGATAGACACCCAAACGTGCAGCTGTGGCGCTCTGTCCAGAAGACACTGTTCCATGTAGTTACCCACCACCTCTGGCTCTTACAGGCTTCCCTCTCCCCTTCTCCAATCATCCCTGAGCCTTTGGAGGAAAGGTTGCAGTTCCGACTAGGGCTGAGCATTCTGCGGTCTCTTACCCACTGCACCTTGTCCAGTTGTGGGTTTCTGTGTTCATTGCCAGCTACTGGAAATAGAAGCTTCTCAGGCGAGGCTTGGGAGATGCACTGAGCTATGCATATAAGCAAGACACCATCGATCAATCAATAAGCAACCAAATAATCAAAGAATATCTCTGAGCAAGATTATAGAGTATATGTCTGATCATACTGTGATAGCAAAAAAAAAAAAAAAGGCTTTTAGATTATTAAAACATTTTAAATGTTTTTTTAAAGAGGAATTAGAAGTCACCTTAATTCCATATCTAATTAGCAGAATAACAGAAGTAGTTTCTCCTCTAGGGCATATGACATGTCTAGCCATGGGCCCTTGGCCCACTAACGATGCCAAGTGTGGCTTTCGTCTTGTGGAATGGGGCTGACATCCAGTCAGAAACGATGGGTGACTCACAGTGTTCACACCACTGTTGCACTGGCCCTTGTATCTTGCCAGAGCGGATTGCCACACAATCGTCAGCTGCATCCCCCAGGGTTCACAGATGAGCATGGTCGATTATTTTCCTCCTCCAGTAGTGAACATGGCATAGCAACCTACAGGATTTTAAAATTTTGTCACGAGGAGTAAAGCCTTCAGATCCGCACCACTTGATTTCCCCCAGTTCCATGGCTCAAGCGTTTTATGGCTTCAGTAATGGGGCTTACTGTCAAGTTCTGAAAGGCAACCAATAGCAGTAGCCCGAAGTGTTTGGAGACCTATGGGACCTCACTGCCTAACAACTCCAACTCCACTCCTGACACTGAGTTTTTACTTGTTAGTCTCTGGTGTCGAGTAGGAAAACCGTTGCCCGGTTACGGGTAACTCCACTTTAACTCTTTATTTGTGTATATGTGTGTGCGTGGAATGTATGTATGTATGTATGCATGTATGTATGTATGAAAGCTTCTGCGGTAGTAGGTTTCCATATGGCTTTTAAAAAATATTTGTTTCCTTTTGAGATTACAATATAATTGCAACATCTCTCCCTTTCCTTTCATCCCTCCAAGCTCTCCCATGTATCCTTCCGTGCCCTTTTAACTGTTATTTCATGCATATACGTATATGCATATGTATTCCTAAATTCAGGGCTGACCATTTGGTATTAGATCTTTAGTGTTATTTATCTCTAGCTACACTCCCTCTTCTACCCTGCCTTCTGCTTCTCCACCTCAGTGTACCTCTTCCTGTGCAAGCCCAAGCCTGACCAAGCATAGGAATCCCACCCGTAGCCACGAAGCTACTGGAAACCGTTAGCTATGGTGAAAGAGAGCGCTCTCCCTGGGAATGGAGCCCTGCAAGTCTGCCACACACCAGTGGAAGACCACACATCCAAGAATATTCGGGTGGCACAAGCTGGTCTTCATGGTAGACACAATCATGGGTGGGTAGGGAAGTAGAAGAATGGGTTCTGGGAGAGTTGGGGATGAAAGGTGATCAAAACACGTATGAAGCGCTCAAATAGCTAATAAATGTTAAAGACAGACCCTCAGGCAGAGGCAGTACTAGACTGACAGCACTCAGGAGCTGCGTCAAGAGGGAGAATGATCTGAAGGCCAACCTGGGCTACACGGCAAGACCCTACCAATCATCCAATTGTTAAAATTTAACTTAAACACAGACAGAAATCACTCGTTTTGTACAGCGTGCTCTATCAAGAGGTGAAGTTTATATTAGTAGCGCTGGTGTTTAAAAATAGAAACATTTAAATATGTAACCTAGTCTGAAGAAGCATCATCCGACATTAAACCCAACAGCAACCTCCCCTAAGACCGTCTGCATATCAGATACTTACATTGTGATTCATAGCAGTAGCAAAATTACAGTTACGAAGTAGCAACAAACATAACTTTATGGTTGGGGTCAGCACAACATGAGGGACTGTGTGAAAGGGTCGCAGCGTAGGGAGACGGGAACCACTGCTTTAGGGTCTATATATCCCTTGTATTTCAGAAATGCTATGGCATGACGTGCGTTCTACTTCTAAGCAGAAATTTATTTGATAAGCAGCTTATATGAACACCTTTAAAATATCAGCCATCACTTTTCCTCTTGGATTGCCACGTTGCCATCTGGTAAAGAAAGCACAATCTCCATCCTTCCAGCCCTGTCTGCATAATGTCAAAAATTAGTGGTTCTTCAAATTGGAAATTATATTCAAATCATGTAGATATTTTAGTTGAAAATTTTCAGTCACATTCTTCTTGTGCCGGCCCTCATCACAGAAAGCCTTGCCATTCTGTACTTTGGTCTGTTTTTTGTGTTAATATTGTTATACTTCTAAATTCCCAGTTCTTTAATAGAAATTACTCTGAGTCTTGATTGAAGCTTTATCCTACTCGGGTGGGCTGGGGAGATGAATTGAGACACATTTTTACAGTGTATCATTCTGAAAACTTTGTAATTCTGTACCAACCATCCCCATTCTTTAAATGTCTTAGACAGCCCTCATATGAGTAATATTAAAACTGTTGCATTGTGTGACTTAATATGTGGTCAGTGAGTTATATCTCTACAAAGCCCATTATTTTTAAAGTCAGAGCCTACACAGACTCTCCATTTCCCACCTTACGCATTGTGATGTTCTCATCTCAATCACGAGCATCAGCCCGATCTGGTATAACTTTTTGTTAAATTCTCATTCTTTTAAGACAGAACAAAGAGAGAAAACAGTTCTTTATATCTGACAGTTTTTGCTGTCTGCATTTGTCTTCATGCTGCCCACAAGAATCCCCAGACAAACTTCCTCTGCCCGAGTGACTTCCTGTGTGTCTCTTGTAGTATAACTGTTTAAAACAGGGTCTCCTAAATTTTATTTAACTGGAAATGTGTTTTTGTATCACTCTTAGGGCTGGGATTTCACTAATATGCCTCCAGTCATTGCCAGAATGTTCCTTCTTTATAAGCTTTCCTTCTTGCTTATGAATACAATCAGGATGTTTTCTAATTGATCCAAAAATACCAAGTATACGTCATATGTGGCCATTTCCCAATGTTTTTCTTTTCTTTAATGATGTGGCTTTTAAATTTTTTAAATTGCTTTCAGCGTATCAAGAGAGAGACCTTAAGCACCTGAGTCTTTACTCTCTGTCCGCATTAGCAGGGAGGTACTAACGTAACAAAGCCGTCTGAAACGAGAATGTCAATTGTATCTGTTGGCGCCAGTGCGACTCAAGACACTTGTGATAGTGTGGACAGTAATTATTGTGGATGACAAACACTACAAGTAGCATTTTTGTCACTTACTGTATGATAGCTCTCCAGAACAGGTTTTCATGAGCTTTAAGAATATAAACTTGGCTGCAGTCAGTGGGGGGCAGAAGCTGATGTGGACACCACTTATATCGGTTTTCTATAATCTGCTTTTAAAATGAAGATGCAGACTTCAGCAATACCTGGTGTTTCAGCTCAAAGTCTCACTTTCCCACTCTCTAAAGCAAATCTTTAATCTCTGTGAACAAGGGAGAAGGCAGCCCTTCAGCTCCGTGGTTTGTGCAGACGTTAGACTCCCAGCCACTACCACCTGTCTTTGCAAATCTTGATATTCAGAAGGCTCTAGTACCCTGATTCCTTTCACCATTTGATTCTACGATACAAAGTGAATTGTTTCTGAGTTCTCTTCCCCTGTTGGCTTATATTTTTTGTTTTCAAAAGTTTGTTTAGAAGCTTCAAACTTGTCCCTCTGCTTTCTAGCTTTTAACATTTAATGTCTTCTCATCTTTTGTCATCTTTGGCTTTATGAGATTTTTATCTTTTTAATCGTTTTGATGTCATTTTGGCAGATTTTTCAAGGGGAGAAGTAGTTGTTTGTCTAAGCTACCATACTGCCGTGCAAGCCTGCCTCCGCTTCCCGCTGCTTGGACTGTCGTCACAGCCCCTGCTGAATTTTCCTCTCACTATTATTTTTCTCCAGTTCATTTGGATATCACCAGCCTATCACTTCTGGTCTACCCCACACTCCTAGTGGACAAAGAACTGGATCCAGAAGAGCCACATTCACTTTTAAAGGGCAGTTGTATTCTGTGCTCTGTATAAACACGCTGATTTCTGTAATCTGTAGTCGTTGCTGCCTGCCACAGGGAAACCCAGATGCAAGGAGTGGCATGAGCCGCAAAACGCTTAGAGACAGAAAATATAAAACATGTTCTTCCCCTGTTGCAAACCTTTTTTTTTTTTTTTTTTGGAGACAGAGTCTACTGTAGCTCAGGCTGGTCTTAAACTCCCTATGTAGCCAAAGATGACCCTGAACTTCTGATCCTCTTGCCTCTACCTCCTGAGTTCAGGACTGTAGCATGTACCACCAAATCCAGTTTTACGCAGTATTGAGGATCAAACCGAGGACTCCGTGTGTGCTCGACGAGCACTCTATCAGCTGAGCTAAAGCTGAATCCCAAGCGCGAGATGCATTCACTGAGAAGAATTCGAAATAATGGATTTGGCAAAATACAGCAACGTGTCTGGGAAAAGTTAGTCAAGATTTTTAATGTTAAATCAATTGGAACAGATTTGTTAATTGTGATATTTCAAATTTTTACCTTCAGAGACCGCCTCTGCAAATGAAGATATATTTGTCCAAGAGATTTGAGGCCACTTTTCAAGCAAGTAACTGCCTTTTGCAATTCAAAAGTTAATGCTGCGGTTGAAAGTTTACAAGAAATCGTTTCTGTTGCTGTTGTTCTGGAGTGTTCCGGCTGTTTTCCAGTATCCACCTGTGTGGGTTTAGTCAGCCAGAACTTATGAGCAGCTGAAAGGCATACATTTTGTTGTTGCAGCTCCTTTACTGAACGTGGGCAAAGGATGTTGACTTTAGAGATGTAGTTAAACAAACAACAGCGAATCTACATCGTAGTGATCGGGTGATGTCCTGTGGAGAGGAAAAAGAAGGGAGTGCTTGCTTGGCTCCCGATGCTCTGAAGCTTGCCACTTACTCTGGGTCAGAAAATGAGAGTAAGTACGTGGACTCTAGAGGGGACTTTCTGGCTTTGAGCATCTGTGCCTAACTCACCAGAAGAGGAGACAATTGTCATTCTAGTTGCCGAATCCAGAGATCACTTCTTGCCGCTGCAGGTAACCAAACAGAAACACGTATTAATATGCGTGTGCTTAGACTTGATTTTGAGCTTAGTCTGTTGGGATATGGCTGCGTACTCGCCATAAGAAGCAATACAGACGGGTGCAGCTGAGCTTCTTCCCTGTATGGGCAAGTACAGCTGAGTTTCTTTCCTCTATGGGGAGGACTCCCAGGCTCATAGCTGAACAGGCAAGCACTGGGCAGAGTCGTCTGGTTTCCAGAAAAGGACCATGCCTGACTGGTTACGGCTTACCCAGCAACAAACAAGAAACACCGCACCACAGCATTTCAGTAGCGACAGCAAAGGCTGCTGGGACTGCTGGGCCGTCTCCGTTTCAATAAGTATCTCATGCCTGAGAAGTTAGTAACAGCTGGGAAGAATCTAACTCCTGTGGCTGATCACGGGGTGGTTACGAGATCTGACCACTAGGTATCTTGGCGTTCTCAGCGAAACACGCATCCTAGATAGTGGTATTTCATTTGAAAATTAAAAAGAATGTACCATTATTCTGTATCCTATGTTGAGGGCAAAGGGTGTGTACATATACATGCAACAGTCGTGTGTGTAATGGAAGTATTCAAAAGCAATAGCACATCTACAACTTCACACCAAAAAAGTCTAAAAAGGCGCACAGACATTAAACAGTTAGTTTTATCCAGGTGCAGTTAATCTAGAAAAGAGCCTTGAGGCAGACGCAGAGTGCATTTGAAGCAGGTGAAAACTATGAACCTCTAAAGGTAATGTTAGGTTCGGGGCAACCAAAGCAAGACAACAGCAAACACTCTTGAATTTTCTTCTTATATCACAGATTCAATCATCACCAGCAGATTTTTCCCCTCCAGCCTTTTCATGACCTCTCACCCTGATTAGTCAGGTGAGACACCTACAGTAGACAAAGGCCCAGGGGCGGGGGCGCAAGCTAAAGTCAGCAAATGCAGCAGAGTAGATGAGACAGGATATATTTTTCAAAATACTTTATTTTTATTTACGTATATACGTGTGTGTCTTGTGAGAGTTTCTGAATGTTGAGGGCAAGCGCCCCTGGAAGCCAGTAGTGGGCATTTGATCCCCTGGAGCTGGGGCTACACGTAATTGTGAGCTGCTGTCCTGGCTCCTGGAGCCTGAGATAGACCCCCTGTGAGAGCAGAGAGCACTCACATCCCGAGCCGTCGCTCCAGACTACCTTTGTGGAAGGGAGGTAATAGTTCTGATGACGAGGTCCTGTGAGCTACTGTGAAGACTTGAGCTAAAGGATAATGCTGGGTAAATATGCCAAAGGATAATTAATTGGATGCATATTCTCAAAATCTGGTTGATTTTGGAAAAGTCAAATGAAAAGAATTCCTAGCACGTCATTGCGACCATCTGCAGATGAAGTAACTAAGGGTAAAGGGCTGGAAGCGACGGGTTTAAGATTGAAGTGGAGACGTGGTCAGACAGAGATGCGGACGAGAATGAGCCACAGTTATTACAAAGAAGGGTAGGCAGAATTCGTCCATCATAGAGAAAAACGATGCCAAGATTGCACGCTTAAAGTGTCCGTGGTGTTACTGAACTCGGCTGTGGGGAGGCAGGCTCCTTCATCAACCATTCCAGGAGCGATATTCTCTGGATGGCAGTAGATATAGAACGAGAAAGAGAACGGGGTGGGGGTGGTAAAGAGTATAACAGTAGTTAGCGACGAGGACTTCAGTGATGTCTGAACGCATAGATTCACCCAGAAACCTCAGAAGGGTTGCATCAAAAGAGTGAAGATCCTTTTTGAACGCCCAGAGTTCGAGGAAAATGAACTAGTAAGGGACACGTCAGAGTTGGAAGAAATTGTTTAGTCTCCCAGGTGTATAAGCCCTGGGATTTGCCTCGAAGGTCTACAAAAGCAGGTCTCCAGGCTTCTGGTGAGGTGCCAAGGGTGTTGGCAGTGTTTCACCGGTGACGCCTGCCATGGTTTGCTTTGCACGGCTCGGCAGGGTAGTGCGGAGGTTTCCCTGACAGGGTCTTTCCTCGAACCGGTCAGTGGAGCCATCATCACTAGCCCCTTTGTACTAACAGGGAACGAGAAGATTCTAGAAGACAGTGAAAATACGTTGATTTAGACAATGAAACTCTTTGAACACTGATTCTCTCACATCACGCACCCTGACTGGGAAGAAAGTTAGTTCCACATCAGTCTTTTTTGGAGATGGGAACCTCTGCTGTCTTAGTCCTTGCTGACGCAGGAAAGCTGTCGTTTGCCTTGACACAGTATCAGAGCACAGAGCAGTGGTAGCCACGGCATCTGCGTTAGATTCTGCCATGTTTACAAATGAGTTCGCAGAATAAGCTGCTGTGATGCTTTATTCAGGGCAGGGGTGTGTGTGTGTAAATGGGGTATGTGTGTATGTATGTGTATGCGTGTGCATTTGTGTGCATGTGTGTGTGTCTGTGTATATGATGTGTGTATGTGTGTGTGTCTGCGTGTGTATGTGTGTGTGTGTCTGTGTGTGTATGTGTGTCTGTGTATCTATGATGTGTGTCTGTGTGTGTCTGTGTGTGTGTCTGTGTGTCTATGATGTGTGTATGTGTGTGTGTGTGTGTGTGTGTATCTATGATGTGTGTCTGTGTGTGTCTGTGTGTGTGTCTGTGTGTCTATGATGTGTGTATGTGTGTGTGTCTCTCTCTCTGTGTCTATGATGTGTATGTGTGTGTGTGTGTGTGTCTGTGTATATGATGTGTGTGTATGTGTGTGTGTGTGTGTCTCTCTCTCTGTGTCTATGTGTGTATGTGTGTGTGTGTGTGTGTCTGTGTATATGATGTGTGTGTATGTGTGTGTGTGTGTGTGTCTCTCTCTGTGTCTATGATGTATGTATGTGTGTGTATGTGTGTGTGTGAGTGTGTATATGATGTGTGTATGTGTGTGTGTCTGTCTGTGTGTCTATGATGTGTGTATGTGTGTGTGTCTGTGTATATGATGTGTGTATGTGCGTGTGTGCGTGCGTTCCAGACTCTTCCTTGCTGTGAGCTTGCCCTGCTGTGCCTGCTACTTTTGAGTAGTTTCTGTTTATCTGTAAATTCATTTAAACTGAAGAGAAGGAACTATTTGTAGAAAATATCAGAACAAAGCTACAAACATAAGAAAAATGTAATCACATTTCATATTTAAAGAATCTATTGTCCTGCTTTTAAACCTCTTAATGGTTCTCTCGCATCTGTACTTTTCTTCCCCACGTCACAGATCGTCCTCCTCCTCATTCTCTCCACCTTTCTCTCTCGTAAACTCATGTTCATCTTCCTGGGATGGGCCTCTGTTCTTAGCAGCGTCCTCTGTGGCGTGTGGCCACAAGAAGCTTCCAAAGCGCAAAGACGAGCTTCAGGCTGGAAGGGTTCTTTTCCAAGCGGAACACTTCTCTCTGCAGACCCAGCAGTGCACGCCGTCTCGCGGCTCGATACGCATCTGTCTATGTCCGCTCGCTTACTTTGCAGCATGTTTTATTTATACTTCATACTTTGTGGGTTTCTAGACACACCCATTACCAGTCCGCCCCCCAATTCTATGTAACCTTTGTATAAAAAACAAAAAACAAAAACAAAAAAAACCCAAAACAAAACAAAACTCCAGTTTCCAGATGTCCTGTGTCTCTTCCGTTGGTTAAATGATTCTCGAAAGCTGTCCCAAAACAGTAAGAAGATTAGGTCCACCTATATCGCCACTAACCATGGTCTGTACTTGTCTGTGCCCAAAAGGTCACAGTTTCACGGGTCCCAGACTGTGCACCCCGTACCCCCAGAACTGCAGCTCACTCACAGGGAAACCAGAGTATTTTAAATTTCTGAGAGAAAAACAGCAACATCTGTTGGGCGTGACCCAAACTGCGGCCTCCAGCCTAGAGAAGCCGCGAAACACACGGGCCCCGGGAAAGTCGTGGACTGTCTTCTCCGGACACTGAAATGTCTTTTTATATCAAGGTGATGTGCTCTGTTTAACACGCTTAATCGAGTTCAATAACACATTACCAAATTTTTGATAAGGAATTACTGAACGAAAATAAATTTGTATCAAACACATCTTTTAATGAGATACAAAGAGGTTTTTCTTAGTATCTGTATATAAATTTTCCTGAACTGAAGAAATTTTATTTGCTTACCTTTCTGTTCAGAAGTTTTGCTTGGTTGGTTGGTTGCTTGGTTTTGTTTTTGAGATGAGTTTCACTACATAGCACAGGCTTGTTTGGAACTTTCTGTGTAGTCCATGTTGGCCTTGAACCCATGATGTTTCAGCTTCGCAAGGGCTGGGGTCACAAGCATCCACCACTTCACCCAGTGGGGAGCTGTGTGTGTGTGTACATGTCTACTGATTGAATTGTTGAAATCTGTTGGGAAAACATGTGAGTAGATAGAAATGGGAAAATATTAAAGCATTATCATTGTTCTTTAAGTTCTTTTTGAGTTATACACCGAAGACATAGGCAAAGAACCACAAAATTACTTTCCATGTAGGATTTAACGTCTAGACCTGTTCTGTCGTCAGTCACACACGGCTGTTTAAACCTAACTGAAGTAAGATGAAATAAAGCATAAAGGTCTACTCCTTAGTTGTCCCAGCTGTGCTTAGCTAATGGCCACCATGTTGAACCACGCAGGTAGAAAAACCTCTCCATCTTTACAGGCGGCTCCACAGGACAGTGTCGATCTGTACACTGAAGTCATCTTTGTCAGTTACCATTTTAGGTACTGCAGAGGTTTTTCCATCCCAGGGTAAATGCACCACGGTGGTGGTGGTGGTGGAGGTGATGGTGGTAGTGGTCATGATGTGGTTGTGGTGGTGGTGGTGGTGATGGTGTGTGTGGTGGAGGTGATGGTGGTAGTGGTGGTGGTGGTGGTGATGGTGGTGGTGGTGGTGATGGTGGTGATGGTGGTGTGGTGGTGGTGGTGTGGTGGTGGTGATGGTGTTGATGGTGGTAGTGGTGGTGGTGGTGGTGATGGTGGTGTGGTGATGGTGGTGTGGTGGTGGTGGTGATGGTGTTGATGGTGGTGGTGGTGGTGGTGGTGATGGTGGTGGTGGTGGTGATGGTGGTGGTGTGGTGGTAGTGGTGGTGGTGATGGTGGTGGTGGTGGTGATGGTGGTGTGGTGGTGATGGTGGTGATGTGGTGATGGTGGTGATGGTGGTGGTGTGGTGGTAGTGGTGGTGGTGATGGTGGTGGTGGTGGTGTGTACATATGTGTCAGTGTGTCTAAGTGTAAATGTGCATGTGGAGGTCAGAGGACAGGCTCGGGCGTCAGTGTCACCTTTCACCTTGTATGAGACAGGGTCTCGTGTTTCCACTTCTGTGCACAGCAGGGCAGCTGGCCTGTGATTTCTGGTGATTCCCCATCTCTCTGCAAGGATTGCAGCCTCACACTACTACAACCGGCTCTATATGGGTGCTGGAGATCTGGAACTGGGTCCTAGAGCTTACCCAAGTAGTGCACGCACTGGCTGCACGCACTGGGCGTGTCCCTGGCCCTGGCGTGTGTCTGCTTGTGTGTTGTTTTGCTTTCATCTTAGTAGACATGGATTCATACCTGATATCTCAGTTGCTTGCCTGGTTTAGGTTTTAAAATTCACTTACTGATTTACGTAGCTCTGTTCGTTTTGCTTTGGAATAGACGCCTACTGCACAGGTGTACGCTACTGCACAGGTGTACGCTACTGCACAGGTGTACGCTTGCCAGTTTTCTCACATGGAGAGAGGTTTCCTTGTTGTTTTTCTAGTAGTGATGCTCTGAAGTCCCTGCTTTATCTCCCCAAGCCCCAGTGTAAATGTCTGCAGGAGATAAACCTAACAATTGAACTTTGGGGCTAAAGAATATTTCCATCTTCAATTTACTGGATAATATAAAAATCTCTTTAAAAGTGATTAGACTAGCCTGCAGTCAAATCGGCACTATTTAAAAGTTCTTCTGACATGCACATGTGTTACGTGTTATATTATTGGGTTGGCTGTAACTCAACAGAAACAAATGTATAGCAATCGCTCCCAACAGAAGTACTTCTCATGCAGTTAAAATTTAGAGGTAGGCAGCCAGCACAGTGTGGAGAGTCCGGAGCTGGGGCGGGGCTCACGCCTGCGCTGCTCCTCAGACATTCTCAACGTGTGGCTCTTTCACTGCGCAGCACACAGAGGCCGTGTGGTTCCTAGCCATGTGTCCGCATTCAGTCGCTCAGAGGAAAGACGAGAGAAACAACGTTATGCAAGGTAAAAACGATTAAGGAGTGGTAAGCATGCCCCCCTTTATCCATGCCTTCTCATACTTTATTTTGCTTGACGTTGAAATTTTATATACACACATTTATGTATGTGTATCGTACATACATGCGTGCATACAGGGCGCTGTCTTTGGTGATCCTACCATGCAGCGCACGCTAGAACTTCTTAGACCCTCCACGTGTGTCTCACTGCCTGCCGATTAATCCTCTCCCTCATCTGATAGCACTTTTAATTTTTATTTAAAAACTCTCCCAGATTATAATAGACTGTAGTCTATTATTTCAGTTCTTTCTTTATGCATATTGAATATGTTTATATTTTTAATTGTGTGATCCAACTACTGCAATACTGTAGCTTTGTCAGATTTTCCCCTGTTAGTTCTGCTGTTGTTACTCACAATGTGGTTTCTCCTTGGCTTTTGTTGCACTTAACTTGTTCTTCGCCATCAGGAGGTAAGTGGACTGGAAACTACGGAGCAAGTCGCATGAGGTCATGGCTAAGGACACGTTTTCCTAAAATCTATTTGCAGTTTCTTTCTCTGGGTGCTTGAAAAGAACTGTTGACCAAAGATTGATTCCTCAGCTTGTATCTTCTCAGACCCTGCTGACAGTGGGAATTCATTCTCCATCCTCATGTGCTAGCTAACCTGTGGCTGCCAGTTAGGGTGCCTATACGTCCTGCTTGCCTAGGACAAACACAGGTCTAACACCTTTTGTTCTGACGTAGTTCTACATAAAGTCGTCCCCATAATCCCTGTTTGGATTACAGATGACGCATCACCCTCCTGACACTCTTCAGAGACGTTTGTCTGTTCTAACCACAGTCAAGCTAACCAAGGCTTTATTATTTCTCCACTGGCAAAGCAGAATTTGCAGTTCACTCTTCCACTGAAGGTGAATGTCCTCCAGAATCCTGATTTTAAGTTGGGGTTTCCATTCCGGCTTCTTAAATAAGATGCTTCGGGTTCTGGGGATTGGCGGTTGCCCTCAGGGCAGCTGTGGGCTGCAGCATGTTTGCCTCCCTGGTTCATGCTTCTGCTTAGTTCTAGCCTCTAAGGACTTTCTTTACTTTATTGTGAACTCAGCTATATGTTTAAAAGGATGTTGTAAATCTTTTATCCAGAATATTTAGTTGTTTGGTTGCAGGAATTCTTTCCCTTCGAACAAAATCCCTAGACTCCTCATAAATACTAAGTTGACTGCACGTGGCATTAGAAGAGCCAAGTATTCTAGTGTTGACATCGGCCAGAAACTTGAAAGAACCGAGCTCCTACTCGAGAGCTTTCATTTATCCCCGCTTTGCTGAAAATAGGAAGACAATTTTACTGAAGAGAAAGTTAATTACCTTTCAATGGTTTATATTCTCCAAATAGAAACTGAAAACACAAAGAATAGTCGCATTCATTTCTAGCAAAGGAGCTGGCAAGTGCCAACACAGAACACGGGAAATGTTGCAACACCCTTCCTCTGGGAGGAAGGCACGGAGGCACTGGAAGACAGGGGCTTACGGTTTGTAAGAGATAATGTCTGAACCGTGGTCTGCTGTCTCAGAAATGCGTGTTCTTAGCACATGCTTCATACGTCCCTTGACACACTGTGTGCGTTTCTTCCCTCACCTGTCTAGGCGTGACCTCGTGGGAAGCAGTGGTGTGCTGCTCTTTGTTATAGTCTTCCTAGTATTTGGGGATCTTACTAAATATCTGAAAGCTGCGCAGTAACGGGTGAAAAGAATACAGAAGGATTTCTTTTGATTAAAAGAACATTAGGCTTTTGGTAGGCTGTTACTACTATGAGAAAGTACAATCCTTTGATCCTATAAATGCTTCTTACGTATTTCCCTCTCTTTTCTCATTCTGTTCCATGTCTGTGGCCTCTTCTTGTTTACCTGAAACTTTCTGTTCCATGTCTGTGGCCTCTTCTTGTTTACCTGAAACTTTTCTTCTTAGCCTCTTAACTCAGCCCAAATGTTGAAACTGCCCCTGAAGCCCTTCTTCCTCGTGGATTTGTTCCAACAGAATGAATGAGTTGCTCATTTGTGCGCTCATAACATTTTAAAATATTTATATAGCTTATAATAAAAACAGTAGATTTTGTTGAGCTGTACTAAATCATCATTTTATAGGTAAAATGTCCAAATATCTAAAATTTCCTGTGTTTCTATCTGAATGCATTACATGTGTGTCCGCGGGGTGGGAGCCACGCTTTCTTCACATTTGTGTCTTTAATTCTGTCCGCTGGCATATGGTTAGGATGTGATTGTCCATCAAGTGAATGTGCATGTCCCCAAGGCCACCCACCACATGGCTGTCAACCAATCCAAACCAACACTACAGGAAGCCCTAGCTAAAGTTGTGTTTATACCGTCTGCTGCATATCGGCCCAGCCTGTGCCCGGGACGCATGTAGAAATAAACCAACTACAGTAGACCTTTGAATACAGAGTATTTCTCATTCATATAAAAATGTTGTCTTCCACCGAGCTGCTACACTTCGTCTTCCTTAGCTTCCATCCACAGAGCCTAACCTCGGTCCTGTTACAGCTCCTCAGACAACTGTGGCTGTCACGTCTGTCCCCAGGGAAGTGATCGTTAAACACCAGATAGCCTCACTTTCTTAAACCAAACCTTGTTTTGCATGACCTACAGTTCTTTATATCGGTTGTGTTCTATGGCTTTTTGTTTACTTTTGTTGCTTAGAGCTCATTCCATATTCCTGGTGTTGCTGTAAGTTCCACATTTCTGGTGTTGCTCTAAGTTCTCTATTCCTGGTGTTGCTCTAAGTTCCACATTCCTGGTGTTGCTCTAAGTTCTCTGTTCCTGGTGCTGCTCTAAGTTCCACATTCCTGGTGCTGCTCTAAATTCTATGTTCCTGGTGTTGCTCTAAGTTCTATATTCCTGGTGTTGTTCTAAGTTCCATATTCCTGGCATTATAGGACTAGAGCAGAATCAAATTTTTCCAAATATTTCCTCTATGTAGCTCATAGTTTGATCGTATTTTGATCATGACAGTATGATATGCCATGCCATTTTCTCTAGTTTAAAATAAGACTATAAATCCAAGCTTGTGGGCCACAATATGAGGACAATCTGCATGTGTGGATCTTTAAGCACAGCTGTGCATTAGAACTACTTACAGAGCCTTTAAAGGACATAAAGGCTTGTACCCTACATAAGACCTATCGACGATATCAATTTAAGTGCTGGACCTTTGAGAAGAATATGAGAAGCAGTATGAAGTTTGGTAAGGACAGGATCTGGAGTGCTGCTGCCTGGACTCAGAACCAGACTCTGTTATAAATTATCTAAAGCTCTATTCTCATATCCAAAAGAGAACAATGGCTTTGATGGTTTATTATTAAATTATGGAGAAATTAATGAGATTATTAAATGAGTATGGTAAGTAAAGAAGCCAGAGAACTGTGCGTGTAACTGAATGCATTGCTACGCTCTGAGTGTGTACACGATGCTGCTGACTCTGCCTCAGAGGCTGAGAGAGCCGCGCTATCCCGGCACGACCGCAGGGCACAGTCGGTCACTTCTGTCAAGACACATACAGAACAGCTGACCCACACCCTTCTTGGGCAAGACTTCTCTGTCTACTTACCACCAGAGTGAACCACACAGGCTTCAGGACACAAGACTTCTACTGGACAAACCCACTGAGGGTTCTGGATCATTCACACACCTTTGAATCTTCCAGAAGACTTTCAAAGAAGATTCACCAACATAGACTTGTCAAGATTTCATATTACCGATCAAGAGAATTCAAAAATCACCATGTTTATTGACATTAAAAAATCATAATATTAAGTATAAAAATATAAGTTGGAGATAAAATAATAAGTCAGATAATACTCAACAAACCTACAACCTCTCTCTGTCTTATGAGTATGCTTTTAAGTCTTTTAAGTTACAGATAGGGGATTTTATAATAGGAAGTATCACATTTTTGCCTAAACCTCCACTTGCAACCGTAATTATGCATATTCACGGAAAGCCTCTAAATAAGACAAAAACTGTCTGAATAGGAAAGAAAACGCCACTCTTGATTTACAACTAAATCTTAGCCCATCGTGTTTCTGTGGCTCGTGTCTGCCAAGTTGATTGTTTTGATAGTCTACTTTAGTACAAAATTTGCAGAATAAAGGATCTACATTTTAGAATAAAATACCATGTATTTCCCTTCATAACTTTTTTTTGTTTTAGCTAATGAAAAGTCTGCTGATTAGACACTGGGGAAATATCTATCAGTATTAATGCTAATAAAGACACCAGAGCCCTCTCTCCACTATTAATCTACGAGCAACAGAAGGACCATTTCCTAAGTACACACAGAAGAAAGAATAGAAAAATACTGGCTATGACACCAAATGGATTGCCTTTCTCACACACGACGGTGCCCTCGTAACCCAGGGCATGTAGAGCAGGCTGGCAGCCATGACATTACAGATTTAACAGGCTGGGACCCGCGGTCCTGTAGCAGGTTGCCTGATGGATTGGTCAGTAATGTACTTGAAGAGTGCATTACTGAGCTCTGGACTAATGGCCACCTCTTGCCCACGGCCTCTATGGTAGATCATTCATCGGCCGCCTCATCAGCTTCCTGCCAGTCTGTATCTGGCAGAAGCACCGCTTGCTCCAACACTGATCAATACCCTGGGAACGCATCCCACTGCGGGTCTCCACACTGATTACAGAACACGGGAATGTTCTAGGGCTGTAGATACAACACAACTTCTCCGTCATAAATAAAACAGACAACAAAACCCTCAGCCGTCAAAACAAAGGACTGCGTGAACTACAGATCGCCACATTGTTATTAGCTGTAATCGGCACGTTAAGGGACGTGATAGCACACGTTAAATATCTTGTCTCTTTGATATTTTAATCAGCACAAGGATATCATATTGAGATCTTCAAACTCAATTTTCCAAAAATGAGTACCTGAAATAAGGCAAAAGAGACAAGAGAAAGCAATAGCAGATCACACTTAACTAAGGGAGAATTTAGGGGAAATCCGGAAAGTTAATGATAATTGGAGAAATAAGAAACATACAGAAGAAACGCAAGTTCTGTCAACCCTGGAAGGCTAAAATCCAGGCAGAGGATGTGCGAGGTGAGCCTGCCACCTCAGAAGGTAGCGAAGCATGCTGGCCCCGAGGAGCGTGCCTTGTCCCGGGCAGCCCGACCAGAGCGGGGAGAAGGGACCTGCAGATGCAGCCCGCTGGCGTGAGGAGTCCCCTTCCCACCACGTGACAGACTCCAGGTCAGGTGAGATCCTGAAAGTGGAACCGTGGAAGGATGGGCGATCTTAACCGGACTTCGGAAGTTGGCTCCCCGCGAACCAAGGAGAGACCTCGGAACCGCCAGCCTCCAGGACCGAGAAGCAGATGTTGGGCTCCCAAGCCGTGTCGTCAGACAGTGGCTATCCGGGTTGCTCCCTGTCTTTTCTTTCTTTTTTCATTTTCCCACACACTTGATTTTTCCTTCACTGAGTTCATTCAGACCTACCCAGCTTCACAGGTTCTTTTTCTACCACTCCCTCTTTCAAAACAACAAACCAAAACAAGAAACGAGAAGGAAATTAATTTTGCCCGTGGAAGCCGTTGTCAGTTGGAGACCGTTTCTGGTTAGGGATGGGGGCTTCTGTTCTCTTCTCTCAGCACCGGGACCCATGTGGCTCAGACCTGTGCAGGGTGTGCACGCTGCCACGGTCTCTGAGAGTTCATACGTGCGTTGTGTCTAGACGGCCTCGTTCCCTTGGTGTCCTCCATGCCCGTTCTTACGATCTTTCTGCCTCCTCCTCTGTTCCATGACCCCCCCACCCCCGGGGGGGGCATTTGATGGAGACATCCAGACATCCCACTTGGGACCGAGTGTTCCAAGGTCTCTCACCCTCTGCACTTTGGCCAGCTGTGGGCCTCTGTATTCGTTCCGGTCTCCTGCTGCAGGAAGCCTCTCTGATGATGGCGGAGAAGGCATCCATCTATGAGTGTAGAAGAATGTCATCAGGAGTTGTTCATGACTACATTCCCTTAGCAGAACAGTAGCATTGTTTCCCCCTGGATCCACAGCCTATCTGGTCTCAGGCTCCTGGCCAACTGAGCAGTGTCAGGCCTGGGTTCCATCTCATGGAGTTGCCTTGAATCCAGTCAGATGGTGGTTGGTTACTCCCACAGCTTTCGTGCCACTACTGCACCAGTTTATCTTCCAGCCAGGTCACCACTGTAGAAGAATGTGATTGTAGCTGGGTCGGTGTTTACCTTTCTCCCCTGGTAGCGTGCAGAGTACCTTCCAGTACCATGAACACTGGCCAGTAGGAGCAGAGGCTCTAGATAGGCACCTTCTGGACTTCCCCATGTCCAGTAAATGACGTAGGTGTTGTGTTCAGTAGAGCCATACAATCAGTTTGTAGAGAGCCACCAATAGCTTTGGAAATAACGTGATTCTTTGTGGGCTTCCATGGAGCCCCGGGACCAACAGTTCAATTAGATATAACCCATTTCTGGCACTGGAGGTTTCATTTGGTGGTAAGAGATGTCTAGTGGTGGCTTTGTCTCTCCAGTATTTGGTGATTTCAGTTAGATTTATTTCATATATATATATACATATATATATATATAGAGAGAGAGAGAGAGATGATGTATATTTACATTACATATATGATGTATGTATATTACATATTAATATACATTACATATTAATATGTATTACAATGTATAAATATTAAAGAAATTTATATATGTGTGTATATATTATTGTATATTACTATGCCATTAATAGTCATTCTATCGCTGTTTTCCTTTACCAGAATAATAGCAGTAGCTTTTTCCCTAGGCTCATGACCGGTCCAGTCTCAGGTTCTTGGCTACTTTGGCAGTGTCAGGTATGAGTTCCATCTCACAGAGTGGGCCTTAAATCCAGTCGCACGATGGTTGGTTACTCTCGTGACATCTGCGCCACTGTTGCCCCAGCGCATCCTGTGGGCGGCCACTGTTGCCTGTCACCGGGTTTGTGGCTGGGAGACTTTGATGACTGCCTTTCTCCTGTGGTAGTTTGCAGAGCACCTTCCTGTACCTTGAGCACTAGTCAGTAGGAAGAGAAGCACATGGAAGAAAGAGAGATAACTAGAAATGGCATGGGCTTTGGAAATATCAAAGCCTGCGCCCAGTGACACACCCCCGCCCAAAAGGCCACGCCTTCTCTTCTTTTCCCAGCAGTTCCGCAGACTGGGGACCAGGTGCTCGATACGGGCATCTAAAGGGGACATTACGCAAACCTCCAAAGGCAGGATCTGTAGGTCTGTAATATTCAACCTACTAATCCACAAGCATGGGCAATCTCTCCGTCTTCTGGTGCCTTAAACCCTTTCTTCAATTTCTTGAAGTTCTTGTTACACAAGACTTTCACTTGGTCGGTGGAGTTATTCCAAGATTTTTTTTTTTTTGAGGATATTGTGAAAGATATTGCTTCTCTAATTTATTTGTTAGTACGTCTGTCATTTGTATCCAGGAAAGCTACTGATGCTGTGTTAGTTTTGTGTCCTGCTGCTTTGCTGAAAGTGTTTTATCAACTGTAGGTCTTTGGTAGGCACTTCCTTCTTCAGTTTTGGGACATTTTCTTCTATGATTTTGTTAAAAATATTTTCAGTGCTTTTGTCACCCCGCTTTCTCCCTCTCCCTCTCTCTCTCTCTCTCCCTCTCCCCCCCTTCCTCTCTCTCTATTTTCTCCTTCCTCTATCCCTGCGGTTTTGTTTGACTTCCTAAGTTTTTCATTTACGGTTTTATTTCAGTTTGGGTTTTCTGTTCATTGTCTTCATTAAGATGTGTGTTCATATCCTTTTTAAGGACCTCAAGCATATTCGTAATTATTATTTTGAAGCCCTTGCCCTATACTTTAGCTAAATTGCATTTCTCAGGGCCTGTTGTTGCTGGCACCTGGGGGCATATTGTCTTGTCGGTTCAAGTTTGTGTTTTTGTGCTGTGATTTAGGCATCTGGAGTTACGGGGTGGAATTGTCTCTTGGTGTCAATATCTGGTCTTGTCTTCATTGGGTGGGTGCTCCATTCCTCGATCACTGTTGCCCACCTGGATCCTAGGCAGTTGTGATGGTTGTGCCATCTGAAAGTCTGAAAAAGACCCTGGGAAGCTAGGAGGACCAGGGTCCACACCGAGAGGAAAGGTCCCCAGGGAACTGATTGGAGGAGGGGCTCCAGCAGCAGGCTGCAGCAGACTAGGGTGCGTCTAGAGAGAGGAAATGGAGGACTGGAAGGATCGTGAAAGTTGCCTACCCGTGCCCCGGCTCACTGTGGTGACCGAGGTCTACGGTGGAAAGTGTTTCTGTAGATTGGCAGGCAACACAAAGGAATGGGGTGCACTAGAAGCAAGAAGATCCCACACAGCAGCTGAGTGAGTACGGTTTCACCATTCTGAATGGACTTTTAAATCCTGTTCATCTTATTTACTCTAAATGATAACACAGCCACGCTGGCCTTTATGATGGCCATTGGCATAGCAGATATTTTGACTCTTGTATTAAGATTTTTAAACTTTCTGTGTCCTGGTATTTTGCCTGCATGTGTATGCAGTACCCTCGAAGGCCAGAGGAGAACACTGAACACCCAGAGCTGGAGTTATAGCCTGTTCTGAGCCACGTGTGAATGGTGAGATTTGAACTCAGGTCCTCTAGAAAAGCGGTCAGTTCTCTTAACCTCTGAGCCATCTCTCAAACCTGGCCATTCTCCAGCTCCTGGAGTATTGTTTAATTGACTCATACTTTTATATCATAGTACAGGAAGTAGTTGTGACTTATTTTTTAAGGCAATATTATAATCTCTGTAAGTTTAAGGCAAAATCATGGTTTGATTGGGATGTTTTATCTACATACATCCGATTATTGGTGGCTCCATTTAAGTCTATCTCTTTCTTCTCTCCTGTTTCCTTACACCGTTCTGTATTCCTCCTTTCCTCTTATTTCTTCTGGATGGAGCATTTTTTATTATAGCTTAAGTTCTATACCACACTGTGGTTTTGTTTGTTTCTGTTCTGCAGTGCAGATGACTAAAGCCAGGATCTCAGCAGATGCCAGGCAACAGGCCAGCCACTAGGTCGTATCCTTCGCCCTGATACCATTTTTATTTTCATTTAATCAATTAATTGTAGTTGTGAATTCATTTTATACCACTTGGGAAGAAAATATAAAAGTTCTGTAATTGCATAGTATTTACTGTCTTCACACACTGACATGTCCACGCTGACTCATTTTAACGAGGTGAGCAGCGGTGAGCTTTAGGACCCCAGACTTGTTTACTCAGACGAAAACGGCATAAAATTAAAACTGAAAATGACTTGTGGAGTTCGTCCTCAGTCATGAGACTGGTAATCCAAATCCGCTGGCCACTGCGAAATGACACGTGACTGTCAGTAGGATGCCACTAATATATTTTGGAAATTTGAACATATTTAATGTACGTCTTCAAGGTAAATTAAAATTTTTACATTTGTGAAAAAGTAACTGTTTCTTGAAGCTACCCACAAAGAGAACAATTTGAAAATAGATGTGTTAAATTATTTCTTTTGTGGTACAATTTTCTACAGCTGTGCAATCAGTAAGTAGGGGGAACGACTGAACATCTCAGGGGCCATGTTAGTTTGTAAATGGTTATTCGCATAATGCAAATATGTTATGTCACCAAGTAAGAGCAGCTAAGTTCAAAGTATTCATATTCGTGGGATATTGTGCTCTGGAAGAATGTGGTACTGAACATGACGTCTCTTTATGTTTTCTCTCTCATTCAGTTTGAGCAATTGCCCCTTTTTAACATAGTGCATAACCTAACTGTGGATGGAGAAGAAAAAGGAGAATCTTATGAGCTATAGATATAATGTCTTATTACTCAGTTTGATAATTGTCATAATTTTAAAAGTCTTAAGATATCATATACAAAAAAGAACAGCTATTTGAAGAATCTGGGAAAATGTCATACCAGAAGCAAAGATCTTACATGGTGAAAAGGAGTTTTCCTATGCAGAGGGAAATTGCAAGTGCACTTAACTACTGAGCCATTTCTCCAACTGTAAATGTAGATGGGTTTGTTTATTTATTGTTTTCATGGACTCATGGCAGAGGACATGTTTATTCCTTGCCAACTCAGTTCCCAATCCTAGGGGGTTTCAGCGTCTGTACAATCTAATCTTAGGCCTGGATCTAGACTTCAGCTTCCACACAATCTAATCTTCAAGATGCAAGCCTGGACCTAGAAGACTTCAGCCTACGAGACTTACTGCTGACTGAGCTCACTCTGACTAGATGTCTTCTGAAATACCTCTTTTTACTCTAATCTGTATTGTAAACTCTGAGCTAAAACGTAAACCATCTGCTTCTGATTCTCTGCTTTCTCTCTGCTTCTTTTGGACTGGCTCTGCTCTTCTCAGATTGTTAATGAAGAATAAGATTACAAGACTTCAGAAGATTTTTTTACATTAAGTTTTGAGGACTTTTTTGAACATAGAATTTTGGAGATAGTGTTTTTAATGATGGGGAAAATAGGTAGGAAAGGCAAGATGGGAAGGATGTTGATACAATACACAGGATTTACTAAAGCTCTAACCAGAGCAAGGCAGCAGGACACAGAGGGAGGAATAATGATTACAGGAGCTAATAACCTTAACAAGTGCATCTCCTCCATGTTGTGTGGGGATGTCATTATCAGTCAAAGGACTGGTGCGAATCTGTGTCAAGTTCCATCATATTCAAAGTCACAAGCTGTGTGCCTCTAGCATGGGTGCTGTGCTTCCAAGCAATTACTCCATGTGCAATAGGAGAACAAAGAGGAAATCAACCAATCTGGGTGATTAAAAGCTTGATAGCATCTGACTACAATTAGAATCCAAGCTAATGAATGAAACCTCATGAAGTCTGAAAAGTATCCCCTCTTAAAAAATGCTTTAAGTGGGAACAGAATTATGGTTTCAGTAATGTAAAACAATAGTCAATTAAGTATACAATTATAAAATGCAAAGGATTCTACCATTAGCTGACAGGATTTTAACTCACATCATATGTATATAGTTTTCTACAGATATGCAAACCTTTCTGTAAAAGGCTTGAGCATCTTAGAGTGTATCCCAAAGTGTCTTGCACCCAAAACGGTAAGGGCTCTCCCTCTTTCTGCAAAAGAGTTTGGCAAACATTTTCTGTGTAGAGCCAAATAATAAGAAAAATTAAATGTCCAGCACACTACTCAACTCTGTCAACTGGACCAGAACAGGTGACATAGAAGCATGAGCATGGCTCTAATGTAGCGGCTCTCAGCCTTCCTCACGCTGCGACCCTTCAACAGCTCCCCATGCTGAGGTGACCCCAACAATAAAATCATTTCATTGCTACTCCTTAACTGTAATTTTCTACTGTTATGAACCATAATGGAAATATCTGATGTGCAGGTGGTCTTAGCTCATCGAGACCCACAGCTTGAGAACCGCTGTCTAATGGTTTTAATGAAGCCTTATTTACAAAAACAGGTGGCAGGTCGGACTTGGCCCCTGGATGGCTGTGTACCAACCCCGGCTCTACACTGTGTTCATATGGCAAAGTCCTGGAGACTCAGCCAGTGTGATCAGAGCATGCCCTCCTATGAACGCAGGAATGCAATGCGAGTCACTTGGAAAACTTAGATGTTCTGAAGCAGCATTTGTAAGGTACTTTTCTTTTTTTCTTTTCTTTTTTCTTTGCTTTGGTTTTTTTTGTTTGTTTGTTTGCTTTCATTTTTGTTTTTCAAGACAGGGTTTCTCTGCTGTAACTCTGGCTGTCCTGGAGCTCACTCTGTAGACAGGCTAGCTTCAAACTCAGAGAGATCCACCAGCTCCTGCCTCGGAGTGCAAGTGCTGGGATTAAAGGCGCCTGCCGCCAGCACCTGGCAGTAAATTCCTTGTTTCAAATGCTTTGCTTCCTTGGTCTGTGAGATCTGGGGTGGGAGTTGTCACGGGTGTGGAGGTCAGAGGGCAACTTCATGAAATCCGTTCTCTCCTTCCACTCTCACATGGGTTCCAGAGGTCAGCTCAGCTCCCTGGGCTGGGCCGCATGTGCCTTTATCCCCCAAAACATCTCACCAGCACGAAAATTAATTTTACCAATATATTTTATTTAACTCAATGTGTCTAGAATCATCTTAACATTCTCAGCCTTAGCAACTTACCAAACAGACACCTTGTATACTTCCACTGTTGCTGTTCTAAGTGTTCAAAGCCTGGTATGTATTGTACCCTTACATCTCTATGTAAACCAGTCATATTTACACTGTTACCTAGAGACACAAGGCAAGTGAAGCTCTAGGTACCCCAGAGTTACCCCAGAGCTAAGTGCCCCTCCGGACTGGAATCACTCACTCGTCAGACTGTTTCTTACCCAGAGAAGTTTTTCTTGTAGCCACTCCCTTCCCACCTTTAATTTTATCAGCCTTACTACTAGAAAGTTCACCCAACAATGCTGCTCTCGTACCCAAGACATCTTGAAATAGTGTTGAAAATTCATCTTTGAACTTGGTAGTTTGGAAACAGAACCAGGGATTTTATGTATTGAACAAGTTCCCAAGTGATGCCAAAGCTACTGGTCCAAAGACCACAGTCTACGAAGCATGAGACGGACAAGACCACTCCAAAGAATACACACTTACCCCAGACAGATGTCCTACCTTCTCAAAAACCCTTGGGTCTAATCCCAGACATTTCTCTTCGGCGAACCACCAGAAACTAGAGCTTCTAAGGCAACAAGTAGTGCCCAGTATAGTGAGAGCTATGTTAACAACCTGAGGGTTTCTAGTAGCTGTGCTTAAATACTTTTTAAACAGTGAAGTCAGAGATGGAGATGAAGCTCATTGGTGAAGCATACGCTCTGCAGAATAAAAACAAAAGTTAGTAAATGTTCTTAAACAAAGGCATTTTACTTGCCTTTAATCCCAGAACTCAGGATCTCTGTGGGTTCCAGATCAGCCCAGGCTACACAGTGATACTTATCTTTAAAAAAAGAAAAAGTCAACTTTAATAACTTTTTCAATTGAATCAAAAAATAGTACCCCAACCTTTCGTCAATACAAAACTCCTGAGATGTCTTGCGATTTCTATGATCAACCAGCTGTTTGTGCCCTTGCCTCTTCCCCCTAAAATACTTACTGATACCCCAGGCTTAGGGACGCTTCATGATTTATAAAATCCCCACATCAAGAGCCACTGCCACATGGACGGGCTCCTTCACAGTGTTTCACTACAAATTTTAAACAACCCCAGAATTTCACATCTTTAGTTGATAGCCTCATGCCTCGTTCCACTGGTAAACAAGACACTGTCGGTAGCGAGCTGGTTCCTCCCACAGACAGATCTACTGCCCGGAGCCACCACCTCGCCCTGGCACTGCGTATCACGCCCCTGACCTGTTGCAGGCTAACGCCCTGATTTGAGAATTGGATCACATCTCCCCGTTACTCAAAGGCTTCGTTCTTACAACCACAGCCCTTTCTCATCTATTTCTATTTCCGTTTTCTAATAGAATTATTCTTTTATATAATTTAAATTTTTTATTGAAAATAGATTTTTTTTCATACAATATATCTTGATCATGGTTCCCCCTCCCCCAGGACCTCCCAGGTCCTCTCCACTCCCATTCTTGATGGTAGGTAAACATTCCACGGTGGCCTATGGTGGCCTACATAAAACCTTTCCTTCGCCCCTAAACAGACCGCCCACCAGTGCCGTTTTCTACTTTCCTTTCTGAGAAAGCCCTTCGGCAGACTGCCCACGCTGGACGACCCCTCTCCCAGCGGTGGCCCTGCACTGCCATCAGGTCTTTGTCCTCCTTTCTGCCCTGGAAGAGATCTCCTGCCGAGGGGACTGTTGACCTCCACCCACCTAAGTACCCAATTCTCAGTTCCTGTCCCTCTCAGAAGGATTCCATAGCGTTGATTGCTCTCTCCTTCTGCAGATGGAGGGAAGAAGGGTATCTCTGTAGAGCTGGTCCCTCCTCTTCCCTCTGACTCCCTCCACCCCTCCTGCTTGTTCGGGGCACCCTCCGAGTCACCCTGGCTCACTCTGATCTCGTCGCGGTGTGAAAGACCGCTCCTCCAGTGCCGTCTTTACTCCGTATTTTCCTAGCGTCTCTCTTATTTAATGGCCATCTCCAATTCAATGGATAAAACAGAGCCTTTAATGCCATCTTCAGGCGGCTCCACAGTCCTCTATCATCCAGCTAGGAGCAATCTTCCTCCATCTCTGTCTCCTTCAGAAGTCTCTTAACTGTCTCTAAACGCGTCCTGAGGCCTTTCCCCACTTCCTCCCCCGTGGAGGAAGACACCACACTGATCTCCTGTCTAATCTCCCGAGGTGACCTGTTTGACCCCTCACTTTCCTTCTGTGAACACATCCCCACCTGCATGAGCCAGCTTTCTGTTGGCATGACAAAACACCCAATAGATGAGCCTTGGAGGAGGAGAGGGGGTCTTGGCTCTCATCTTCAGAGGGCACAGCCCAGGGTTCCTTAGCTCCGTTTTCTTCTGGCTGTGATGAAGCAGAGCATCCTGTAGTTGAACGAGGCTGCTCATCTCATGCAGGCCAGGAAGCAGAAGGAGAGTTGTGGGAAGGAATGGGGTCAGCGTGTCCTCTTCATGGAACTCCCTCATAGTGACCTGGTTTCTCCGATGGGACCACATCGCCTAAAATCTGCTCTGCTCCCAAACAGCTCACTGAGCTCTGAATTCATAGATGGATGGATCCACTGATGAGATTAGAGCCCTCAATACTCAGAAACCTTCTAAAGGAGGCACTTCTGAACATTGCTTTATTAGGGACTGAGCTTTTAACACATGAGCTTTGGGGAAATATTTTAGATCCAAATCATACCACTGTTTAGTCTATTCTTTGCACAGTACAGGGGTGCTCTTAAAGTACCCTTTGACTGCATATTTAATGAGCAGGATAAAATTTCAAACCCCTTGTCTTGTCCTTTAGTTATCTGTACCTACTCCTGGGTGCCACCGATTCCTCCTGCCATTCTCCACTCTCCTCAACGCACATGAGCTCGGCTTACACCTTCTCCGCGTGTCAGGCTTACGCTAGTCTCGTGGGCTCTACATTTCGTCTGGAACTGGTCTCTGAGGCTGTCGCAGGGCTTGGTCGCCCTGCCAACTTCTAGGAAAACAGATCCACCCCATTTCAAATATTGCTTCTTAAAAAATGTCTATTCTTTCAATTGCCTATTTTTCTCTCCTAGATAGCCACCTGAAGCTATATTTTTAATTATCAGCTACAGTTTTCCTTTTTTCCCTCTTCCACACTATAAATTAGGCTCCAAGATTAAAAGGGAGTTAGCTAGCCTGCTCACTGCTGCGCCTTCTGAACATAGAGCAGTGCTGGTCCACAAAGCACGCTGGGTAATGAGTCTGAAAGCCCAAAGCACACTGGGTAAAGAGTCTGAAAGCCCTCAGGAGATTAGATGGCTTACCCAACCTGAATGCATTGCCTCAGTTGTCCTCAAGTGCTGACCGGGGCTAAATTGAACCAGAAGGCCTTCTAAGAGTAAAAGACTTTAGTACACAGTTAACTCCTGCAATGTCGTGTATTCCAGGAACCGCTCCAGTGCTTGTTAGGAGCGGGATGCAGAGCTCTCAGTGATCTCTGCTAACCAGCTAATTTGCCTGTTTCCATCAATGGTTCCCGGCTCTTAGTTTCTACTTCCTGGTCTCCATCTAACGAGGCTTACAAGAGCTTGCTTTTAAACAGAATTTTCTTTGCTTGCTTTGCCATCTCCTTGCTCGGCTTTTCTTTCTTTAACAAGCCCAACAGCACGCTGCTGCATCTTCAAAGAGTAAATTAATTCTGTCCGCAAAAGGGTCAAGTACTAGAAAGTGCATAGCCATGCAGTTTGCATGGCAGGATACAGAAGATATGATGCTAATGAGATTCTAAGATGAGAACAGCAGACTGTCTCTCGGGATTCAGATGAAGGGGTCTGTAAATTTTAAAAGAAATGGTCTCCGAAAACTAATGATGTCTGCTTTCCAATTCATTAATAATGTGGAGTGGGGAGATGGGAGAGAGATCCAGGCCAGGCTTTGAAATAGCAAAATGTAACGAGGAAGAAAACAGTAAGAGCGATCTCAGTGGGGTCGTAAGCTGGGAGAAGGAGGCACGCTGTAAGACGTGGGGCTGTGTGGGGAGGGAACCGTCTGCCCGTGTGTGTATTTTTGTGCATATAGTACCTTTATCCACACGGGTAGAGAGATGCTGCAACATTGATAAGGCTTTTGCAATTTTCATATTTAAGGTGACTCAGAATATTTCAAGTATTATAAAAACACATCTAAGCCGTGCGCCTTTCCCTATTTACAAACCCTGCCCTTCACCTCTTTACATCGGAACCGAGTAACAAGAACCTCAACCTTGTTTGTAGTTAATAGTGGAAGAAAAAAATCCCGAGGCAAAGCCTAATGAACCAAGAGCAATTCTGAGCTCTCTTCTGTAATATCTGCAGAGGCAGTGTCTTTCCAAGGGCTGCCTGGACACATCGTGTGACCTTGCTGCTTTACATCATTAAAATTTCCCATTACCAGAACAGTGTTTGCATGGAGAGCTGTTGTGCAGATATTACGGCTGGCTTTCTCCCTGCTGTATTCAGGGTTTGCCCTAATAGAAAATGCCTCTCTGCTTGAACAGTTCCCTCGAGCTAGGAGGTGCGCAGCAGCGGGAGAGTTTAGCTTTGGCTTTTATTTTGACAAAGCCATTACATTTTGCAGATTGAGGTTATGGTCTTTCCTCCTATCTCTGTATTTTATCTGCATGGTATTTTCTGATCTCCCTTTTAAACCCCCATTAGTTATCACTGGGCTCTGGGGTAGCAGCCTGGCTTGGAGCCGTGATACCGGCAGCTTTTCTTACAAGCCACTAAATAGACTAACTGATTCCGTGGGGTTCAGTCATGTGGAACATTCCAAGGGGCCCAGCCTCAGAAAGGAGACCCGGTGTGCCAAGAGGGACCTGGGCGTGGGGGTGGGGGATAACGGCCAAGGGACTGTCAATGTTAAAAGCCAAAGTGCAGCCTCCTCTTCCAAGGCCAGAGGGTGTGTGGGTATCCTCTGGGCAAGCTGGTGCTTCCCAGCCCAGCCCTCCCTCGGCACCTCCCGGGACTGGATGCGCCGTCCAGGCTGGTCCTCAGATTTTGCTCCTTTCCCAGGTCCTGGTGCTACATTTTCTCGTGACTCTAATCTTAGGATGTTAGCCCAAAGCCTCACGATGGTGAGAGCTTTTGCTTAGAGGGGTAGGAATATCTCAAAGTACCGGGTAGTGCCCTGTAAACTGTTTAAAGCCCATCTAAAGACTCCTGAGCCAGCTCTCGCAGCCCCCAGCGAACCATGGCTGACGAAGGGGTTTGAGCCCAAAGCTGCTGCTCTGCATCTAACGTCATCTGATGTGCAGTGTGGATACTTCTCCGCAGCCGTCCTGCTGCTCCCAGCTGGAGAGTAGGCAGCCTGGCCCCTTCACCTTCCCCTGAAGTGCAGGTAGTTGAGGCAGTCCAGGGTAGGGGCTGCCACAGAGAGGGGGTGGTAGAGGTGGGGAATTTATTTCCCCAGGAAACCTCATTAGCGATGCAGTGCCTGTTTTCATCGAGGTTTCTCTCCCTGGCTTTGTTTTCGGCTGAGGAACAGAGCCTGAAAGCCGCTGGTGACTCACAAAAGGTCAGGCTGAGAGTCAGGGGCATGGACTAGCGAGCTGCCTACCTGCGATTGATGTGTATTAGAGCTGTCTTGAGCCACTCATAAACACAGCAAGAACCCTGTTCTCTTTTCATCAGCGCTCTTGACCAAGGCTTGATTTACTGTTTTGAAATCAGCTGCTCCTCCAGGCCTCCACAATAGCTCCTTAATAGCTTGTCATAACAGTTGATGACAATTTGGGAAAAGCTCACATATTCAATATAGTTTTAAAATTGACTTTGAACTACTCCAGGTACCAAGGCTTCATGAACAGTCTAATTGTTCCCCGAGTGTCCCCGACCTAGAGGAAAGTGTTGATGAATAAGACCCTTCTTTTCTATCTCTGAGGGTATTGGGATGTGTATTCAATATTGTAGCAAATCACTGCTGAAAATTGGCTCCATGTCCCCGAGGCTACTTCTCTCCAAAGGTGAAGTGACAGAAGCACCTTCTAGAGAAGACAGACCAGTTCGGCTCTTTCTTGATGAGATTGCTAAGAAGTTTGTGCCGAGTTCTGAGCGAAGGCGCAGTTCCAGGTCTGTGAGTTTTTGCTGCGCTCGCCCCTCGGTGCACACTGAGTGGTTTCGTCAGTTTGGTGCATACACCTGTAAGACCGTGAAGTTTGCAACTGACCCTGGGCGCCAGGTGTGGCTGCTGGTAGAGCACTTGCCCAGAGCACAGGGCCCTGGGTGGCTTGATCCACAGCACTGAAGAAACGCAAACCAAAGAAAGAGAAAGACCCTCCTATCAGTATACCCAAGAAAGTTCACAATATTGCAAGTATAGGGCTTTCCTGAGACAGAACATTAATAGGAAAAAGCAAATTTCTATTTGTGGCTGATTGGTCACTTTTGGAAAACCCAGGTGAGTTGAGCTGTTCCCTGGCCTCCCAGTAGTTAAGTTTGCATCTGGGTCCAGAAGTGCACTGCAGGGTGACGTTCGGAATACCTGACAACCCGTGCGACAGGTACAACAGGGAGACAGACTCTCCTGGGACAGCCGCCAACCACCGCAGTCACGCTGTACCAGAACTTCCCACTGGGCTCCGCCCCGACCTCCACAGGCATGCAAGTCTCCCCGCCCTTCAAGGCCTGGCTAAAGCTTCCCTTCCTTTCCAAAGACTTCCTTGTTCTGAACAGTCTGTTTCTTGGCTCTGAATTCGCACCGCTCTAACCACTATACTTCCCGGTTACTCCAATGTTGGTGCTATCGGTATTGTGCCTTTAAAACATTCCCATAGCACAGTGCTGCGCGATGCACACATTTCAGAACTACTCTTGGACACGGAATATTCTGGTGGAAATACTGAGCTGGTTTCTGAAAATGCTGCAGCTGGCATAATGGTAATTTTAATATCTTTGGGGCCTTGAGTTCAGTATCCAAATATCCTATTTTCTTTTAGAAGAGCCAACTGGAAAACAAAACAAAACAAAGACAAAAACAGCAGCTTCCACTTCAGCAAAGACTGTAGCGCAGCCGCGGGCGTTCCCTCGAGCTTTCTTTCTTCATATTCTCTGCGCTTTCTTTAAATGATGAGAAGTTTGTCTCATAATCTTTCACTGGGAGTGGAACTGCACGTCAGACTTGCAACGGTTGAGTTTCCCCAGCTCCTGTGGAAATGTGTCACCTTCGTCAGGTTTCCACCGCCGCGATGAAACACTTGACCAGAAGCAACGTGGGGAGGAGAGTGTTTGTTTCATCTTAGAGTTCTGGTAGCCGTCCATCACCGCGGGAAGCCAGGGCGGAAAACTCAAGGCAGGAACCGAAGCAGAGCCACGAAACGCTGCCTACCGGCGGTCTCCTCACTCCTTGCCCAATCAGCTTTCTTAAGCCAGGGGTGGCCCCTCCCACAGTGAGCTGGGCCCTCCCCCACGAATTATTAATTAAGAAAATGCCGCAGGTTTGCCAGCAGGCCAATCTGATAGAGGTAGTTTCTCAACTGAGATTTCTTCTTCTCAAATAATTCTAGTTTGTGTCAAGTTCACACAACACTAGCCAGCACAGGCGTGCTTACTGTTGTCTCTGCATGCGTCAGGTCGTTCCAGATGTGAGCAGCTTAGGCAATTTCTCTTCAACACAGACCAAAAAAAAAAAAAAAAAAAAGCTAGTTTATTGGAAGTCTTCAGTGTTTTGGATTTTTGATTATTTGAAACTAAGAATATGGATTTTTTTCCTTTCTTTCTACAAATGGTGTCAACAGAGTGAAGGTTTCAAGTCAGTCCCACAGTGAGTCACCACACCAGCCTCCAATAAAGTAAGAAAGACTGGGAGAGCATCCAGAGGTCGGGTATTGTCCCTGGAGACTGATTCGTACATACACACACACAAACACACATAATACATACATACATACATGTGTATACATTACACACACACACACACACACACACACACACACATATCTATATATCATTCTCGCAAAGGGTCGGGGAGGGTTAGGGAAGTATGAGCCAGTTAGGGATCATCAGTGGCTCCAGGTAGGATGAGCCAACTAGTACAGAAGAACCTCAGAACAAACTGAGGAGATCTGTCTCTGCCCCAAACTCTCCTACAGACCTCCAGCCATCTCCCTGGGCCTGTTTCTTCATCTGCAAAACAAACAGGCTTACCAAGCAATCATTCTTCCAGGAGAAATGTACTGTGGCAGTAGTTTTTCTACAGCTGTCTTTACACAAACCTGTGCGCCTCACACTGCCTCCCCGGTCCTCTCGTGTCTTCTCACACTGATGTCATTATGCTGGACCCACTCAGCTAGCAGAAACAAAACAGGGGGATAAACACGTAAGCACCAACCAGATAGCATGCTCTGTGCTCTATTTACTACGAACATGCCTGTGCTATTCTCTGTCTAACCCTGGAAGCCTTGGAGAACAAACACGATGACTTTCCCTATTCACTCCCATATTTTAAAGCACCATTTGATGGTATTAAAACACGGTACTCTTTTAGTATTTCTGGATGGATCGCAGCTCTTTGACGGTATGCCTGTCATTAGCTATGTGTTAGTTTTGGAGTCAAGGCTAATTGTTTATGTGACACCGCCAGTTGAAGCCATCTGTGAGTAAATTAATTGCGTTTTTATTATATCTGATTTAACGGTGAATTAAGAAGCCTGTCTAATGTTGGTCTTCATTCCCCCCTCCATCCACGGGTGGACGTATGGGTGGGTATTTTCCCTTACAGAAATACAGACAGCAGTATTGCCTCAAGTTGGTAACGACAGTGTTCTGTCAGTTTACCTGGCTCTGAACTTTGTAGCTTAAGGATTAATACTGTTTGTTTCTGTTTTAATCAGAAAAGAGTATCCCATGTGGGCCCTTCAAACATTACAGAACAGCCTCAGCCTTGTGATTCCTTGAGTAACTTGGGGTTTGGCTGTTAACCACAGATGTCGGAAGAGACGCAAGTTAGCGTTAGGAGACAGTCCCCTGAGCCACTCTCAACCCAGCAAGGAGGCTGGTCCTCTGCACAGCTCATTGTGCTTCCCAGCCCTTGCAGGAGAATGTGTGGGGACAGTGTGTGCCTCTCTAGGCTGAGTCTTTTTTTTAACTGATTTTTTCTCACACAATATATTTTCCCTCCCCAAATTCCTCCCAGATCACCCCACCTCCTCATCCACTCAGTTTTGTGTTCTCACTCTCTCTCTCTAAAACAAAGAAACACACACACACAAACTCCACAAACAGAAGTCAAAATAAACAAGCCAAAGACCGATAAGATTAAAAAAAATAAGAAAGGAAACAAAGAAGCAAAATGACACGAAAGTCTACAAAAACGCGGCTGAGCCCCTTGTACTGGCCGGCCGTTCCCGGCGGATGCGGGCGAGCGCGGGTGACAGGCCCAGCGAGACTCTACTGGCGGAAGCTGAGAGTCTCTCAGCAGAGGGTGTCATCGCAGACAGCCTCTGGTTCAGGACTGGGACCCGTGTCGACTCCTCTCGGTGCTGAACTTGACCCTGTCCAGGAGCGTGTGTGCAGACACAGTCCCTGCGAGTTCGCAAGCGCATCAGTCCTACGACTAAAGGAGTTTCCTCGCAGTCCTCCACCGCCAACGGCTCTCACAGCCCTGTATGCCCCCTCTTCTGTATAAGTCCCCGAGCCTTGAGGGAAGAGGTTTGGCGAAGACATCCAGTGTAGGACTGAGTGTCCCAAAGTCTCTCACTCTCTGCACAATGTCTCTGTGTTAAGCCATCTACTGAAAGAAGCAGCTTCCCTGATACGGGCTGAACAAGACTCCATCTATAGGATCGCAGTATGTCATCAGGAGACATGTTGTTGCTGTGTTCCTGTAGGGGAATAATAGTAGTAGGTTTTCACCTAGGCCCTGACCCATCCAGTCTCGGGTTCTTGGACATTTAAGCAGTGTCTGCTACGGGTTCCATCTCACGGAGTGGGCCTTAAATCCAGCCAGAAAGTGGTTGTTTACTCCCATGACACCTGTGCCACTGTTGCCCCAGTGCATGCTGCAGGCGGCCACTGTTGGGTGCCCCAGGGTTGTAGCTGGGAGATTTTGATGACTGCCTTTCTCCTGTGGTAGTTTGCAGGGCACCTTCCAGTACCATGAGCACTAGTCAGTAGGAAGTGAAACTCCTAGTTGGGCACCAGCTCGACTTCTCTGTGTCCAGTGACATATATAAGCTCTGCCTTTAGCAATAAGGCCTTACTATGAAGTTGTGGAGAGTAAAGTAACCATTAGTCTTGGCAATAGCCTGTGATGCTTGGGGGGTTTCCATGGGACCCCTTTGGCCAATGACACAACAAGATATAACCCATTCCTGGCAATGGTGGATTTATTTGGTGACACAAGATGTCTAGTTGGGGTACTGTCTCACCTTTTATTTGGTGACTCCATTTAGATTCCTTCCATATGCGTATATTTTAGGAAGCTTCTATAGTATCAGAGTTTCATGTCGCTTTTCAACATGTCAGCTGTCCCTCCCCACAGTCCCTCCTTTACGCTTCTCTCTCATAATCCCCTATTTCATCCTCTTAGTCTAGCTTCCTCTTTGTCTCTCCAGAACAGTATATTCTACTTCCCGCCTTGGGAGAACCTCTCCCCTCTTCTAGCCCATGACTATGTACCTAACTTCTGCTACTGTCCAGATTGTAACATACATATCGAAGGCTTAAAAGTTAACATGCACAGAGAAGAGAACACATACTTTGTCTTCTAGGGCCTGGGTTGCTTCACTCGGGATGATTTTTTCCTAGCTCCATCCATTTACCTGTAAATGTCATAGTTTTATCTTTCTTAATAGCTGAACAGTATTCCATTGTATAAACCACGTTGTCACTGTCGCAGGCTGATCTTTTAAGACAGCAAGCGTGCCTTCTCTACTCTGCTGTCTTACGTTGCTGGGAGAGAAACAGTTCTGTGGCTTTCTCTGCTTTTCTGAGCAACGACAGTATCTTTCTTGGTTTTCCTCTACAGGAATTTTTATATCTGGAGCACATGCATGCTTAATGAACATGAATATCTGGGAAACTGAGCATCTGGCAACTTCAGCCACCAGAGCTGCAAGTGAACCAGCAGAAGAAAGGTAGGGGTGAGTAACCAATCAGTGACGTCTGCCATAATGACCTAAACGTACAACACGCCAGGATGACCTAAACATGTGACACGCCAGGATGACCTACACATGTGACACGCCAGGATGACCTAAACATGTGACACGCCAGGATGACCTACACATATGACACGCCATAATGACCTAAACGTACAACACGCCAGGATGACCTACACATAACACATGCCAGGATGACCTAAACATATGACACACTGCAGGAAAAACAAGAAAAATCCGTTTAAAAGAGATAGGGAACTAAAAGCAGAAAATATTGACTTGTAAAAGGTTCCTGAAAGAAGTACAGCAGCTGGTTCTCTGAAAGGTCGACATAATTGTGAAGTGCTGGAATTCCCAGCAAGAAAAATAAGAGATGGATGAGACCTGAGATATTTTGTGATGCAAGAGTTGCTAGACTCAGGAAAACAGATGCTACATGTCAGTGCTCAAGCACAGGTGGGACCTGTGCTTCTAAAAATCGTGGACATGTGTGTGTGCACTTGTGTGTGTACATATGTGTGTGAGTGAGTGTGTGAGTGTATTGAGTGTGCGTGTGTGAGACAGTGTGTGTGTGTGAGTGTGCATGTGTGAGACAGTGTGTGTGTGTGAGTGTGCATGAGTGAGTGTGCGTGTGTGAGTGTATTGAGTGTGCGTGTGTGAGAGAGAGTGTGTGTGTGTGTGTGTGTGTATCACACATCACATACCAAAATTAACTTAATGAAGTCATTTTAAGAGATAAAGAATAGGCCGGTGAAATCAACTCCAATTAAATACAATTTTAAAATATTTCAGTAAACAAAGAAAAGGTAAAAACAAACTTCTTTTTTGTTGCTGGGTTTTTTTTGGGTTTTTTTTGTTGTTGTTGTTGTTTTGAGACAGGGTTTCTCTGTCCTGGAACTCACTCTGTAGACCAGACCTCGAACTCACAGAGATCTGCCTGCCTCTGCCTCTGCCTCCTGAGTGCTGGGATTAAAGGCCTCTGCTCCCCAGTGCTAGGATTAGAGGCGTGCACCACCACTGCCCAGCTTAAAGAAACAAACTTTTTAACATAATGAAGGCGTATATTAGAAATCTGCAATAAATGTCATACAGGGTTTGGGCAGAGATAAATAGCTGAAACCCACTTTCTTATCTTTTAGTAATATAAACTTTTTCTTAAAACTAGGTTTGTGGCTGTCTTACATACAGCTACTTTCCTCGAGTTTCCTGGTTTCCTGGTCGCTCTGTTTAGCCGTGTGTCTTGATTGTTTCTGACCAATGTGAGATAAACAAAGGAACCAAGATCACCTCAAAAGAATTGACCCAAGCCAGGTGTGATGGTGCATACCTAAATCCCCAGCACTCGGGAGGCAGAGACAGGAGCTTCGACATATGTTTCAAGCTGTCCTAGGATATATAGCTAGCACTGGGCCAGCTAGGGCTACATTGTAAAACCTATGTTGAAGGGAAGGGAGTGAGAAAAAGAGAGAGAAAGAAAGAAGAGGTAGGAGGGAAGAAAAGAAGGGAGAGAGTGAAGGAGGGAGAGAGAGGGAGAGAGAGGGGTAGGGAGAAACTGAGCTGGTCAAACAGGGTAAATTTCAAAGGCCCATGATTTCAAGTGCAAAGGTTACGTGCATTGTGATACCAGCTTTGTAAAAGTTCAAGTTACACATGTTAGTAACTACAGCTTAGGATGTGCCAAAAAATATAGGAACATGCATGAAAATGAAACATCCCATTATCAGAATGAGTTGGGAGTGAGGAGTTGTACTTTGGCTGCATTTGGAAGAGTGAATAATGTTATTTCCTTAAAAATAACAAAAACAGCAATAAAAGAATCTTGAATCAAACATAGCAAATAGTTAACAGCTATTCAACCTGGGTCACATTTAAATGACCCAGCTATAAATTTTGATTAAGTTATTTATGTGCTTTTCTACATATATAAAATATTACATATTATAAAAAAAAAAACCCTTTAGTTATATAAAAATAAAGGCTTGGAGCAAAAGGAAATCAAAATAAAACATCAGAGGTGAATATTCAAAGAGGGGGGAGGAATCGCAGCCATGAGCCTTTGTTCTTCTCAGGCTCCAGCGTGATTGAACATCCATGAGCCTCAGGGCTCGGCCTAATTGCCTCCTCCCCCAGTAAATAAATGTCCCAAAGCAAAGGCTAAAGGTAGTCACTTTGATGTGTCACGTCTCAGAGGTCATCCTGATGAAGGAATCAATTCAGATGCACCATTACTGGAAATAGATCATTAAAGGACTCCTCGCAGGGCAAAACCATCGTTAGACCTTTATTCACTGAAGGGTTGTTTCTGCTGGACTTGGTGAATCAAGATGGTAGAAAATAGAGTGTAATAGTCACATTTGTAAACAATGACACAGAGCATTAAATGCCTTAGAACAAAGAAACATGCAAGAACTGTGTGGAAGAGAATGTTACATTTTTACTGAAAATCATAAAAGGAAAACTAAATAAATGGAAAGGCACCCCCTAGATGAGAATCTTTAATATTTTACAGATATTAATTTCCCCCACCCAGTCGATACATTTTAATGAGATACTAATGAAGTGAACCTGGTAAGCTAATCCCAGGTCCATCTGAAACAATCTCCAGGACTATTTTTTAAAGGAGCATGAGAAAGGGTTACCCATATCAGCGTCTAAATATATTATAAAACCTTAATAATTCAAACAGTGTGGTATTGACAGTATAAAATATAAAGGAGGTGCCAGAAAAAGATTACTATTCTAATAAGTTATGTTTCAAATCAGCATATGCGATTACACACCAAGTTTTCCAAATGCAAGCCCCTGATGCACTAAAAAGCTAAGCAACAGTGATTAACAAAATTATAAACCTATCAACAGAGTCCATAGAAAACTCTCTGTGTTATGCTGGGAGAACGCCTTCCCGGTTTGGGAAGAATACCCAACAATTACAAGTGAAGAAGAAACGCACAGTCGGATCCCATAGATGCTAAACTGGGAGAAAGTGTTTGTGACGTGCACAGTTATGACAGAGCTGTGTTCTTTTGTGCATGTGTAGCGTATGACTCATTGTGAGTGGGCAGGGGAGGCAGCCGCCGAGGGGAACTCTTGAGTAAGATTCACCCCATCTTTCGTGATGATAATGTAAAGTGGTGCAGTTTTCAGCACATTGCGATTCCCCCGGTATTCAGTGGGAAAACAAGTCAACGAGAAGTATCTAGAATATACATGCACATTTTTACATATGAGCACATGCGTACATAAACATACACGCATGCAAATTAGGATGCAAATGTATCACAACACACTACTATTGCTGTGGACATTGCCGCTAATGCACAGACTTCTCTCGGTGGGGGCAGGTTAGGGTAGGCAGAGCTAGTCTGGGGCAGTATTCCATAGGCTCCATTCCGTCTCCCCTTTTAAAATGAGGATATATTCATGCATTACGTTTTTAATTAAAAAATAGAACGTCCCCAAGGTTACCCGCTCTCCAATGTCAGTCTCACTCATTTGTATCCTGAAATGCTCTCTTGGGTGGCAGAGAATGAAGTAAGTGCGCCGGGAATTGCATTTAGAAGAGCACTGTGCTGGGGAGCATTAGTCAGCCACGTGTGCCCCCACAGAGAAAGGGTTGAGAGCCCTGCGCGCCACTGTTTCCCTTCCTCCTGCAGCATCCAGAAACAAAAGCCTCGTGCTGCCTTGCCGTGGTCTCAGGGTGCCAACAGCGCAGGGGGTGTTTCTGCTCTGCAGACACATTCCATTCCCACAGAATAGCTCTTTGTGCTCGTTCTGAGTAATTTTAAGTAAATAAGTGCTTCCCTGCTAGCATCAAACACAGTGAAATAAATTGTAGGGCTCGGGTGCATAAAGAGGCAGGCGGCCAAACCTTCTCTCGCTGCTGTGTTTGGGAAAGAAAACCCAAGTTACTGTGTGGCGTTCTGACCTCACCTTTGCAGGCATGAAACAGCTCCTGCATGCCTTTATCCCAAGTTGCACTGTTTCTTGTTCGTACACAATCATATCTGTGCTGACACGTGAAAACACATGCGTGCGCGCACACACACACATACACACACACACACACACACGCACGCACACACGCACATGCCTGTCTGAATCCCTGGGTGCTCTGGATAAGCACTGCTTGACCTTGCATCCCTTTGCCCTCCACATCCTTTTAATGATCACCCAGGGTTACAACTCACTGACCCGTGGGTTGTGACAATCTTTTGGGGCAGCACTGTTTAAGTCAGAGTCCCTTCTTTTCCTTCTTCTTAATTTGACAGACTACGATTGTGTTGACGTCATATGAGAGAGAGGGGTGTACTTCCCAAGCCAGCGTACCGATGACAGTAATGAGTACTGTTATGAAGTACTAACTGTCCCCAAGCCGTGCGTAGACGTTTCACTCCACAACCCTACCAGCCAAGTACTAGAATTATTATTTCTGTGTCTCTTCCAAATGCAGAAAATAATTCACGAAGAGATTAATTTATCTGAGTGTCACAGAGCTCGCAGGTGACAGAAACAGGATTTGAGCATCAAAACAAGTGTGATGGTTATTAAAGCATGAAAGAATTTGGAGATGTGTGTGAATTCATTGTGGCTTTTAATGTTTCTAATCCACTTGGTATTTTCAAATTATTAAGATAATAACTGATTGCCACAAGTGAAAACAATGAAGCACATAGTTGTGTCTAAGCCTGACTGTCCATTTTCCTTTTTACAAGCCTGATCGCATCTTTCCACGCCATTTCCTCATGAAACTAGTCAGCATGCTTTTGTCCTATTCATACTGACACTGCACAGGGGCCAGTGTGAATGCGTGGGGGGCTTTGTTTCCAATAATGAGATTTGGGAAGATTACTGTAGCATAATTTTGGTCTTCCTGTCCAAGAATATGAAATGCCCTTCCAACCGCAGACATTGCCATTATGTCATTCAATCCAGTCTTACATATATATACTCACACACCCTGTGGCCTTTCTTTGTACTTTTATTCTTAATTACTTCATAGTGTTTATTCACCACTGTGAACAAAACAGTTATGCATCCGTTTCATTTCTAGATGTGCATTGTTAGAACACAGAGGCATTACTTTTTAACATTGATGTGTTTTCTAGCCTCGTCAGCAGAGTGTCCCACTGCCAGGTTTTTTCAGAGAGGTAGAAACACCAGCACCATCAATTTCAGGAAAAGAAGGTATCAATTGGGAGTGATGTTTATCAGAAAGGGAGCTGTGCAGGGTTAGAGAAAAGTCGCCTGAGCCCTCTTAAACACACACAAACGCAAGTCTGGAGCGTGTGACACAGCCAGATGCCAGAGGAAACAAGAGTTGGCCAAAGACTTCTTGGACAGCTGGACCCTACAGCACCGTCTACTGTGGAGCTGTCAGCCAAGTGTCTGTCAGGAGACCTGGGGCCACTTTTGATCAGCAGGTCTAGCAGCTTGGAAGTAGAGGTGGATGTGGGGCAGAAGAGACCAATGGCAGGCCGGAATTCACTGGCACGCCTGCATCTGACCTAGAAGGTCTTCATCGATAACAGCTTCTCCTCACTTATAAATTTGGCCAACTCGTACACAAAATCATGACAAGGTCTTGTCATATTGTATTACTGTAACATATTACAGGGTTTTGTTAGATATTACAATGTAACTCTTACCTACATAGTTATGAATGAGATTACCCTTTTTAAAGCATTGTGTGAATTACAGAGTGTTTTTCTGGGACACTGAACGTGGAAGACTAAATCATTTGATTGCAATATTGTAGGGTTAGTAGCTGACCAATGGGATGGAGAGAGAAGAGTGTATTCAGCATTCGCCCTCACAGGAGCTTCCGATTGGCTGACCTCTGGGGCCAGAAACAAATTACTCAAGGCACAACTGATCTGCAGTCTCTCATGTCTCTCTCTTCGGCATGTTTATTGTTTCATTACATACTCATTAGTGGGATGGACCATCTGCTATGATGTTTTCACATAACAGATTTAATTAGCCACCCATTTGGTGCTGAGAGTACTGAGGGAGGTATTCGATGTCAGACACTCCTCTAAACATTTTTTCTGAATCCAGTAGGAGACCAACACTATTTGAGGCCATCCTCAACAGAATTAGTATTTACGCAATGTTAGAGGCGCGTCTTTGAGGAATTCAAGTTGTTGTTTCGGTTTTTGTTTTGTTTTCACGTGTCAGCCATGGCGCTTTTCGTACCTTAGTAAGTTCACGCTAAGTTCATGCTGTGTGTCTGCTGTCATGCAAAAAACCAGATCTGCTAATTCTCATGTCCTCCAAATATGCAGATTTCACATTCAAACTATCAAAAGTGGGCAGGGATCTGCAATTTATCTGTACATTCTGTTTGCCATCGGGGAAAAGCAAAGGGCTGCCTTAGTTCCTGTCATTTGCCTTTGTTGAGGGCAAGTAGAACAATCCCAGAAACAGAGCAAGGACTTTTAGGGGTCAAGGAATCCATAAAGGTAAATTGGTCTGTGCCCGCCTCAAGCTGTGCTGCTAATATTAGTAGACAAGACGCTGAAGACGTGTGAGGAGGGGAACTATAAGAAGCGATATTTAAATTGCCATGAAGCTCGGACTGAGCCCCTTTCCATTATTTCAGAATCGTTGCTAATATGAGGGACGCAGAGAGAAACCCAAACCCAGTGAAAAGCGTAGGAAGTTCAGAACGCCCGGCAGCCCCAGCTGGCGGCAGAGGCTAGCACACTGGAGAAACCGCGTGAGTGAAAGTCTTCTAAACTGTGAAGTACCAGGTTAAGGTGGCGCTGGGCAGAGCTGGGGAGGGAGCACTGGGCTCACCAGGCTACCGAGTCACACACCATGAGGCCGGCGAGCTACACTGCTGCTAAGACGCATCTCTGGCGCGATGGATACATCGGGAAGCCCAGCGCAGATGGGATGGCTCAGTTCTTCAGCTGAGTCCTGTCTAAAATGAGCATCAGATATTACATATCTTTCTTGTCTCATTATTAGAGTTGTAACAAATCTAAGCGCTGTATTCCTTTGACTATATTGTCTCTCACGCCAGGCTAGGCACTCCGTAAAAATAATAGAGGAGAATTAACAAATGTGCTGGCTGCCTACTGTGTGCGAAACTACTATCAGGCGTGGTTTTGGATGCCCAGAGTAAACGTTCGTGCCTTGTGCAACAGCAGCGCTGGAGAGGTATGACTCCACCAGGTGGGGAGGGTGAGCAAGGTGATGCACACAGCGCTGCAATGCAGCCTGGGAATTCTCATCCCCGCCTTCCAGCTGGTCTCCAGGCCCTTTGTAAAATGAAGGTATTTTCTACAATGACCTATCAGAACAGCCTCTTCACATAGCAAAGGGGCAAGAAGGAACTGTAAGAAGAAACCCTGGCGCTTGGCACCTTAGGCGGGAAGGTGGAGACCACAGCTGGGACTTCACATATAGCAAGAACCAGACGGGGCCTTAAAACCTAAATATATGGATAAAGTTTTAAAGGCTTAAAAAGGTTCACTGTACAGTTTGGTCACAAAACATAACGTTTGCTTCTGCTGTGTGCTTCTTGTTTCTTCACAGGCCAACGTCAACACACTGGAAAGTCAAAAGGGGAACAGATCTCAAAATGGTATTTCAGAGAAATGCACAAAGAAAAATATAGTGGTGATTCATATTCAAAGTTAAAAAAATAAAGTTTTAGGGATAAATCTAAAAGTGTCAGAACCACCATCTCTTTCCAGTTCTCTTTTTTTGCTCTCTAGAGAGAACTGTTAGAATTTGTTTAAAATCTATGCTGCAAATCTGGGTGGTGGCGCACACCTTTAGTCCCAGCGCTCCGGAGGCAGAGACAGGTAAATCTCTGTGAGTTCAAGGCCAGCCTGGTCTACAGAGTGAGTTCCAGGACAGCCAGGACTACATAGTGAGACCCTGTCTTAAAAAACAAAAAATTCTGTACCTCAAATTCATTTTCACCTCTTAATATACATTTATATATGCGTACAATAGCTAGCATATTTGGTATTGTCTTAAAACAATGCATATATAGCAACTTCTATTATTCAGTTTTTGCTTTTCCTCCTCAATTTTTTTTCATGTATACATCCGATAGTTCATTCTTTCACATAGCAACATAATATTTTATCACATAGTTTTTCACTTTGGTTTTGCATGTGTGTGTTCACATGTGTATGAGCACATGTGTGTGTTCACATGTGTGTGCATGTGCATGGGGAGCCCAAAGTTGACGTGGGTGAATTCGTCGCTCTCTACTGTCTTTACCAAGGCAGGGTCTCTTGCTGAACCTGGAGCTTACCTGTCCACCTCGCCAGGAAGGCCTTGTCTCTGCCCCTCAAGTGCTGGGGTTACGGGCAGGCAACAACACAGCCCTGGCTTTCTTATGTGGGTCCTGGGGACCCAAACTCAAGGCCTCACACTTGTAAGGCAAGGGTTTTTATCCACTGAACCATTTCCTCAGCCCAATTTTCACCTTTATAGGTTTTTAAATTATTTTCGAGTAGTTACAACATTACAATCAACGCTACAAATGAGCACACGTGTGTATGCACGCCGTTCTGCACGTGCACAAAAGTTTATATAGGACATAGATCCCAAAATAGTTGCCTACGTACACATACATGCTTTTAGCTTGTATTAGGCATTGCCAAACATGTTCTAAAGCTGTACCCGGGTGGTGTGTGAAAGATCCACGGCTCTTACCAACAGCTGATGTCCCATCTTGCGTTTGAACTTCGGATAGTCCGAATGGGAAGGTTCCGCTGCTGTTTTCCTAGAGCAGCAGGTGAACCGCTCTTCCGAGTCACTGGTCCACTCTCTTGGTTCCATGCTGAGGCATGTTACAGTTTTATATAAGAGCTGAGATTTTTAGGTGTTATAGTTTGGTCTTAAGAAATCTCCGTTTACCTTGAAGCAACTGTGAGAGTTTGAGTTCATTTTCCCGCCGTGTTGTTGATCCACCTGGAAAACATTTTGCATGAGGATCAAGATTAGGGATCTATTTTTACTTGTTTCCATGTAAATAACTGTCTGAAAGCATGTATTGAGTATGCCGTTCTTTGACAGTGTAAAGAAGCTTCTTTAAACAAGTTCTCAGCACCGTGTCTGTCTCCAGATGGCGCACTGATCTGTATTTACGCTGACCCTTGATTCCACTGACCGTGTTCTGCTTCTTTATTGCAGAAGCAATCAGCCACAATGAACAAAGCAAACCAGTCCAATGAGGGCATCCACTCCAAGTATCTCAGGCCAAGGATTTTCCTCCATGCCCTTCTGGGTAGCAAACATGAGCTGGAGCCACTGTGGGAGAGGTCTGCACAGAGCAGGCTGGTGATGGCGGAGCACGGGATCCTTGCATGGTGTGTGAGGGCTGTTGGCAAGTTTGTTCTGAGGAATGGACAGTCTAGAACCAAGACTCTAATTTAACGGCCCTCCAGGCATTTGTGCTGAGCTTCTGTGGGGTGGGAACCCTGCTTCTTTCCTCAGGTCTTCTGCCCACTCAGACAGCTTTTCTGTTCCAGGACCTTTGGGTTAACCACTGCCCAGTCTGTGCCAGCTTCCCCTTTTTACATGCCCCCCTTCCAAAGAGTCTTCATGCCCCCCTTTCCAAAGACTCTTTTTCTTCCTTCCTTTAACGGTAGTCCTTGAGAGACAATTAGAAAAAGAAATGGAGCCTTAGACAATCCCTAGAAATAACACAGGTTTCTCTTCCTTGATCAAGAAAGAACTTTCTAGAAACAAACTTCCTGAATATTATTCCCCTAGAAGGCAGCGAGAATGTTCTTGTCTTTGATCAAACCAAAACCCAGCAAACAGGTGGGTTTCATGTCAGCAGAGAGTTGGAGTAGTTTTTCTGGTTTCCAACAGGGATTGTTTTTCCTTCTGTTGGCTCTTCACAACCAACAATGGCAATCGAAGAGAAAAGATCATCTATCTTTAAAAGGGCCTCCACTTCCACAGACACACTGTAACTAAACCCTTTCCAACTCTGGGAACTCACTCTTCTAACGGAAAGAAAGAGATGTCTAATCGCCCTCCAAAGAAGAAGGGTGGCCCCTGGAAAACACCACACACATCTGCTGCCAGATGGCGGGAGATCAGCACCCCCAAACATTCGTTACACTAGGTGTGACCCCACAGCCTCTTCTGGAGTCCCATAGCAGCTTCATGCCTGTTCCCAAGTGTTAAAGTGCGGAAACATGCTTTGACTTCTTGAAAAATAATCACAATTAAAAATTCAAGCACTATTATTAACATGTGCTTTATTAAAATGTGCTCACTAATTTTGTTTCTGTGAATTACCAATCTTACATTGCGTGAAGATGTTGATTTGCAGTCTTGGATTTGTCTTTACTAATTACAAGATTATAGAATAGCATTTTCCTTTCTTAAAGTTATAATTGTGTAGATATTCAATAAAGTTTCGCTAACTGGGCATCACATTTTCCTTTGCCAGAAAAAAAAAAAATTAAAAACAAGTAATCCTAAATGTTGGTGCTTGCTGATTTAGGCTCATTTGTGCTCAGCAGTCTCTATTGAAAAGAACAAACAGGGGCTCCTGCTGTAGATGTGTGGTAGGGTGCTTGCTTCCCGTGCACAAGACTGTGGGTTCCAGCCTGTGGCTGAAAAAAACAAAACGAAACAAACCAGGCAGTGACAAAAAGACTTGTGAACCCTAAGACTGAGAACAGGCCACTGTGCCTGTACGGAGCACTCTGCCGGGAGGCTTCCTAGCCTTCTGCCCTTTGAAAGCACCCCCTCCCTCCCCCAGAGTTCAGGTTCTTCTCCAGACTCTCTGCACCAAAGCCCCTCCTGAAAAACTTGCTTTGTCCTTGGTTCTCGTGCCCCCTTCTGAAAATGAAACCTGGAAAATTCCGGGCAGATTTGAATACTGATTGCTCCTGAAACCACAGCAGCGGTGGGCCCAGACGGTAGACTAGCATGACACGTTAGAAATAGTAAAGGTTCTGGGCATCTTTGTCTAATTAGGGGCGGCATTGCAGGTTACAGCATGTCGACATTAGGGACCCGGAGCTCTGGGGACAGCTTACACCCACACAGATTCATCCTCCAAGCGCCCCAAGGCTTCTGTCTGAAGCCAAGGATCAGGGTCTCCTCAACAAGCACGTTCCCCAGGCGGAACCCCGTAAATGTAACTTGAGTGTTCCCATGGGGCTGTGAGTGCCACTCTGCCAGCCCTATCCACCGCGTTCTTAGATGACCCCTGCTACCGGTACACTAGCAACTAGCTGTGCCTTCGCTGGGCCTGGGAAGAGAGCGACTCCTGCCTTGCTCAATTTCAGAGTGACCCCGCAACACCAGTTGCAACCTCTCTAGAGTAGACCAGCCCCTAGAGTACTCTGGCGGACTGTGAGTGGAGGCAGGATAACATAATGGGTATACCCATTATTATTCCATTTTGTTTTGTGTGTATGGTTGCACCACATGCGTGCAGTACCCACGGAGACCTGGAGAGGGCCTCAGAGCCCTTGGAACCAGACTGAGAGCCTGTGGTGAGTCACCCGGTGGGTGCTTGGAATTGAACCTGGGTCCTCTGAAACAGCAGCCCATACTTTTAACCACCAAGCCATCTCTCCAGCCCCACAAATTTCATTCTTAATATCTTCCTTTTGCTGATATTGACAAAATTTTAGTTACGTATGCAATCCTGCTACTTGCTTTCTATCTTCAAGCTAATTTGGATTTTAGTTTTACATTGTTTTTAATGAATCCATCTGCTATTGACAACGGCTCTGTCGTGTTAGATGCAGTTTAATCTTACTATTACACAAGTGTGCTCTGCATAAACCAGCACGCTACAGTGACTCCGCAAAGGCAGTCTGCTAAACATTTTTAAAAACACAACCTACGGCTTTGCTTTGTAACTTTATGAGGAAATTTATATCTCGTTCGCCCATAAGGTAAAAAATTAGAATCATTTTAAATCAAGTTATATTAAAAAAAAAGATGAAATTGCTGAGTGAAGAAAATAAATGTTGAGAGACACGGACATGTTCTACCCAGAGTCCTCCCTGTGGAGAGGGTGTTTGAGGGCCTCCAGCAGCAAGACAAGGAAGTCGTGAAGCAGCGGAGACTTCCGGACCAAGGATCATTCACTCAATCGTATGTACAGCTTCTTTCTTGGCTGAAAAGAAATTAGCAATGCTTTTATGAGAATAAAAGATTATTAACACCTCTCACAAATCTACAGACCTCATAGAAAAAAACAAGTAGAAACGGAGAGATGTGAACAAGCCTGACACAGTAGAATTTTGAAGCTGAGAGCTGCGCTGCTTCTAGTAGCTATCAGAGCAAAATACCAGCGAGCTTCGGAAGAGATGCCCCACACCACCCTGGGATGGATCAGTTAATTTCCGCGTTTGACCCACTAAGTAGGAATTACAGCTCTGCCAGAGATGCAACTGAAGCACGAGCAAGCCTTTGAAAACAAAGCAGATGAAAAATCATGTACGTATTGGCTCTGGGGAAAACAAGAATTTGGAAAACAAAGAACTATAAGCACAGAACACCTCGTGACTCAGCTGTCAATAATGATCTCACAGTGATAATAACGTATGTCCCGAATAATGTTTTCATAAGAAAATGTTCCGTACCCATATTGAGGGGATGGCTCAAGGGGATGCGTATGCAGAACAGCACGCAAAGGCGTAAGATGTAAGGGAAGTATAAGAAAGCTAAACCCTGATCTTCCCCTCTATGAAGTCAGGAAGGCATGTCTCAGAAAAAAAATCACAGTGTTGAAATGCCTGCCTGCGTTTTGGAAATACAGAGACAGCAGAAGCTGCAGCCATGTTGGTTAGTTTTTGTCAACTTGACACAAACTAGAGTCAGCTGGTAAGAGGAAACCTCAAAGGAGGACTCGCCTTGCTAAGACCGCCCTGTGGGTATGTCTGTGGGGCACCTTATTAATCTCGAGTTGATAGGGGAGAACCCAGCCCACTGTGGGCAGAGCCAGTCCCAGGCAGACGGGCCTGGGCTGTGTAAGGAAAGGAGCTGAGCAAGCCAGTCAGCAGCGTCCCTCCAGAGCCTCTCGGCTTCAGGTCTTTGTCCCTGAAGAAGAACTTGAGCTGTAAACAGAAATAAAACCTTTCTCCGAGTTGTTTTTGGTCAGTGTTTATAACAGCAATAGAAAGACAACTAGGACAGCAGCTAAAGACATGCAAATAGATGACGGTAGGAAGGGGATTTGGATGAGGGGATTGTAGACCAGGAGTCCTTTCCGTCGCACGGAGCACTTGGGCTTTCCAATCATACTCACCTGAAGATGAACAAAATTCAAAAGAGCAACAAATAGACCATCTAACTTGCACTGAATGTGCAAATGCAAATGATACGCTGCCATCAGAGGACATGGTGGTTACTAACGCCCAAGCACTCAGCCAACAGCATTTAGTGAGGAGACAGGGAGCCATTGGGCAGTAGGTTCAGTTTCCATGGTGGGTTCAACACCTTCGTATGAATTTGAGATTATGCAGCTTACCAACAGGACACCCTTTGCATGTTTTGTGGTCATTTTTAATTTCTCTAAGTCTTGGTTTATTAGAAAACGAGGGTAATGATTCTACCTTTCACGTCGGTTGCTGTGATGGTTAAATGAACTGACGTGTGTCATCCATTAATCTACCTGATGCTTATAAAAGGCTTGTAATTGTCTTAAATAATAATATAGCAACATTATTAGACTCTTCAATACCAAATTTTATTCTGTTTCCAACAGCTAAAAATGATTTTTAAAATTTATGTTCAGTTGCTTTGGACAGTATCTGCAGTGTTATTTGGGTCTGTTTTCAGTTATTAATATTGATAGTAGAATTCAATCGTGAATGACGTTGGTACTAAAGTAGTAACTCCACGTTTCGATGTTAGGCATCGAAAAGAACATGTGACTGACACCGACAATAACCCATCATTACAAATACTGAACTGATGGGTTCAACCTGTGCTTAATTGCAAATGATAATTTCTGCTTAGGGAACCCCCTCTACGTTTTCTGGGTTCTATAGACGAAGGCAAAGACTCGCCACCAAAGGAGAGTGTAGCGGGGTTCTGTCCATGAAAGGAAGATCACCACGAGAGTCAGAATGCAATCCAGGTGGCGTCTCTCCTACTCAAAATGTAGCAGCATCCTGTGTGTGTGATGCAGGCATCATGCCAGCGTCCGTGAGCAAAAGGAAGAAGCAGGCAGCTCTTGGTGAGTCCTGGGCACTGCTACTTAGACATAACAACCCTGAGGATAACGCCATGAACAAAGCCATTTTGGCATCTTAGTGTCGGCAGAAATATGAGTTGAGTCCAAAGTTACTACTATCCTTGCTACTGTGTATATCTCCCTTTTCGTCTCCTGGTAAATATTTTCTCCAAGAGTATAATCGCTATATGTTGCCTTATGTAACTTTTAGGCTCCTCAGATTTTCTCCTTCATATGTGCTATTTCCCACCAAAAGAGTTAGTGTTGTTCTTCAGTTACTCTGTCTGGACTCAGCAACACTTTTCTAAAAAGAGATAGTTTCTGTTCTGACAGCTTGTCTCTGATAAGACATAGCCAGTATGTAAATTAACATGTGACCATAGCTGTGTCCCTACTTACTCCACGTTACTACAGAGACAGCAGCCAGCCGTGTTCAGTGTGGCCCACAGGCTGTGTTTAGCCAGTCCTTGCACCATTTAAAGACAGCCATTTTTAAACATCTCAGTCTATATAGTTTCAGAGCTTTCTGTTTTCTGCAGCTTTCAAAGTCTTCTTAACTCTAGATCCAGCAGTGATTGCCCAGTGCCTCTTACTGTGGGAGCCCTCTTGTCTTATTACAGGCCAGCCCTGAAGACAGCACATAAGGAAAAGACCCAAGCCTGGGCCCATCACGGTGAAATTTGTGTCTTTAGAAGAATATCTTATAAAGGGTCTTATAGAAGTCAGAGTTGGTGTCCCACTGTGTGTATCAGAGTGGCTCCGAGGTAGGAAATCTCATAGAGGGTGAGCTCTAATTTCACAGGATAAGCACCTGGCCTCCCATGAAGGTCTCAGTTGGAAATATTGATTACATAGTAGGACAGGATGTGATTGGCAGCACTTGAGACACCAGGATCTAAAATCTGTGCAGAGAATTTTGTGCCACTCATCACACTGGTACACCTACCCACGCCAATGCGTACTTGGTTTTAACATTCCAGCCGATCCTGCTGAATCATTCATGTTGGCCTGGTTCCCTCCTCTTTCTTCTTTTCCTATCAGTGTTTGTTTTGTGTGTTTGTGTGTGTATGTATGTGTGTGTGAGTGTATGTGTGTGTATATGTGTGTGTGTATATGTGTGTATATGTGTGTGTACATGTGTGTATGTGTATTTGTATGTGTGTATGTATATGTGTGTGTATGTGTGTGTATATATGTGTATGTGTGTGTATGTGCATGTGTGTGTATATGTGTGTATGTGTATGGGTGTGTATGTGTGTGTGTATGTGGATGTATATGTGTGTGTGTGGATGTATATGTGTGTGTGTATGTGTGTGTGTATGTATATGTGTGTGTTTGTGTATGTGTATATATGTGTGTGTGTGTATGTGTGTGTCTGTAGTGGCTTTAGATACAGGCAGCCATCTTCTGACTTGGATAAATCATGGGAATAGGTAGGCTGTGGCTAGAATCTTAACAACCCATCAAAACAGCATTTAAATCCCATTCCTGCTACTTCTCTTTCCTTCCCATGGAGCAGGGATAGCCAGGAAGACAAATGGGAGTTACCCTTGTGTACTTTTCTTTGCTTGTATGATTCGGCAGATTTTGATTAACTACCCTTTGCAAGTTGCATTGAAATTATCCAAGATTCAGCTGGACTGACTAGCTTGATGATCTGGCAAGAATCCAAGACATTGGAAATAAAAAAAAAACCAAAAACAAAACTAACTCCTCAGACCGGATCAGCACACGTTGTAACAGTGTTATCTGGTTGCTTCTTACAGACTGTGCAGTGATTGAAATGGAAATCATTTATTCCGGCTACTCTGGGTCACCACTAGATCATGTGTGTTCTCTGAAAGGAACTGCAAACGGTTGAGGCTCAAAGATCTCATAATTTCATTCTCCTAAGGAGCTCCCCTCCACCCCCCAGCTCTATTTCCCACTTTAAACATTTTCTTAGAATGTAAGCTTTATTATCCTGTTCAAATTCAGCAAGGCTCCCTTGTCTAGATAGCTCACCATCAGGAATACAGGAATGTGAGCTGCAGCCACTGCCGACACTTTTATGGTGCGTGATGTACGACAGCGCATGATGCATTAAGATCTTTGTAATAATTTTTTATTTTTGAAACAGCTGATTCTTTGGGGACCGTTTAATGCGTAATTCCCCAGATTTTATGGTATCAGGTATCTCTCAAGCATCATTTTAATTGAGCTCTGGTGCTTTTTGTTCTCATCAACTGTGAATCAAGCAGGAGTCTATCAAATTCTATCAGGTGGCAAATCATAGGCTAAAGAAAAATTGTCTCACAAGTCACGTCTGATGACAAATAAGACTACATCCTTGCCTTCAAGTAGCATAGGGTTTAATAATCAAGGGAAAAGTGTACAACAAACAATAACATAAAGTAAAATTCCATACATGCACAAAGAGGCATTATGCCAAAGAAGGCTAAAGAAAAGGTGGTGGTGATCGGGTTCACGGCGAGCGTGGTTACTGAGCTCAGCACTGTTTTTACATTTACAGGGATTTTTATGGCGTTGAAGTGCAGTGTGGATGAAGAAATGAGGCCCAAGAACTTAAATAAGCTGGTCAAGGTTAGCACATGTTAGGTGGCAGACGTGGGTCTAATGGACAAGACCATAGAAGCCGAGAGCACATCACAGGCTGGGAAGATCAGGTCGGTGAGCTAATTACGTGGGCGCACAGTTAACGGGATATTGAAATAGTCGGTAGACTATTTAGAGAAATGAACCAGAGCAGTGGCAGTAGAGATGAGGGGGAGGGGAGGTGGACAATAGTTCTATGATCATTTTGGAAGAAAAGAAATCACAACTGGGAGTCGGTAACCTACTTGATGATATGGGAGCTTCATATCAATATGGGAAGATTATGAGCAGAGTTTTGTAGTCTTTGAACTCAAATGAGCAGAATGGTGAAGTACCGAGAGGGTGATCTTAACAGATTAGCTCCTTCCCTGGGCGCTCACAGTGGCTCTTTCACATCTCTCTGTTCTCGACTCTCATCAGGCTGTAACTGCCTGTTTATGGACCTCTTTCTCCCATGAGTTCTGAGACCCTGAGCCTCATGAAGCACAGACACCCAGCAGTTGGGGCGGTGTTCCAGGCACAGTTAAACCTTCTATAATCTTCCGTTTGGAATAAACTTCAAACAGTAATTCAGAACTGCTCTCTGAGTAGCTAAATGTGAATCTTGGGAAAACCGGAAACGTGCAGAGAGCATTTGGGGGTACTCTCAGGATGCAGGAGCAGATCTTAGTTATCAGAAAGATTCAACACTCGAAATTGTGAAATCATTGCTATTCTGAACGAGAACGCGGATCTAAAGAACCAACAGGGGAAGAAAGAATGGCGTAGGAAGAGGTTCAGAGAGGTTTTCCTTTAAAGAAATGGCTGGTCGAGATCACAACTCCTAAATATTGGGGGATTTTCTGATCACTCGCTTCTAATTTTATTACTGTGAAATATTATATCTGAAGAGGAGCAGATGCTACATTCATTAGGAGGGTTATTAGGCATTGGCTTTTGTTTCCTTTTAATAAATGAGTGTATACTCCTCAGGGGAAAAGACATTTCCATAGCTAATCACTTCAGACGAAAATAAGTCACACATTAAAATGCACCACTTTCAAAACACACTTGTGTAATCAACCAAAATGGGATAAAACTTTCTGAGGTTTACTTAGAATTCACTTACAGCAGACATTCTCCACCTGAGGCCTGGGTTCCCAAGTCCTCGCATTGCCTGGACATTTCCCCCTGTAGACAAAAGCATTTGGGTACCTCATGTAGGTCCTGAAGTCATTTGTTCTGGGTGAGTTTGGGAGAATGCCTGTTTAGCTCTCTTATTTGCATTTGAGATATTTCAAATGTCCTCATTATCCAGCCAACCTTAGTGAATTGAATTATGGAAACGACTCTAAATATCCCTGCATATATTATTTAGAAAATTCAATTGCTCTGTTGTTGTTCTTTTTGATCAATTACAAAAGACCTTGTCTCCTTAGAGAGCTATGAACCTAGACCATAAAAAGAATAACCAAAGTTATTAGCATTATAAGTACATTATCCTTACATTATATCATGAGAATAAACAGCAGAGTGCTTTATTAGGCAAGATATGCCGTGCCCACCCAGTTGTCTCATTACATAATTGATACATTTTGATAAATGTTCTGTTTTCATGCATTCTGGAGTACACATTTAACCTCAACTCGGAACAGTAACCCTATGATTATCTCTTTAAAGTTATATATTCTGCATTGGAATTAGAATAACATATCAATATTTATTGGTATAACATTTAGAACCTCAATAGTTGGTTTAAAATCCAGGTTACATACAAGTGAAGAATTAGTGATATGAAAGACAATCGGAGGGATTCTCAGAAAGACAAAAAATGATATTCATGTAAGAGCAGTTAGGATACAAAGCTTAAGTTGTGAAACTCAGAGTCGAATCTAAAACTAGATTCATAAAAAACAATGAAAAAAGGAAAATCCCTATTTGGGAAATCAGAAATGCACAAGTATTAGAACTTAAAAGCCAGCAGTCCTCACTTTTAAATTGTACCTGGGATAAATAAATAGAAAGAAAATGTTGAGCTGTAGTGATGCCCATTTAGTAAGCCTCGAGACCCTAGAGGGTAGAGAATAATCTTAAAGGCGTTCTCTCCCCTCCCCCGCAAAAACATAGATCATAAGAAAAGAAAGGTCATCTGTACTTCAAGACATCTTCAACAGAAATAGTAAATGGCAGAAGATAATGGTGTTTGGGAGAAATAACTGCCAATTTAGAATTTTATGTTCATCTATACTAACACTAAAGAAGGCAAAACTCACTCCACAACCAAAACAGGATTACAACACACCGGAAGTAGCCCAGAGAGCATCAGAGCCGGGAGCCATCAAGACTGTAGACACCGATACCATTTGCAGACAGACTTAGTGGCCTTTTCGTTTTTTTAGGGGGGAAAGCTAATTAAAACATAGGCGAAAATTAGCAACGTGTCGGACCATGATACTTGGCGGTAGTGTGGGTTAAGGGACGAGCAAAGCACAGAAAGATGCCATGCGAAAAAGAGAAATACATCTAACACGGTAAACCCAAGAGCCTGGCAAGTTTTATTTCTACGTTAATACATTAATGTGTAGTTTTCAACCCTGATATGGTCCCTTTTCACCATTTTCTGATAACTCTTTCTCTTTGGGCTCTGTGATGGGGTAGCCTCTAATCTGTAGTCTTTACTGAGCACGGATCCAGTGAGATTCCGCCGAGGGAAACTTACCCTCCCTTGGTTTGGGGCACTGAGTAGGCAGGTTGCAGAATCCTGCCAGGCCAATTACTGCCCTTCAGTGCATCTTCAGGTACTCAGTTCTCTGTCTCCCTCCCTTCTCCACGACTCTGCTTTCTTCTTACTTCTCCCTGTTGGGGAAGCTTATTTTTAGTTATGTTTGAAATTGTTTTATGCACTGTTGGGTGAGGGGCCTTCCTAGGTCACGGGTGTTGTGTATTGTCTGCAGGTGTTGGATTTATGTGGGGGACGCTGATTGGTAATGATCTGCATGTGCTATCAGTAGAACACCTAAGGAGCTCTGAAAGAATAAAAGCACCTGAGCTCAGAGGCTCGGGTTCCACTATGGAGTCTGGTGCTGCCATGACGGTGGTTCCCTCTGCTGAGGTCTGGCAGGGTTTGCACGTATGAACATGCCTTCCTTGCTGAGCCGCCCCAGCAGTGGACCTCTACATCTCCCTCTACCAGCTCCCTCCCTTCTTCCTCTTCCTGTACATCCTCACTCCTGCCTCTCTCCCTGCTCTCTCTCTCACCTTCTCTTCTTCCCTTTTTTTTTTTCAATATTTAAAAAATAAATGTGCTGGATTGGAGATACTTAGATAACAGTACAGAACTACTTTTTTAAAAAGCCACCCCACCCCAAAAAAGGAAGGAAGGAAGAATGAAAGAAGGAAATGAATACTTTAATTTTCTGTATGGAACCAAATGGAATATATACTCTCTCCATGGAAATACAGGTGCGGACTAACTAGACCAAGCTTATTAATTTTGTTGGTTACAATTCTTACATCCTTTCTCTCTATATCTTCACTATGTCAGGTTATGTTAAAATCTCTTACTATGCTTCTTGTAAGAAATATTGTCAGACCAAGTACCTTAACTTCCTTAAGCACCCCCCTCCTCTCTCTGTCTCTCTCTCTCTGTCTCTCTCTGTGTACATATACACTTATGTACATAATGTGTATGATTTTAGCTAAATATAAAGTATGAATACACAAGTCTTTAGCAAACGACCTTCGTGTAATTTGCCCCTCTGTCCTGGCTGGTTTTCATATCAACTTAACACAAGCTAGAGTCCTCTCTGAGAGGAGGGAAACTCACTTGAGAAAATGCTTCCATAAGGCTGGGTGGCACACAAGATTGTAGGACATCTTCTTAATTAGTGATTGATGGGAGAGGGTCCCAGCTTTCTGTGGGAAGTGCTGCCCCTGGGCTGGTGGTTCTGGGTTCTGTAAGACATCGGGCTGTGAGAAGTCATGAGAAACAAGCCAATAAGCAGCACCCTTTCACGGCCTCCGAATTAGCTCCTGCCTCCAGGTTCCTGCCCAATTTGAGTTCCTGCCTTAGCTTCCCTCAGCTGACTGTAATTTAGGGTATGTAAGCCGAATAAGCTCCTGGTGTTCACGGCATTTCATCACAGCAACGGTAATGACCCCATCCTCCTGTTTGCACTGAGCTCTTCCCTCCTCCCCAGCCCCACACCGGTCCTCCATCCCCACTGCATGTCACCTGTTCCCGGCTCCTCCCCTTGCGAGCCCAGCCCCTGCCCATGGTCCCTTTACACTTTCCTGGGACTTGTGGTTTCTCCGTGTTGTATTCCCACATCTGAGGATGTGGGTCTCGAAACACAAGGGAGAGAACATGAAGCATCTGTCCTTCCGGGTCTGGGTTTCTCCACTCAGTATGACCTTTTCTGGGTCCACCCGTTTACCTGTAAGTTTCATGATTTCATTTCTCTTTACAGCCGAACAGATTCTATGGTGGATATGCACCATAATTTCATTATCTACTCATCAGCTGAAGGACATTCAGGTTCCAGGCTGAACTTGAGCTTGCAACTCTCCTGCCTCAGCCTCTTGCAGTGTAACGGTTTGTTAAATTATCATGTATTAAATACAATGTAAATTTCAAAAATTGCACATAGTTTTATTGTCAACAATAAAATTAAAGTATAAATCAACCATTACAAATACCCAAAAAGACATATACGTGGTGGAACCTTAAGATTCATTCCTTAATAATTTGTGGTTAAGACTAAAATGTTCTTACCGCACTGAAGCCCATCTGCTCACTGCTTAAACACTGAGGCCACAGAGAGGGCTCGGTGGTTGGCAGCTCTGGCTGCTCTTGCAGAGGACCCAGGTTCAGGTCCCGGCACCCAGATGGCAGCTCACAGTCTATAGTTCCAGTTCTAGGGGATCCAGTACCATCTTCAGACATCTGTGGACACTGGGCATGCGTGCTGTACACAGATAGCATGCAGACGAACAGCTATACACATACTTTTTTTAAGTTGAAGTAATTAAAAGCCAATACTAGGAGAAGGCCAATGAAGGAAGTCAAGTGGAGTCAAGGACTGGCATCCTGGGGAGACGGGAAGGGAGCCATTTCTCCTCAAAGAGCATTTTAAGGAACTCGGATAGGCAACAGAGCTTTTGTGCACAGAGAAAAGAGATAGAGGATACCCCGGTCTGGAATTTGCTGGGAGTTGGTCTCTCTCTTTCTACCCAGCTGGCTAAACCATTATGATCAATCTTGAATTCCTGGGTCCAGTTACCATTACATTTTGGAAAGCATTACTTTTTCACAAGTTAAAGCTCACACCAGTTTATATGCCTCAGGGTAGCACTAATGAATAAAGAGACAAATTATACAGTCTGATGTTATTTAAAGGTCAGTAGTCATTCTAGATTCTAGAAATCTAAAGAAATGTTATTTACCAGTAAGAAAGTAAGAAATCTCAATTGCTTCGTGCTCTAGAAATGTGAGTGCCAGGCAGCGGTAAGGGAATAACTACACAGGACGATTCCCGAAGGGGAAGCCAGGTTACCAAACCACGGGAGAATCTTCGAAAATACTTAAATAAATGTGAAAATTTAAAGGGTTGTCTATTAAAGTCCATGATCTATAAGTAACTGACTCTGAGATAAACATAAAGCTTTAAATGTATTTGTAATGCTAACTGGAAACAAAACCAACCTGGTGGGAACTGAAGAAAATTAACTTTATCTGAGGCTGATTAGGATTACCTTGCAAGCAGCAAAAATTCTAACAATCTTAGAAACGTCAGCCGAGGGGGCTGGAGGGATGGCTCGGCAGTCAGAGCTCTGGCTACTCCCGCAGGGACCCAGGTTCCATTCTCAGCTCCCAGAGCAGCGTACAGCCATTCCATAGGCTCCAGGCACACACACACCGTGCACATGCATACATTCAAGCGAACATCCACACATGTAATTTAAAAAGTTCTTTTCTTTTTAAGTGACAGCTGTACTTACAATTTTAAACAGCAAGAAGGCTGGAAATTGCATTTCTTTGTTAAAATGATGATTGGTTCCAACAGCAGTTAAGATATTTTGTAAAAGGGAGGTTGGGCATATTATCAGCCTCTGGCTCATTCAGAGAGGCCCATTGTACAGAGGTCAGCAGAGGTTAACCTTCCAGACGTCAAGTCACAGTGCAGGGAGCGGGGAGGAACGCCTCTGCAGCCCCGTTCAAAGGCTGGACCAGAATCGAGCTGCCACCAAAGGCACTTGGAACCCATGCTGCTCTGTTTTGATTTTGCTTCTCCTTGACAGTAAATAACAAGAAATGGAATATGTAGGTGTTGAAATTACGAAGCTCGAATAAATTGAAATATCCTGGAAGGAAATAAATCAGAATGATAAGAACAGAAATTAATAAAACTAAAAATAACTAAATAATAGAGATCAATTAACCAAAACATAGCTTTCGACTACTCCACAAAGAAAGAAAGGGGGCCCGGCGAATTAAAAACAAACATAAAACACAGATTCATCAATATAGGATTGGTAAAGAAATACAAGTTGTACAGAATAACTTTGTCATTTGTAAATATCATAAATAGTTTATGCCAGTGAACCTAAAACATTTTAATGGGCTTTCCCCACAAAGATATAAACTATAAACACAATTCCGAGATAGGGGAGTGTAGTTCTGTGGTGGAGCACTTGTCCAGCACGTCCAGACTGGAGACTGGAGTTCTAACCACCGCCAGAGAGGGAAAGAAGCCACCGAGTGCCGTGTTCTGCAGCGGAACCGCGCTTTGTAAGTCTCTGTCTGCTTCCCTGATCTGGTTTTTCAGAATTCGGAAGGAACAGTAGGTACATCATACGTTGCTGAACACACTTAGGCCACATCCTGTAACACAGACTTGATTGGAGTTTAGCGTATTTTGTTTCCTTCTGTCCAACCTTTTTGTCTGTCTCCACTGAGCCAGAACGAGGTTAGAGGGAAGGTGGATGTCACCTACGGTCTGCCTCAGACGAGTGAAGGTGTTTGTTGTCTTGTTTCCTACGGTTTCATAGTGAAATGTACTTTAAGGAAACGTTTTTCAAGGTTATAAATAAGTGCGTGAGTGTGTGTGTGTGTATGTATGTGTGTGTATGTGTGTGTGTATGTATGTGTGTGTATGTGTCTGTGTATGTGTATGTGTCTGTGTATGTGTATGTGTGTGCATGTATGTGTGTGTATGTGTGTGTGTATGTGTATGTGTCTGTGTATGTGTGTGTATGTATGTGTGTGTATGTGTCTGTGTATGTGTATGTGTCTGTGTGTGCACGTATGTGTGTGTATGTGTGTGCATGTATGTGTGTATGCATGTGTATGTGTGTATGTGTGCATGTATGTGTGCATGTATGTGTGTGAGTATGTGTGTGTATGTGTGTGTGTATGTGTATGTGTGTGTATGTGTGCATGTATGTGTGTATGCATGTGTGAGTATGTGTGTATGTGTTTGTGCATGTATGTGTGCATGTATGTGTGTGAGTATGTGTGTGTGAGTGTGTATGTGCGTGTGCATGTACGTGTGTGTGAGTATGTGTGTGTGTATGTATGTGTGTGAGAGTATGTGTGTGTGTATGTATGTGTGTGTATGTGTGTGTGCATGTATGTGTGTGTGAGTATGTGTGTGTGTGTATGTGTGTGTATGTGTGTGTGTATGTATGTATGTATGTGTCTGTGCGTATGTGTATGTATGTGTGTGTATATGTCTGTGTATGTGTATGTGTGTGCATGTATGTGTGTATGCATGTGTGAGTATGTGTGTATGTGTTTGTGAGTGTATGTGTGCATGTATGTGTGTGAGTATGTGTGTGTGAGTGTGTATGTGTGTATGTGTGTGTGTATGTATGTGTGTGTATGTGTGTGTATGTATGTGTGTGTATGTGTCTGTGTATGTGTATGTGTGTGCATGTATGTGTGTATGCATGTGTGAGTATGTGTGTATGTGTTTGTGAGTGTATGTGTGCATGTATGTGTGTGAGTATGTGTGTGTGAGTGTGTATGTGTGTATGTGTGTGTGTATGTATGTGTGTGTATGTGTGTGTATGTATGTGTGTGTATGTGTCTGTGTATGTGTATGTGTGTGCATGTATGTGTGTGTATGTGTGTGTATGTATGTGTGTGTATGTGTCTGTGTATGTGTATGTGTGTGCATGTGTGTGCATGTATGTGTGAGTGTGTGTTGTGTAAGGGAGGTTCCAACTTCACCTCTTACTGTTGACTCTGCTACAACAAACTGACAAATTAACAGGGCAAAGGCATAGAAAATCTGAAGATGGTGGAAGCTGCAGTGTGAGTTTCCTATGGGAAGGGACGTGTTCACAACTGGTGATCTTAGAGGAACTAAGTTTCAGGGAGAGGGGAAGCTGGTGAAGGCTTGGAGCAGAGTTCCTCATCTTCCTTTTTAAATGAAAATTTCAATAAATGAAAATTTAGAAAAAAATATTTGAGAGCAAGTGCACCCCTCTTTGAAGGGTGTAGGGCACAAGCTGTAGGGCACAAGGAACCCCCAAAGGATGCCCTTCTCTGTATTGGCTGCCCCAAGGTGCTCTCAGTGTAAATCCCAACAGTATAAGATTTTGTATGGGGGTTGGAGAGATGGCTCAGTGGTTCAGACACTGGCTGCTCTTAGGAAGGGCCAGCGTTCTCTTCCCAGCACCTACGTGGTGGCTCACAGCTGTGTAACTATACGTACGAGGATCTGATGTCCTCTTCCGCCCTCCACAGGCACAGGCGCACACACATAAAACTCTTTTAAAAGAATCTATACAGACAGGTAAATGCAGGTGTGCGTGTGTGCGTGTGTGTGTGTGTGTGTGTGTGTGCGCGCGCGCGCGCGCATAGCCGACGTATGCATATGCAGGTGTGTGCGTGCGTGTGTGTGTGCGTGTGTGTGTGCGTGTGTGTGTGTGCGCATAGCTGACGTATGTACATGCATTTAGACAGTTATCTTTACATAACTGTTGGTGTATATTTGTGCATGCGTTCATACTTTACATAGTTGATTTTTGTGATTTTGTTTTTCTCACAACTACTGGAAATTTATGAAGTAGTAGGTACTAAAGTGGAAGGTACTGAGGTGGAAGTACTTAAGTAAGAGGTACTGAGGTCAGAGGTACTGGCTAAACAAGAACAATTTAAAGCAGTCAGAAATTTTACACCAGGTAAATCAGTATCGTTTTTCTTTTCTACATATTTTTCATTCGATTTTTTTAAAGAATTAATGTATATTTTTACATGAAGTGGTGGGTTCACCATGACCTTTTTCTGCCGTTGCTTTACTATCCACATCAATAAAATAAAAATTACTTTAAACACTAAGGTATCCAAGTTTTGAGTCGTCAGGGACATCCTCGTATCCTCTCCGCTGGATAAAGCACATGAAATGGAAACGTGTCTGTAGATACATATTCTGGCTTTTGTTTAAACGTCAGAATCACAGAGTACGAGGGGTTAGTGAGCTCAGCATCAAAGGGATGCAGACTCCTGATTCCTTCTCCTCAACCGTCCGACCTTATTGCTTTCCTTCTGTGTGCTTCTAGGAAAAGAGCTTGCCCGACAGAAAGGAAAAAGCGGAGGTAAAATTAGAAGGTTTAATCAAAGCTTTTCTGGACAGCGTGAACCACGAGCAAACACTGAGCTGGACCAAATGAAATGCCATTCAGCTGGAAAGAGCCCCGGCTTTCAGCTTCCCCGACGAAGCGTGATTCCAAAGCACAGTCCCTCTCTCCAGCACTGGAGGGGAAGGACATCCAGGTTGGTGGCAGAAGGGGAACCGAGAGTGATGGCTGCTGAGCAGGCAAGAGTCCCAACTGGCGGCTGCCCAGATTTGAGTCATTAGCTCTCCAAGACAGCATCCAGGGACTATTTGAATGCGCGGAGGAGCCTCCAGCTTTGGCTCTCCATCTTTTTTTATTCTTCTTTGGTAACCGTTCTCATTACCTAGAAACTGACTCTGCTTCAGTGGGCAGACCCTCCTAGCGTGTTGTGTTAAACCACTGTGGAGAATACAATGTGAGGAGGGTCTGTTCAGAAGGACTTAAAGTGTGGCCCAATTCCTCCCCACCAGGAGTGTGTGTTCTCAGAATACATTCTCAGTACTGGGGGTTTTATTAGTTATTATGACTAGTAGATAGGAAATTTATTAATTTAAAAAAACGCCAAAATGTGATTAATTAAGCTAGATCAATCGCATTGCTCCTAGAGTTAATAGTTTTCAACTAGCTCTCTGAATTTTATAGCCAGCAGGTAGAAATGGAGCAAGAATGTTAAAGATGTCTGAATTTTTTTTAACAGTAATCCAGCAATTCTCTTTTCAGAACTGAACTTAATTTGTATACTACTGTCCAATCACTCCATAAAATGGCAAATAACGTTTACTCCTAAAACCGCAAAACACTGTGTTTCTGAGGAGGGGTTCTTAAATGGAATTGAATTTACATTTCCTTATTTCAAATTGCTTTCACGTAGCCATTTCTACTGACAAACATCAGGAAATGTATACCGGAAATAAGGTAAGGAGCGGACTCAACACACGTCCAGGGGTTAGCGGATGTAAGCACGGGTGGGAGGAAGGGTGAGCTATGCAGAGACTGATAACAGAAAAGCCATTATTCCTGAAAACTCACCTATTCCCGAGCCTTAAGAGCAACGCTGCTTCCCAGAGACCTTTGAGAGCTCAGCCATGGACAGCCCCACCTGCACCACAGGACTGAAAGGTGGCAGGACAGGACGGTGCCACCTCCTGCTGGCACCTCCAGCATGTAAGGAAACGCACCTGGTGTGTCCAGTAGAGGTCAGCTTCCCAGACAGGGGCAAGAAGCAAGAGCAGATCCCAGAGTAAAATAGCAGCACACCGTCCATAGATAGTTCTGCCCACTCAGTTCAAGGCAGAGCTCATCACCACCCACAGAAACGGAGAAGAGCAGAGGTTCGATATCGTGGAAGTTCTGCTTGCGTTTGTGAATGAAATAAATATCCCTGCGTTCAGAGAGGGGCAAGGAAACTCAAATTAGTGAGAGGTAAGAATCGAAACCAAGATGCTGGAAGCTGTGGGTATGGACGGCCGTCTCCACGGTGACTGGGAGGTCCGCTCTAGAGACAGAATCACAACAGCTGTTCCTTGGAGGCAGGAAACAAGCATCAGATAGAAGGGGTTAGCTCTGTCTACAGTTCATCCATCTCTGTGATCACTCATTTTCTTGTGTTCTTCATCGTTCTATGTTCAGTATACCATATTGACCCAAGCTACTCCTGGGGCTTCTCTCAAAGTACAGACTTTAGCTCATCTCTCTCTCTCTCTCTCTCTCTCTCTCTCTCTCTCTCTCACTGTGTGTGTGTGTGTGTGTGTGTGTGTTGGCGAGAAGGCATTGAAAGATCCTCATGTAGCCCAGGCTGGCTTCAGAATCACTATATGGCAGAGGATGGCCCTAAATTCCCCAGCTTCCCCCCTGCTCCTCCCCAGTGCTGAGATGGCAAATGTGCACCCCTACAGCCAATGGGAAGCAGTTCTCACAACGCCAGGTGGATGGTCTAGCCGCTGTCACAGCTACTGTCCACCGACTCACGGTGGGTGGCGTTTGGTATCAGAGCACCCGTTCTAAACTCTCACCAGTAGCATGTTCGTCTACTCGCAGAGAGGGTTTGACGGTTTCCAATAAATAGGAATCTACTCAACCCAGAGAAGCCGCCTACGGCCCAGTGATTAAACTGAGGAGTGCTGCCTAGGGTTTTAAGAATGTGGTGCTAAGGGCTTGTTTTCTTACATGTCTTAGGTGCTGTGCTGAGAGCAATTCCGTAAGAGGAATTTCAGAAATAAAAACAAAAAGCGTTGGCGGTCATGGGTGGGGCGAAGTCGGGTATCCTCTCCCGAGGGGACGCTTCCTGTGGGAATTCCAGTTCCTCTCTCTATTGTATACTCTGCAGCATCTGCATAGCCCTTATAAGCGCGTCCAGACACACTCCCTTCCTTACCAGATATTTGTCCTAATGGATTTGTGTTTGAGGTTGTTCTTCCCCGCCCCCCTCCCCCCTTCCAGAAAAGCCACTGTAGCAGTAAATCCCAGAGACAGAGCGAGAACTGCTTTGTGCTCCTGGACTCCAAGTGTGGGTGGAGGAAGGGGAGGTCAGAAAACAGGTTGTTATTTCCATTGCTGGCAATTTAGATTCAGAGGCATTTCATCTGCAGTTCCCTCAAGTGTTGAGCTGAATAAAAGTAGCAGCAGCAGCGGAAAGGGCGGCTGGGGGAGGGGCCGCCAACACTTGCAGCTAAATGCAAAGAGACAGGCAGCTTGCAAGCTTGCATCCTCGGCTTGGAATAAAAGCCACAAGAAGCCCGAGAGCCAGCATTTCCTGAAACAAGACATTGCCACAGTGAAACAAAACACTGACCGAAATCATCCGCACTGGCAGCAGGGTGTAATTGCTGAGGGTGTGGGTGCGCTCCTCCGAGCGGGGCGCAGGGAGGGCTGTGTGGAAGGCGAGAAGGGGAGGAAGGGCGGCGACATCGCTGTGCTTGCAGCTGTCATGAGAGCGACTGAGGAAGGGCATACTTCATACATGCCTAACTGAGAACGAACGTGTCTGAAGATTCTCCTGGCCTCCAGTTCGGTTCCACCAGCACGCACATTTGCGTCCAGCCGGGCTCTATGAAATACTGATAGTATACAGGAAGCCTGTTGTTTACAAAGACGCGATATTCCTAATCCCTTTTATAAGGCATTTCGAGCCAGTTTTCCTTTGAAATATTGTCACTCACAGTGGTAAACACAAGCTAGCTCTTAAAGCCTCATTTTTTTTTTTTTAAATTCTAAACAAATAGTGTACCTAGTGGGTAAAGCAAATACAGGGGAAATGGATTGGAAATGATGCTGGAGGAAACCAGAAGTCTAAACAGGGAAAAACAACTGGATACCACTTTATCTTATTTGCTCACGATCCTGAGAAAATGGCCTAATTAGAAAGTCAAGGAAGAATGAAGATGTAAATGTATGAGGAACGTTTTGGTGTCCTTCAAGGGCTGTAGTGGCTCACACCGCTCATCACCATACCTCCACACCACCAGTTTATTACAGCCAAGTTACCTAGAAATACGGCTGTCCTTCTTAGGCGTATGCATTCCAATGTTACGTAACAGATACTGATGAAGCTCATTATATACAAAAGGTGCCGAGCGGTGAGCCGTAGTAACCGGGAGCCGGAGCATGGCTAGCAGTTGAGTACTGCTCGCCCACACGGTGGATCACAGCCATCTGTACCGCCGGCGCCAAGGGACCGGACACCCTTTCCTGGCCTTCACAGGCAGCAGATACATACATGGTACACACGCATGCATGTAGGGAAAACACTGGTGCACATGAAAATAAGTAAATAAATAAATCTTTATAAAAAATAAAGCTTTAACTGTTCAAGCCAAGGTGTCCTCCATTCAGATGCTGAGAGTAGCCGGGCGGTGGTGGGGCACGTCTTTAATCCTCGGGAGGCAGAGGCAGGCGGATCTCTGTGAGTTCGAAGCCAGCCTGGTCTACAGAGTGAGTTCCAGGACAGCAGGAACTACAACAAGGAAACCCTGTCTCCAAAAAAATCAATAAAATAATAAAATAGGGATATCTATAACTGCCTAGTGAGAGTATGTAAAAATTAAGTTAGATAATGCAAGTCTAAAGAAGACCTAAGGTAAGTGCTTAACAGAGGATCTCTCACCCTCCCTATGATTAACTGGAAGTGTAGAAAGACTCCCTCTACCTGGCCAGTAAGTGAGAAGCAGAGATTTGAGTAAGGTACTTAATACATAATAAAGGTGAGGTTTATTCCATTCTGTATTTATTTTACTTTTAACTGCCTAAGTAACTAGATTCTCTTCTGATAACGGGGACACTCCTTGCCTTATCTCTTGTAGGAAACACCAAACACTGGCTCATTTTCCAGGTCTACTTCCAGGTAGATTTGAATGATCAGTCACTGTAATTAGTAACCATATTCTTTTTCTTCTGCTGTGATGTTTCAACCCTAGAGTTGAATTTAGTAACAATTCCATGTTACTAAAAGTGAGGTAGCTGGGCATGGTATCACAGGCCTTTAATCCCAGCACTCGGGAGGCAGAGGCAGGCAGACTTCTGAGTTCGAGACCAGCCTGGTCTACAGAGTGAGCTCCAGGACAGCCGGGGCTGCAATGTTGACAACTGTCTCAAAAACAAAACAAAACAGAAAGACAGCCAGCCAAGCTGAGGCTCTGCAGGTGCAGTATTTCCTGCCTACGATTTTCATTCTCTGTGCATCTTATATTCTTCTAGTAGTTGTTCTCATGATTCAAAGTATTATTTTTAAATACTTATTTCTTGACACATTGTCTCTCGGAAGCGTTTCCGGTTTTGGAAGCAGTTGCATCTCTTCGTTTTCCCCGTCTGCTGCTTTGGAAGTCACGCATGTACTTTGTCATCATTTATATTTTTCATAACTTTTATCAAATCTTGCGTTTGTTGCCCATAGAACGATTCTGATTCTAAAGACGTAACATAAGATGTGGTCTCTACAACATGATTGCACAGCCACAAAGGAACCTTCTGGATGACTAACCGGGTAGAGAAGCAAGTGTCACACCAGTGCGTCAGGAAAGTTTCCCGTTGCATGGCAAAATGGCCAACAGAAGGAAGGAAGAGTTTATTCTGGATTGCAGTCTGAGGGGTGCGTTCCACCACAGTCGGGAGGCAATGGGGACGGGCCGGTCGCATGTCATCCACTCGTGGCGACAAAGAAGGAAGCCGGCCACAGTTAGGACACCTACAGACTTGCCCCTCACGGCCACTTCCTCCAGTACGGCTCTGGTAGCCGCCAGCTGGGGTTGGAGCGCTCAAACATTCAAAACATCAAAGCCTTGGAGATATGGAGACACAACCACAGCACCCCGTTATCAGGAGGCCCTGCCCAAGGACACAGCTCTGTCAGCCGCTCCGTAAGCCTTCAGTTTCTTTACCTTTTCTTGGTCACGTTGTTTTTCACTTTTATCATCATTCCAAACAATTAGCTTGAGTAATTTTTCTTGGGAAATGTGGATGATAAACACATCCCACATAAAAGTAGTATGTTCACATCAGCAATGATGCATTAATTCTGTACGCATATAAAGGAATTTTCTCCTAAAAACCCCCGAAGGTCCTACGCCCAATGTTGCCTGCAAAAAGCATGGCACCGGTCTACTGTGTGAGAAATACTCTTTCCTCCGGCTCTGAAAGCTATTAGAATGTAAATTCTACAAGGATTTACATGTTGTGAGTACTTGTTCATTAGTGGTCTTTGATTTCCAGTCCCTACCAATTCGAAATCGTCTTTTTTGTTATTCTCAGAAATTATTCCCTTAGGGCTCATTATTTCTGTGATGTTTGTTTTCATTATATTTACTTTCTCCTTTGGGAGCCTCTCTTAACATTTTCTGTGCCCCCCTCCTTACTATTAATGCTTATATTAAATTTTCAAATCATGTAGCTATTATATAATGTGATCTATTTTTAATTTCTACTTAGTTCTTCAAGTAATTATATATTTAAAGTTACTATAATTATTTCAGTTCTTTGAAGTTTGTTCTCTGGGGATTCCTTAAAAAGAGCTCAGTGGAACAATCTCTCTGATCTTATATAGTGATAATTACTTGTTTATCCTTCTTTGTACTTAGAGGTCAGTTTTGCTGGATATAAAATCCTTGGCTTACATGTCCCTTTCTTAAATGTCTTTAAGTACCAAATATGTTACTCTCCTCTGGAATGAAACACTGCTATTGAAAGTCCAGTGGCTGTTCCCATAATCCATTTAGGTCCATTTCCTTTTAATTTTTGAGATTTGCCTCATTTATATATAGGTGCTTGAAGTGGGTAAAGCTTTAAAAGAGAAATAGAAGATACTTTTGTGTTCTGATGATTTTTTAAAATATCTTCTTAGATTCAAAAACCAAATCATCTTGTCTTTCTTTATGCTGATCATTCTATTAGACTGTTCTCCCTCCCAGTTCTAAAATGCTTTAGTGTCCTTCTGAGCTTATCTGCTGTCTGTCTGCCTTGGCCTTCTCTCGTTTCAGACATTTGTCCCTGTTCACTGCTCCCGATGGTCCTGCTACAGAATCTGTGTGTTTAGTTTTCTCTGAGCCTGGGCTGTTCTTTCCCTATCCCACAGCTGTTTAGCCGTTTTCTCTGGAACATCTCCCCTAGCTGCCTTCCTAAAATAATAAGATGTGCATCTCTTAACCTTGGGGAAATTACAGTTTACAGGAAAATATCTGTAGTAAAAATGGTGAATAAAGCTTTTCAGATGTCGGTGATATGAAATTTCAAAGTGGGAAGAGATAGGAGCTTAGGGCTACTACTGGAAGGATGAGTAACATTTTAATAGTTAAGGGCCCATTAAAGTAGACCTAGCTATTTATACAACACGCTACATGGCGGTTTGCTCAGACTCCTGGAGCACCGAGGACCACACCTGGGTTGGTACAGACTGGACAGTAAGAACAAGTGGACAGACATCAATTCTAGTGATGTCAAATGTACAACAGCCTCTGGATTTCAAGCTATTCCCAGGAAGGAATTTGCAGGAGTCTGAGGGAGGACATTGAATAAAAGTGAGAAAGAACTAAGCAACCACTTGAAACAAATTACTTGGAAAGGAAATGTCAAATGGGTGGTGACCTTGGCTACATTTAGGATTGTACCTGATGCCCTGCTGTCTAATTCTGGTCCAAAACTGACACCAGGTCATTTTCTCCCCTCACAGACAGGCTAACCGCCTTTCCCAGGGAGTCTCCCACTACCTTATCATGCCTTTATCTGAGTTGTGATTATTTGTTTATTTCTGTCTCCCATTAGACAACACTCAGGGCTGGATAGAGGCCCAGTCTATCAGGGTAAGTGCAGTCTACCAGGACAAGACACGTTGTGAAGAGACATTACAGAAAGGCACCAGAAATGGATGCAAGCACGAATCAGGTTAAAATCCAGAAGACACAAAGGAAAGTATCAGAGCCAAGAACGCAGACGCAGTGGTTGCACAGCCAGGTGCCCTTCGGCGCAGCCACGTGGGCCCCTAAACCTCTGAAACGAGCTGCCTTTTGGCTTACACTTTGACCAGCAGTCTCCGAAAATTTCAGAGAATAATTTTTCAAAATGTTGAAAATCGTAGCAGTCAGAAAAACATCTGAAGCCGTTTCTCTGAAAAGCTGTGTTGATTCTTAACCACACTCGAACGAGAAGCTGTAACTACACAGTCCACAGAAGAGAAGCATGGTCCCAGCACAAAGCCCAGGGCCTGCCCAGTGTGGACGCGCAGGGAGGGAGGTCCGCTCTCTACTCTCGGTACGCTCTTTCACCTAAAGGAGAATCAATTAATCCAAACAATAATATCTACAGTTTTGCAGGGCTCAGGATGCTGAAGAGAAAACCTAAATCTGCCGCGTGGAAGCCGCAGCGCCTGCGCTCTCGCCAGGGCCCACAGTTCCTGGGCAGAGAATTAATTACAGAGCGAGGTCGAGTTTTCTGCATTGAGTATCACTCATATTTGTTTACGCAAGTTACAATACCTCCTCACGGCCTGTGTCATAGAAGAACGAAAACAGAAAAGCCTAGGAGGCGGTGAACGGCAGAGAAACGCTAGTCCTTGTGGCTGCCTACACAAGGCGAAGGGTCTGAGAGGGATTTTTTACCATGTGAAGTGTTTGCGCAGAGTCCTGGGATTTCTGTGAGTGTGCAGAGGAGGACTCGACAAACAGTGGGAGCAGTTTAAGGAATCCGTGTGCTTCATCGCTGTGGCCTCTCCCTGCACCCATTTCAAAAAAGAAAGAAAGAAAGAAAGAAAGAAAGAAAAAGAAAGAAAGAAAGAAAGAAAGAAAGAAAGAAAGAAAGAAAGAAAGAAAGAAAGAAAGAAAGAAAGAAAGAAAGAAAACCACCTTAGCCATTTCTCTGTATGACCTATAAAAATGTCCAATCTTTCTAAAGGATGAGAAAAACTTAACTTTAGTGTGCCAGCCATTTGTAAAAGTTTGTGTGTGTTTGTGCAAAAGAGAGACGCCCACATACCATTACTCCAAGCAATTAGACCCAAGCGGTTCACGAAGGAGGAGACCTGGTTCCCGTTCCCTTTGCAGAAATTCCCCTGCAAGCGTCTTTGATCAGGGAAGAGCAGAGAAGGAGAGTCCTGCAAGTGAATCCCTCGTATAAATATGTGCATTTACATACACAGGGCAGCCTTGGCTCTGCGGCTTTTCCTGCGTCTGTGACCTGAAACCGCTGTAGCTCCATTGACACCTCATTTAATTGAATCCTTCCCTAGCTGTGCAGAAGCCAGGAAACTTGAAAGGGGGAGGGACACGGAAGGGTGGGTAATCAAGGCAGTTTCTTCTGCCTGGATGTCTAGAAATGGCAGGGAAGTAATTGCGTTTGAAAAGCAAAAATAGAAATGGGGCACATTTGTTCTCTTTAGCCAGATGCAAAAAAAGAGGATAAATATACAGCCCCCCACAACTTACCAAAATACCTTCCCTCAAATAAAACTGATTTGAATGAATTTCTGTGCAAATAGGAATGAAATGGATTTTATTGGAGAAGAAGAAAGGAAGAAAAAAAATACAACCCTTAGAAGAAAAAAAAAAAATCCACAGCTCTCCTAGTTCAAAATGGCCAGAGACAATAGAAAGATATCCTGAGCCCAGAGCCACAGCTCAGCCCCTTTTGTCAGCTTCAAATCAGCCAGCCAGAGGGTCGAGCCGGTTTAACCTGCCTCCGCGACACATCACCCACCCGCCTGACCCGAGATCAGCCTCATTTTTATGGATGCGGAAGCTCGTGGCGTGATTCATTCCCGGGCACACCCCGCTCATTCAGCTGCCTGCCTCTGCCGCAAAGGTACACTGTTACTCTCTGCCTGCTGGGCTGATGAGATTTCATTCTGCTCCCTGTGTAATGCAGGAGTCACCCCGCCTGCAGCTGAGGAGTAATGTCCCTTCCACAACACCCATATGGGAGCCTAGATCATTTATGCAAATTGGCACACCTCCACTGACTTCAGGAAATCAACCCGAACCTGGAGTTATTGTTGGGTTTGGGGGAAATAAAATCTAAAGGGCATTTTATAACCCTCGCCTCTGTGGTCATCATCTCTCTGTTTTTGCTTTTTTGATTACATGTTCATGAGAACATGGAAATGTATGTGTGGTCGGCAACTGCACTGCCCTCTGATTTAGTGCGTGGTAAAAAACGGAAAACAAACAAAAGACAGCATGACCAGGAAACGGGACCTGTACGGAGCGTTCTCCCACAGGGCATTAAATATATTCAGACTTCTCTACAACCACGCAGAGCGGTTCTGGTATCCACTCCATGACCCCTTATACAGACCAGGAAACTGAAGCATGTATTTAAAAGAGCTTGCACACATTCTCAACACTGGAACAGCAGGGCACAAAGCCAGGAGGAGGAGCAGCAGAGCCCAGTTCTGGACTCCACAGCAGAGCTGTACCCCAAGCCCACCACACTCTCGGCTTCCAAGCTGGCCTTTTGGTCTGCATCAGAAAGCTGGACTAGTAGCCAGGGGGCAGAGTGATGCCTGTCTACAGAAGCAGGAATGGGTGTTAGACGTGCAGGCAGTGTCCTCAGCATGTATGTGAAATCTTTCACAGCAAGAAATAAGACTTGGGTAAGAGAAGGGAGAGGTTATAGTCTGGACCTATTAAAACCCTGTGCCTCTTAGGGACGACAGTCTAATCCTGGCTAGACTGTGACCTTCCAGGGTGTTGCAAAGGTGTCTATTTACCAAGGTAAGAAGCCAGAATATGTTTTATGTAACTTTCAATTGTAATTTTTAAATATTTAGACATTATATACAGAGCTCCCTCTGGACTCTTACCTCACACCTGCAAATGTTACTGGCCAGCTAGCTGAAGCAGTGTTGGGGTGCACAGTCGAGATGAGTGAAAATCCACACCGTCAGCACGTTGACAACTGAGCTGGCTCCATAGCCCAGAAATGAAACTTTGGAAGAAATTATACAAAGTAGACTGAAGTAAATTTCCTTTAATTCTCCTTAAAGGATCGGATAATTTTCTGGTCTTCAATATCACAGCAATTTTTCTAGCAAGTTCACTAAAGACAGAGAAGAACTATCTCTGATCACGAGGGTCTCGTGATGGGTCTGATGATGAGGACTTCAGGACTGTGAGCGGAGTGATTGGCTTGCTGCTCGTTACAGCCTCTGCCAAGTCACAAGATCCTGGCCCCAATCCACATTTCCTCTGAGCAGTTAGAAGCAAGATCAGGCTTAACACTTGGTTCCAACTGAATGACCAAGTTGGCCATTTGTCCATATTCAGCAGGACAGTCGTTTCTGAGATGTGGCAACCCGAGAGGGAAGAAAAACACGCATGGGTAGGGCTCGCTTCAGCAGCTCCCTGCCTGGCCACAGAGGCCCGCCACTGACTTGGGAGCATGCCCAGGCCCAAACCTCTGGAGAAGCACATTGCTCATCTGGGGCACTGACCATCCACAGCACTGCACATCTGGGAATGCTGACCGTCCACAGCACTGCACATCTGGGAATGCTGACCATCCACAGCACTGCACATCTGGGAATGTTGACCATCCACAACACTGCACATCTGGGAATGCTGACCATCCACAGCACTGCACATCTGGGAATGCTGACTGTCCACAGCACTGCACATCTGGGAATGCTGACTGTCCACAGCACTGCACATCTGGGACACTGACAGTCTGCAGCACTGCACACCTGGGGCACTGACTGTCCGCAGCACTGCACATCTGGGAATGCTGACTGTCCACAGCACTGCACATCTGGGACACTGACCGTCCACAGCACTGCACATCTGGGAATACTGACTCTCCACAGCATTGCACATCTGGGAATGCTGACTGTCCACAGCACGGCACATCTGGGACACTGACAGTCTACAGCACTGTCCATCTCTCTGGGGCAAGCGTTAGCCTCCCTCCATCAGCAGGTCTGCATCTGTTTGTTTGAGTAGACCCTAACGGTCTGCAGTCCTGTGATCACCAGTGTCTCACAGCGCACAGCGGTCTGTGCATAGTAAATGGATAAACAGATCATTCCGGTTTTGTCACTAGTTTTTGTCAACCCCCCTTGGTTTTGCTTTGCTTTAGGTTGTGGGGCTTTGCTTTTGGTTTGGTTAGTTTTGTTAGCTTGCTTGCTTTGTTTCAACTGATTGGTTGGTTGGCTTTGGTTCTGTCTTTGCTATGTTTCGAATGTGTCCTGACATCTCCTCTGTGGTGCTTCTGCAGTATTTCACCAACTTCTAGCATGGCTGCCCCACCTCTGGCGCAGCTGCCCAACCTTCTGACATAGTGACACAATGTTGCCACCTGCGAGTTTATGTTCAAGAATGATGTACTTAGGTTGCAAAACACTTAACCTCACAATGTTTTAAGTAACTGGGCACATACTGGGCTATGATGAGTCATCTCTATTCATCTCTTCCCACCCAAAGCTCAGGGAACATTGCAGAAGAGTGTCTGGAAAGAATGTAAGAGTTGGCAGACGAGGAGAGGAGCTGCGAAAAGAGAGCCTCTGGGCACAATGTGGCTCCTAGCATCTGTGGTCACCTGTACAATATCGAGTCAGAGTTTGCAGTTTTGCATTGGGAGCATTCACACCTGTCCTCTGACACATGGCGAAGTCTGAAGAGTATCAGCAGAAACTTAGGCAAGGGTTTTCTTTAACTTTGAATCTATTCGCAAGCTAAAGAAAGTCCCGTGTTTTATATTATTTTTATTTTATGAACTAAATATGTATGCCCTTGCCTCAAACTCATAGACTGAAGCTCTACCCCTGTGTGGTAACCAGAAGTCAGGGTCTTCAGGAGGAAGTAGTGATCAGATGTGGTGGTGACTGCATGATGGGACTAGTGTCCCCATAAACAGAGAAGCTGAAGGCCGTCTGTCTCCCACCGCACATGTATGCATCAAGGACAGGTCACGTCATATCACAGCACGGAAGACAGATATCCTCAAGCCAGGAAGCTCCCGGACTTCTCTCCTCCAGGTGCATGAGAAAATAAAGTTTCGCTCTTGCAGCTACCCCACCTAACAGTAGTAACAGAAAGCACAACTTGCACTTGTCGAGCTGACAGTTAAGAAAACCGTTAGGAACAACTGATGACAAACTCAAAACTTCCCTAACCTTGTACCACGCCACCTTCAGTGTGCTTGGGTTTTGTCCTTGTGCTTGTCATTTTATACGTGGCTGGCAAAATATCAGCCTGAGAAGGAGACGAGATAAAGGCAGGTGTAGTCTCCCTGTAAGAAACTTTTCTCCGGGAGCCCGTGATAAAGGGACTCATAAATATCATTGGCAAGGTCTCTGTCACACGGCCACTTTTGCTCCAAGCTGAAAAGGGAGTGAACTCAGGGAAATGACCATGCGCCACCCCCTGAGGTGTGCACATCAACACCTGAGCAAAACTGAGCTTTAAAATAAGGTTCACTGCTCTAACAACTGTGGAGTGAGCACTGAATAGTGTCTGCCGCCGATTCTCTGTTGTTTAGTTGCTATGGTGTCCCGAGATACCTTCATCTGTGTCTTAGTCCATTTGGGTTGCTACAGCAAAGCTCTGGAAACTGAGTTGCTTATGAACAGCAGAAACTTATTTCTCACAGTTTCAGAGGCTGAGAAATCTATGACCAATGTGCCAGCAGACTCAGTGTCCGCCAACAGCCTGTTTCCTAGTTCATAAATGATGCCCTGCCACGCATCCCACACGATGTAACGGGCAGAACAGGACACTTCTCAAGAACTTCTTTGAGACACACGGTGTGGACACCGCACCGTCTCCTCCCTAGTCGCTTCCAAAGGCCCTCACTCCAGGACCGTCAACCTATGAATTCTGGGGGGAACACATGTCCAGGCTATAACACAACTTTCCCATACGTCCCAGGATGTTCTAGATGGAAAGTGGACCCCATGCCATAATGTGAACACTATACGGTAACGGTGTAATACCCATTACCCTGTCATATCTAAAACACACAGACTCAGGAAGGAAAGAAGCCATAGAAATGTTGACTTAGAAATTTAGTAATCATGATAGACCCTGAGAAATCTTGTCCAGTGGTTCTACACATTGCAATAACATAGGGTTGTCTTTTAAAGACTTTAAGAATCGTGTATAAACGTGTGTGAGAAAATGTGGATCTGTGCCCATCAGTGCAGTGTCCGAGGAGGCCAGAGAGAAGAGTCAGATCCCCCCGAGTTAAAAGGAGTCATGAGCTACTTGTGTGGACGCCAGAACCACAGTACATTCTATTAACCATTGAGCCATTCCTTCAACCCTAATGTAGAATTTTAAAAAAATACTATTGTTCCCTACTAAACTAAGTCAGCTGTGGGTGGGGCCCAAGTGATGGTAGGGATGTGTATAGTATTCTACCATGGAGCCGGGAGGTGAGGACATCAGCAAAAGGGATTTCTATAGGGAGCAAAGATCCTAACCTTCACCCTCCTGGAAACTCTTCAGAGACTCGTGGGACGCTCTCACTGTGTCTCCTATTTATCTAATATATGACTTATATGTGCACTCTGTTCATGCAGCTCTGTGAGAAAGGCTGTGGATGTGCGTGTGTTTAGAGGGGCTTTAAACAGGTTTCCTCCAGAACGCTTGTGCTCTCTGAAGTAAGTCAGTACAGTACTTGGATACTAAAGGAGACATGTCGGATGAATGGCAGATGGTGCAGTCAGGAAGGCCAGACAAGAGTCAGGAAAGCAATGAGGAGATGCTGCAACATCACCATGTTTGGGATCTACCTAAGGTAGCTGGTTCTCCTGGGGAGCAGAAAATAAGACAGGAGGCACTGACAAACACCACAGCTGACAGGATACCAGGGTCAAAGCAGGCCTGTGATTATGGGTTTGCAGGAAAAAATCAGGAAGCGCCGCAGCTCGGCTGGGGAACAAAGAGTTTGGAATATTCAGCAAATAGTCATGAATATAGGCGTATACACAGGACAGAGCTGTGTTTAGGGCAGAGTCGATTGTAGACACTATGAAGAGGGGCACAGAGTAGAAAACTGGAAGCAGGTCATTTACACATGCCCTTGGTGCTGCTGGACCACTCCCTTCTTGGAGCCATTATTGTGCCTTGTGTATGCTGCAGTGCCAGCCCTTGACACAAGCCCTCATGCGGCCATTCATTGATGAGCAAGAATTTATCCAGCATCTGGTAGGTTCCAAGTATAGTAACACAGCAGCAAATAAATAGGAGCTAAACTGGAGGAGGGAATGAGCAGAAAAAAGACCATCTGGGAAATGTTAAGTTCAGTGATACCAGCAAGACTGAACAACGTTCTCATGCGTAGACAGTCGGGTTTTGTTAGATGGGGTGTCCAGCGTGACTATTTGGGGATGAGCATCCAATCAAAGAATCAGCAAGGGCAAAACCCTGGGGAGGGAAGGAGTTGGCACATTCAGAGCAGAGTGAGGTAAGAGGTCAAGAGGGAGAACAGGGGGACACTCATAGCTCCCTCCTGGGTTCCTCACAAGGTGCCCGCAGGTAGCAGTGAGCAAGAATTCTTCTCCCGTGGAAACCACATGAGGTCACCACTCATGAAGACATGTGTTCTCAGAAGGAAGTGGGGTTTCTTTTGGCTGCAGTGCTGAGCTCCTCCCTGATGTTTGTTGCTTCTCATTTATTTCTCTCGTCTCTTTTTTTCAGGGAGAGCCACTAAAGGAGAGTGACTTGGCTCACTTCTGACTCTCCCATATCTGAGCCAAGGGTCTGTTACTTAGCATGTGCTTAAATATTTGGAGAATGGATGAGCCGATCGTAAATATCTAGAACCTGAGCCTAAACAAACACCTTCAAAAAGAAAAAAAAATCCTCAAAAAGTTAAACACAGAACTTACAGATAATCCATTGATCCCACTCCCAGCAGTGTAAGGAAAACAGCTGAACGCAGGTGTTTAAATGGGTGTGTGTGAACGCTTAAGGACGTTCGGAACAGTCGACAGTTGAGACACCGACATCAGCAGATGCATGGACAGACAACGCGTGGTGCGTCTACACAGGAGCTACTGTTCCGTCACAAAGAGCGGAGAGGTCCTGATGCTCGGTGATGACCCGGGTAATCCTCCACAAACCTCGGTGCGGAGTGAGATAATCCAGACGCCACAGACCACACGTAGGATTCAATTTATCTGAAAAGTACGAATTCACAGAGAGGCAGGAATCAGGGAAGGAGGGAGTGAAGAACGTACACTTAATAGGTTCAGGGTTTCCTCTGGGGGCTTCTGGGAATGTTTAAACACTAGACAGAAATGATAACTGGAACATATTTTGAGTACATTAGATTAAGTGCCATGAAATTGTACAGTTTGGTTAATTTCATGTTATATGAACATCAGTTCAATAAGAGAGTAGCAACACAGAGAAAGGGAAGGCTAGACGGACCACTCATTGGCTCTAAAGAGGTTTTCTGTGTATCAAAGGCAGAAGGAAAAAGGCTCAAGCAGACGCCATGGACTCTGAGAAGCTAGAGATATTTTTGTATGTACAAACAAATGCACATATGTGAAAATACTCCCGTCTTTACACAAACAGAATCATTCCCATTCTTTGTGTGTTTCTGTTTTTTGCTTTTGTTTTATAATGTGCCACATTTTCACGGATATAGTGGTCTTTCTGCACCTCCGCTGTTGTGTTTCATTTCCTTGCAAATTAAAAAGAAAGGATTTCTATGTCCGTAGTCTTTCTGTAGCTTCATAGCTTCCCCTTGTGTGGACAGACCATTACTTATTTAGCTGGTCTCCTACTGACGGACCTTTAAGTGCCTTCTGATCCTCTGTGATTACAGAGCTGCAATGCATGGCCATCTACATGTGCCATTTCACAGGTGTGCAAGTGCGTCTGTAGAATGGATTCACAGAACGGCACTCACAAGGTCAAAGGGCATCTGGATGTTATTTTAATGATTCTTGGAAAAACTGTATCTCATAGAGTTTATACTGGGGTTTACTTCAACTGGCAGCTCATGAAAGAACACATTTTACCACACCTTAACAAGATCCGGTTCTATCACTAATTTGGGTATGTGTCACTGTGTTAAATATAAAGAAGTATCTCAGTGTGGACTTTCTTTGTATTTTATTTAACATGCATGGTCCAGTTTTTTTAAAAATATTTTTAAAGACAGTTTGTCTGTTTCTGACACATTTGTCTTCTTTTCATTAGGTTTACTGGACTTTCAGGTGTTGACTTCAGAAGTTTATCTATCACAGGAATTGGCTTTTATATGAATTATAATTTTTCAGTTTGTCATATCATGTCTAATAATTTTGCGATATGAAATATGTTTTGTCTTTATTATAGTGAATTTACAAATCCTTATGACACCTAGGTTCCATGTCAAGTTTAGAAAGGACTTCGCTCTTCAGAGCTCCCCGTAACTTCTAACTGTCTGGCTTCAGTGTGTCAGAGTTCATCTTAACTTATTTGGTATGTTGGTTGTGATGCCCCAACGCCACTTCCCCTCACTAAATAAATGTCATTTGTATTTATTCCTCCAATACAGCTTGGGTAAAAATATTGCTTCGAGTTGCCGGGTAAAATAATATTTACTGAATTCCTACCATGGGCAAGGCATGGAATAATGTCTCTAAACTTCCCTTCAAGAAGAAATGGAGACAGAATTAAGATCGGCTATACACTCTAATAGGACAAGCCATCTTTAGCAATAGAGTCTCTTGATGTTAGCAAGAACCACATCATCCAGGAAATAGATGAGACAAAATAAACCGCACAGAAAGTCGGGGTATAGCCCAGGTGCTAGCGTGTTTACCTAGAGTGCACCAAGCCCTGAGTTCCAGCCCTTAGACTGCTTAAAGCCAGGTGCACCTGGGAGACAGAGCAAGAGGCGCAAAAGCTCGGGTTTGCTGGATGTGATGGCACACGCCTTGAATCCCAATGCTCAAAAAGCAGAGGCAGGTAGATTGTGAGTTCAAGGCCAGCCTGGTCTACTTAATGAATTTAGGCCAGCCAGAGCTACATAGTGTGACTCTGTCTCAAAACAGACAAGCAAACAACACAAAAGGGAGTTCAAGTGTATCCTTGCCTACGTAGTGGGTTTGAGGAATAGCCTGGGCTAAATGAGAGCCTGTAGCAAAGAAAAATTATTCATTTTGAGTTCTTAATAATCCAAGCAGGAGAATGACATTGATGGCAAGAGAGATCTTCAAAGACCACAGTGTATCTGACCATGTGATGGACAATGAAGACCCAAAGTATTAACAGTCATGAATGATGGGCCCTGTGGAATTGCAGCCATAATCAGTACTGAGAGATTCTAAAGTTAAGCATTATCTTTCATGTGAGAAAGGAAAGGAACACCGGAAAGATCACAACCACGGATCGTGTGTTGAAACAGCTCTAGCTATCTCATTATTAATTGGAAGCCTGTGAATCATAGCTCTGGCGATTGCTGCTCCAGCCTGGAACGCTGGCTAGTGCTCTTTGGCCGATACCCATAGTGCTTTTAGACAGGATGAAGCTGAGTTTGGGGACATCGCCAGCCTCTGTATCCTAGAAACGTTTCTAACGAAAGCCACGATGTATTCTGTCTCGCACAGCTTGGTGGTGCACAAGTGTGTATGCGATTCATCCATACAGAATGTTACAGAAATGTTTCCTGGTGAAAGAAAACCAAAAAGAGCCAGCAAGTGAGTCACAGGCAGACAAGAAAACAAAACGCAAAGAGAAAATGCTCAGGCACGCCAGTCTTTTAAAGAACACACAAAACTAACGGGTGGGACAGGGACAGTTTGATGCTGCCCATCTGTTATAGGTTGAATATCGTCCCTCAAAGTCCGTACTGCTCCAGAATCTCAGTTTGTGGCCTTATTTGATTCCTTCATCAGGATATAATTAGTTAAGATGAGATCACTTAGGCTTGGGTGGACCATGTCTTTTTTTATTTTTTAACAGTTTTACTATGTAGCCCTGGAACTCATTAAGTAGACCAGGCTAGCCTCAAACTCACAGAGACCTGCCTGCCTCTGCCTCCAGAGTGCTGGGATTAAGATAAAGAGTTACACCTGGCTGGACCCTGTCTTAGCACCGGCCTCCATGTAAGGAGAGGGGAGGAGACACAGACGTACAAGGGGAAAGGTCATGTGAACGTGCACCCAAGGACTGGAGGGAGCAAGCCAGAGGCCGCCAGGGATTACCCAGCACCACCAGAGGGAGGAAGAGACAAGAAAGCATGGCAGTCTAGCGCCTTCAGGGATGGCTCGGCTCTGCTAACACTGCAGTTTTAGATCCAGTAAGGACGGCCAAAGGGAGACTGGCTAGGGAGGAGGGGAGCCCTCGGAAGGTTTAAGTGAGGGAGTGCTGTCGTCTGAGTTATGGCATCGTCATCATTGTTGTCATTGTTGATGCTCTTCTTCTG